>VXBI01010007.1:3711699-3951769 GCA_013397375.1 Toxostoma redivivum
TGCCCTTAATGATTTGTTACGCGGGCTCGAACAAGTGTTGCTTCCAATTAATTGATCGAGGGGATTTATTTTAGTATTTTGGCTGGGTGCCAGAGACAGAGGCTTTGTCCTAGCGTTTTAAGCACCACCCCTCCTTGCAAGTTTGAAATGTGAGCTGCCTGGGTGGTTTTTTTTTCCCTCCTCTCTTTCTCTCTCTTCCTTCTGGCAAAGTGGCTGTGGCTGCGCGTGTGTGTGCGTGTGCGTGCACGAGAATGAGAGAAGGACATACTTCTCTGTGTAATGGGAAAGCAAGACATGGATCACTAGAGACAGAAAAGAGAACCATCAATATCAGTAACATGCAGCTGAGGTGAGATTTTTCTGAGTGTTTGATTTTCTTAAAACCCTTTCGGAAGATTTACAGCAGCCTTCTGCCATGCTGTATGCCGAAGACGTACTCCTAAGCAATGTCATAGGGATGCTTACATGTCTATCGCCGTTTTAGGTCTTCGCGTACGTGTGAAGTTTTAAAGCTTAACCTGATTCTCTTTATTGTCTCTAGAGGGTTGTAGCTTGAGCACAAATAGCCTGTTGGCAAGTACGGCATGAGCCCATTAGCAATACTCCATCTGTGATTGGTTTTGCCTGGAAACCGGGAGACAAGCAATGAATAATTGATGCGTGTTTGTGCAGTAGCTGGACAGGCAAAGAGGAGAGAGAGAGGGAGAAACAGAGCAGGGTGCCCTCAGAGAGGGAGAGCGAACAAGCTTGAAAATAGCTACTGGCTGCCTTGTGCTGAGATGAAGGCAACCCCGGCTGTCTTTGTTCTGCACTGGCTGGTTTCTGCCTAGAAGTGTTTGCAGACATATGTGGCCTCTCTGCAGCAGCAGAGGCAGGCGCGCAGAGGAGGGGCGGCAGAGGAAGCCCAGCTTGTGAATGGGATGTAACTCGGGGGTGAGTTGGTTCCGGGGGGCGGGGGCCGTGCGTGCGGGAGCGGGGCCGTGTGTTGGAGCGTGTTGGCCCCAGGAGAGCTGTGCCCGTGTGCATGCCCGTGTGTGAGTGTCTCGGCTCTGTGTGTGTGCGTGTCTGGGTGCATTGTGGGAGCGGCCGCGGGGCTGGCAGCGATGGCAGCGGGCCCTGCCCTGCCCTGCCCTGCCCTGCCCGGCACCGCGGGCCGCCCGCGCCCGGCCCCGCGCCTCCCACCGCCCGCATCCCGGCGCTCAGCCCGCGGCGTTCGCCAGCAGGATCGCTGGCTGCATCTGCAGTCATAAAACCAAAAGGCAACACCAATTATCAGTGGCCTTTCCTGCAACTTTAGCCTGTCTGGCGCTGTCAGAACGTGACAAGCTGTTCTGCAAACAGCAGTGACAATACTGCTGCCACCATTTCATTTTTGCTGTCTTTATAAAGACCTCGCCATGCAGAACTCACATCTGTGGCAAGTGCTTTCATAGAGGATCTCAAAGTAGTGTTGGTATCAATGACAGCCTCGGGTATTCCAGCTGACAAGTTTTTTGCCCCTTATGTTGAGTAGTAACAAGTGTCTTGTTTAATCTTTCCTGTGTAAAAACTAAAAAGGTTATTTAATTTGCATATGATTTAAGGACTTTTTGGAAAGTTTCAAACTAGTGATACCCAACTGAAATTTGGGACATTAGTTTTATTGTTTTGTTTAGTTAGTTGGCTTAATGCAAATAATATCTAAAAACTGAATAAAATAGCATATATCAATGTATGCCAAAAACCAAATGCAAAGGATCTATACAACTTCAATGTTTGCAATTCACATGTTGACAGCACGGTCTGTTGGGGGAAGAGAAGTTGCTGTTTCAGATAACAGCTCTTTGAATCGGTTAAATTGCTGTGTAAGGTAAAATAGACTTTGCATAAAGTAGCATCAGTGATTCTGGGTCCACTGAAGCCACTGTCAAAACACGTTGTGACTTCAGTCATACAAGCTGCTTGTCCTGAGTTCAGGTGAGCCTATTATAAGATCTGGTTAAAAATCCCTTACTGTCTGTCATCTTTTGATGAAATAAATGCTCTCTGTAGACATATTATGGGGTGAACTGGTTAAATGGAACCCACATTTATGACAGCTTACCCTGGCTCATAATACTGTAGAAGATAATGTTCATTCTGCAAATCTGTCGATTTTAGAATGAAAAGTTACTGTGGAGACAGTTTCTTTAGAGAAGTTTCAAGAAGTGTCTCAGGTTAAGCTAACCAGGTCATTAGGCTGGGGTGACCTAAGAAAAGCAATTAGCATGACTGAAACACTTCTTGGAAATGGAAGTACATAAAACTAAGATCCAGCTAAAATTATGTTGCCTAATACTTCCTGTAGTTTTTGTTTAAGTTAAAAGTTTATTACAGTTATATTGATAATAAAGTAATTATCAGCATCTAATCTTGCATAAAAGTGGAAGTCCTCTGAGCTGAGCAGAAGCGTATCTCTCCATGCTGTTACCAATCTGCTTAGCAGAATTTTGTTCCTCTTTCTGCTTAGCATTTAAATTGGGATGGCAGCTAAAGTGCAACAGAACATGTGAACAAAAGTTTGGGTTTATGTAAATTTATTTCAGAAGAACTCAGTCAGTAGTGCTCCAGTTTCAGTGAACAGAAGATTGAACCAAAGGCTCAATATCGAAGTTATGATCAAAGTTTGATTTAAAAAATAACTTAACATTGATTTGATTCCCACCTACCCCACCTTTACCCCTATCTGGAGGAGCCATCAGAAAATCCCAGGGAAAATAGGTCTGTAAATGCAGTAAAATTTCACTAGTAAAGAAGTCATCTGAATGAGCAAGGTCCAGTTTTATGTTAGCAATTGAAAATACTGATCATAAGAGAGGTTTGAAATGTAGTCATAAGCCTTTAATCTTGTGTAGATTGTAGTAGAATGCGTACAAATGTCAAAGCTGTGCGTGTAAACGTCTCTGTGATCCTGGCTGAAATGTTGCCGTGTTCATATTTCAGTGCACTCTCTTGGTATTACTTGTGCTGAAAGTGGCATTTAGTCCTGGGACCCTTATGCTGGATGCACACTCAAGGAACATCCAAGAAAGCTTGTCCACATGTAGTGAACAGGGGACTGCTATTGAAGAAGCAGAACATGCAAACCAGCAATGACAGAAAAATAGAGGATAGTTAGGCTCAATGAATAAACAATTTGTTGTTGTAGTAACAGGTGCTGTATTAGTTACAATGAGATAGTTCAGAGAGAATAGTCTGGCAAAACAGGCTTGCTGTTGCCATAAGAGTTAGTGCAGCAATTAGTTCAAGAGAGTCTCTGAATTCAATGCCCCAAGCCCCTGCAATTACAAGATGTGTAACTAAGACAAGAGAATAGTGTTTTTCTATGTCATGAGGTAAGCTGAGGACACAGAAGTTCCCACGTTATCCTCAGTTGTCACTGGGACTGTGACAATGCAAGGCTGCTTTCTCATGACCATTACAGCAGCAAAAGGGATATTGTTGATCAACAGTGACCAAAAAAATCATTAGAGTGAAGCCATCAGGAAAGTGTCACTCTGTGGGATGGCATGATTGTAACTTTTTATTCTCATAACAAAATAATAGACTGTAGATTATATTAAAAAGTACCAAAAGAGCCAATCAGGGAAGGAGCTAACCAGCAGGAAACAACCCAGAAAACCTTATCGTGTGAAAAACATTGATAAAATTATGTTCCAGAGATCTCAGTGAAGATGCTCTCTGGTTTGGTTCCTCTCAGCTGGAGAACAGAGAGTGCCACAGGAAATACCTTCCTCTGAAGCTGCTCTGGCAAGGGAAACTTCTGTTTTCTCTTGCATGGAACAAACAGAAGAAGCTGCTCCTAACAGACTGCCATGAAACTGCTTATAAGCAGCTGGACAGCAAGGTTTTTGCTCAAGGAAAAAAAAAAAAGTGGGGAAAAGTGGTTTCCTCCCAGCTGCTCAGCTATTGCTGCATTGTAGTTCAGAGCTATGCAAGCTAGAGCTGGGTGATCTAATTGAAGTCTCAGAAGTCTTGCTGGGCATGTGGAGAGCTGTGCAGGCTGAGCGGATGGTTCACTGCTTCTGGTACCTTGCAGGATACAGCAGAGACATAGCCAGAGGGTTTTTTAAAAAAATCATGCTACAAATGACCCCACTGCCTGTCCACTAAATTTCCTAGAGTTTGTTTTCCTTCTACTGCCTTTCCAGAAGAAACCAGAAAGTTCTGTTAAAAAAAAAGAAAACAGTAGACATGACATCTGTTTCACTGTAGTATGGTATTGTTGGTTGTTTCTTTGAAGTAAGCCAAACAAAAATAAATTAATTAAAAATAACTAAAAGTTAACACACTTGAAATATTTTAAGTTAATATCATTTGGCTCTTCTAACAGCAGGATAGGAACCAAAATTCCACAGGGTATACCTTCTTCTAAAATGCTGAAGCAAAACAGTGTTTTGGTATATAAAACAGTTGTTTCAGAAGTAACTAAAAACAATTTGAAGTTAGTGAACAAAGTCTTTTAAACCAGCATGTAAAATGATGAGCTAGCCTTCGAATGAAATGGCTGTTTCACTAATTGTGAGAGGTACAGCAGTGCGCAGTAAAGCAAAGCAGTAATGGGGAAGAGTGTGTATCCATTCATCATCAGGAAGAAAGCAGCCAGCCAGTCTGGCTTTCACTGACAATTCAGTAAGGAAACAAGAGAAACCCAGAAAGAACACAGATAGGTTTTTTATTTCTATTTTAAATTGGAAGTTTCTTGAATAATTTTCTCCTTAAAATCAAGACAAAGTATAGTCATAAAGAAAAATGAGTGACATTGGGACAGTAATTACTTCAGTAGTGTGGAAGGCTGCCACTCAGTCCACCTATAATAAATGCTATATGTTTCTTCTGTTCTTGACCTGGATCATTCTTAAATATTCTCTGGAGTGTGTTACTTATCCTGAGTCTTAGCTTGTTTGGGATAATTCGTTTGACAGTAATCCAGTGCAACCAATGACAGATTTACCTACTTAGTAAAAAAAAAAAACCAACAAACAACCAACCAAACAAAAAAGTTAATTTTGTTCTCAATTGTCTTTATTAGTAGTACCAATAAAATGTTCTGACAGCCAGCTAAGCTCCTAATTCTTTTTGTTTATTGTAACTGAAGTACAGCTCTCAATATTTTGATGAGTAACCCTTAATGTTTGTTTATAAACTTCTAATCCTCAAATTGAATTTTGTTGTTAGTATGTGTTTTTTATACCTCCTCGGTGCCTCTTGCACCTATTAAATTAAGTTTCAGGAGGTAGGCAAGCTGGGCTCTTTGTTGATATCCTGGAAGCAGACAAAATCCCACAATTGTTATGGGATATACAATACAAGCTTGTTAGAACGCTATTTGGATATAGTGTTATAGTACCTGGAGAGGTTCATTCTTTCACGATCTTACCATCAAAACTATCTGTACTGGATTTTCAAAATCGTTCTGACCTAGCTTAGTTACAAATAAAGTGAGTAGACCTTCAGTAGAAGCAGAATTAGGGCAGATGGGAAGAACTGGGATTCTCATAAAAAGCACTCCTTTACTTACTCTTGACTACCTTTTTGTGGTCAACCTAAGAAGGTAACGGAGAACTAACAGGAGTTTGTCACAGGACTCCCTTCAGTTCTCAGTTAGCAATGTTAACCAGTTTTACTGACCTAGTGTTTGCTTTTGTGGTTTAAAATATTTAACATTTATTAACAACCTTATTTCTGCATCAGTATGTAGTAGGGAAAGAAAAAATAATGAGATGAGGATGTTGTGCCACTTAGTGCCACTTACTTATCCAATACACCAGGCCAGACTTGAAAGAAGGGTGTCTTTTACTGTCTTATCTACTGACACTATCCAACTGTTTTAGAAAGTTAAGGTTTTCAAGCATCAGCCTAACAGCATGGCTTTCAGAGGAGCCTGTCATGATTTACTTATTCATACAGATTGCAGTGGCTTATGTAGTCTTGATCCTGCTTGATCTGCCAGCAGTATTTGCTTCTATTGATCACAGGCTGTTATTTGACTGCTTTGAGCAGCTTGTAGGTCTCCCTGGTTCTGTTAACAGGGTCTGCTACGGATAATTCTCAGCCTTCTCATTTTACTGCTGTCGGTAGTTTTAACTACAGATTTCCTGCTCAGACAGATACTCTGCAGAATTGTGTCATGCTGGTTGTGTTTTTCAGTAAGTTTGGGAGCACCTTAGTGAACTATGGTGCTGAACTGAAGTTCTGTCCTGATTTGGCTGTTAGCTCTGGTTTATAATGCATGTTTGGCATGTGAAGTTGTGTGTAAAAACTCCTCCTGTGCTAGGTGTAATAAAATACCATATGCTGGAAATAACCAGCAGTTCTTTATGTTCCTATAGACCTTTGCATTCCTACTGTATTTCTAGCAAGAGGGCAATTGAAAGGTTAGTCTGGAAGAAACTTAAAAACCAGTTGTCTCGCACATAGACAAATACTGTTAAATTGTCCTGTTTCAGTCCACTTTTCAAATGGTTACAAATGTTTTCTAACTATTCCTTGGGATGGAAATACTGTAATTTCCTAATTGGCTGATTTATCTGAAGGTCCTTGAAGTAATTTGTGTCTGTCAAGAAGTATGCTTCATAGACCAAAGTTGCAGTAGAATGAGGTTAGAAACAAATGTTCATGTAAGTTTATATATAGTCTTAGCCCATTAGTAATGGAAGATTTTATTTTTTTTGCTTAATGACTTTACAACTTGTAGATATACTTTTAAGATCTTTGCAAAATAGAAGCATAGATGGTCCTTGTGTATTTTGTGTTTCTGGTTCTAGTACAAGACTGACGTTCTTTATAAGATGAAGTTAAGCTTCTGTCTGTTACTGTTTGTGACACCTTGCATAATTTTGATAGAAACACAGCCCCGCAGATGGTCTTTGAGCAGACAACAGTTAATTCGCAGGCTGGCTTTTTGAAGAAGTACTTGAGATGGAAAACTATGAGGACCAAGTGATTTTTACTTGTGAGGAATACATTTATTATATGATGACCCACTCTTTCCATCCTACTATGTAGACCCATCTAGTAAAACTAGGATGTTGGCTGTCTGGCTTGCCTGACATTCAGCAAACTTCCTTTTTGCCTCTACATCTACAAAAGATATCAGGGAGATGAATTCTCTCACAGAGAGAGTTTGAGACTTTGGAGAGTTGATTATTAGTGTGCAATACCCCATAATCTTGGAATTTTTATTTTGTAATAAGCAGAACAGAAGATATTGTTTATAGTATTTGCTAAGTTAGGAGTAGGTTATAGGAGATCAAAAAATGGAAGTTTTAAAGTCCCATCTTAAGTGCTGGCTTTAAATGACTCACTTGAAGCACTCATGAATCATGTTGCAAAGGCAAAAATGTCCTTCGTGTTAAATGACTGTAATCGAAAATGTTATAGAGAGCTAAATGATTTATTGATGTCTATTTCTGAGGCGTTTACCTGCACCTGTAGCCAGCCCATTCCATTTATTTTGGCTTGCTGACAAATTAGCAGGCTGTTTGTATGTCAGATTTGGTCAGTAGTCAGCTCCCACCCCCTTACAAATTGAACTACTTCTAATTTAATTGTTTCTGGTATTGATAATTTGTTATCCTGATAGATGTCATTCAGGGGATCTCTTTTGCACAAAGAAGAGAAAAAGCAGAAGATCTATTTGTGTACATTCTCACAGTGCCTTGTAGAAGGCAGAATGCAGAAGAGAGCAGCTTTTATGCCTCTTCCATGCACACAGGCAATGATCTATGCGTTACCTTCCTTTCCGCTCGTTTGGAATGTCAGATATTAGGTTTCATATTTAGTGGCTGAAATAAGATTAACTCTGTGATTATGGGCATTGTTGCTGTATCTAGGCACCCCTCAAGAGTGAGCAATCCAAATTACATATTGGAGTTTTAACTGCATGTGCAAGTTGCATAAATACTCTCAGGGGGAGTTGAAGTGAGCGTTGCTACCTGCAGTGCTTACATTGCAGTGCTTGAGTAAGTTTTGTGGGGTATTGAAGGCAAAATTACTATTTCTTGCTTAATTGTTTTAACTGCTGGCTTAGATCTTCATTGCAGTAAGAATCTGAGCACTGCTTTACGAAGTCAGAGTGCTCCAGTGTTACACAGAGGCAGTTGCAGGTTGCCTGACCTTGGCTGCCAGGATGCCTCCAGCCCTGATGCTCCTCTGTGCCATGGCAGCTGCTGCCAGCTGCAGTTGCTCACTGTGTTTGCCAGATGAAAAGGACTGGTGAAATCTATCGTGTGGCTAGTTTTCTTTGGTTTTATTAATCTGATCTTGCACTCTGAGTTTTAAGTAAGATAGGAAATTTGGGCTTTGACACAGCCAAAAAGATTTTCATGTCATGGGAGCATGGCCTGTGCTGGCCATCCTGGCCATCTGGTTCTGCTAGGGTTCCTGGAACTACAGGTGGGGGCAAGGTTCAATCATTGTTTTCTTCTCTCTAACAGCTCCATGGCTGCTAGTTAACATCACTGGCACTGTGCAGCTTGAAATGTTTTATGGTCTTACATCTACTTAACCTTTATTGTTTTCTGTCGACATCTATTATGACCTGGTGGCCTATGGTTAGTAAAATGTGTCCTTGCAGGCTGCCAGATACTGTAATGGAATTAAGCCTTTAAAATTATCAGACCTGTCAAAGGGGCTTATAATCCTGTGAGAGCTTTAAGTGGTTTCTTACCTTCGCTTCAACACACATTTGACCTGGTTGAAGTGGTTTTACTTTATTGTTTTGTTTTTACTTCCTATTAATACGTCTAAAACTGGGGGAGGGCAAGGGAAGGAAAAAAATCATTTCCTTGGCATCTTTATAAGGAGTCTCTTCAGTTCTGTCCCAGATACCTTTTCTTTTTTATTATTTTCAATCTTTTGCACTTGTAGATTAAATTCTGCAGATATTTGTGTGGGAGCTTGTTCCTTTAAGTAAGGGGATAAGGATGCTTCGTTATGTGTCTTAGTCAGTCAATGTGCACTGAGGGCTGGCACAAGTCAGGAGGGAATGTCAGGCTTGCTTTGAGGGAAGTTGGACTCAACGAAGTGCTCACAGAAGGTGCTGAACCGACACCTCTGGAAATGTATGTCCTCTGCAGAGTGAGTGTAGGAAGGACAGTAACACTGCAGTTACTCATATTTACCAGCTTTGTGCTTTAATCTGAGCACAGGATAGTAGGAGATTTTGAGATGGCTTACCTTTTGCTAGTTAGTTTTAGTTGCCTGTGGAAATGCTGAAGGTAATTTTGTAGCATTTTAGTGGTGTCCCTGTGATTATAACACAGTGCCTCGTGGTCATTAACACCGCAAGTTAATTAGCAGAGAGATACTACATGTATCATGTCCAGAAATTGAAATATGCCGTAGAGGAAGCAGTTTGACCATGTCTCATGCAGCCTGTAGCCAAGTTTGGCAGGTCACCTTATCTGAGCCAGATTCCTGAGCCTCACTTCATAGCAGTTTCCTGCCTTTGTGAAGTAGTTGTATGTGAGCCATTTCTTTAAGTTACTGCACATTTTTAACACTGTTTTGTTTTTGAGGAGTGATGCAGCTTTGGCTTCTGAAGTAGTACCATGCTGACTCAGTTTCTTACAACCAGCAGGGAGATGCAAGGTGAGGAAAGAGAATAAAGCTAATAAAATGCTATTCCAAAATAAAGAAAATAAAATACTGTCTTGTTTGAGACTTAGCACATAAGTGATAGAGGGAAATTTCTTTTGCAAGGAAAAGCCCTTTTATTACAGTTTTGGATTTCTTTTTTTTACATTTCTACTCCTCTCATATAGCATAATCAAGCAAGGTAAAAATAATGTGGTTCCTGCTGCTAAACTGCATGCAGGTATTAGCCCCATAAATAAAATTAATTTTAAAAAATAGTTTAGGTTTTTTTTAGATGACTTTAATCGGGATAGAAGCTGGAATAAATTGGCCTCTTGGGTAAGGAGAGCAGATAGACGAATACCCATCCTCTTCAAAAAGTAACTCCTGTTACAGTTTTTAGAGCAATTGCACTCAGTACTAAATCCTGACTTAGAATGTTCTGAAATCCTGACCTTCCTACAGGTGTATTTCTCTTTTTCCTTTGTTTTTTGTACACTAATCTCAAGAACCTCCCAGGGCACCCACTACTAAGCAGAAGAAATGGAGATGTAGGAATGAAACCTTTCATCAGGCAGCCCTGGTGAGTGTCATGAGATGGGCTGTCTGTTCTGATCCAAGAACTTCAGTATCTTGATGGCTAATATTTTTACTTTGTTACAGTCCAGTGAATGATCTCATCAGTTGTTGCTAGCAGATGCAAAAATTATGCACTTGTGATAGCAAGACAGGTATTTTTTCTGTGCTTGTCTTGGGATATTAGTGTCAGACGTGAATGACTTTCTTTCTGAATGTAATTGTCCACAGCATTTTGGAAAGGTGCAAAGTAGATTTCAGTTGTTTCTTAGTGGAGGGAGGTGAGAAGAACCCGTCTCAGACAGCAAATGCCTGTTCATGAAAATTTGGGATTCTTTCTGCCTCCTGGGAAATTAATGTTTTAAGGGTTGTCTAGCTGTTTTAAGAGGAAGTACCTTCCTCAACTGTTGCTATTTCTACTGTCTCGGCAAAGATGTGATGATAGTGTGAAAGGAATGAGGAGCAATGAATGTCTTCTTTCAGTACTTACTGTGGTTTATTTAGCTGGGTTGCAAAGACATCAGATGCCTATTTTTAAATAAATTTTTAGTAAACAACAAGGAAAACAGTTTGTGCAGCCAGACAAGCAGCTTTCCACAGTGGCCAGATTCACCAGTCCTGATTCTTGGCTGTGTTCTTGTTAGTGTCAAGTGAAGCAAAGCTGGTGCACTGAAATATAGGGGCTCTGTCAACGTTTAGGTTATTTAATCCTCAGTTTGATTCCCAGTTGCAATGGTTTCTGTTACTGGTTTGTTTACTTTGAGCATCCTACTTCACAGTTGTATGTCTCCTGTAGTCAGAGCACATGTGCCTGTGAACGCTCAGACTTTGGCCAAGTCATCCAAAATAATGGGTGACAGATACTTCACTTGAAATAGGCATTTGGTTTTCCAGCCATCACATCAGTTTCAAGGATGTACAGATTGCACGAGGCATCAGGGTGACCCAAGGCAGACTGAAATGAGGGAATTTGTTTGAATCAAGCAGAGGCTGATCATAAAACAGTAGCATGAGAGTTCAACATTTTTTGTTTCCTAAGTCCCAAGTAGTAGCCTGAGTATTCCCTCTGCAGCTCAGTTCTGCCTTCTTTCTTCTCTGTGTTTACATAATGGCACTTTGCTCTATAACATTTTGCTTATGTGCCTGTGTTTGTGCAGTACTTTGACTGTCAAAATGTCTGTCTGACTGCAATATGGAAGTTAATGTCTTAATGTGAAAGTAATATTTATTATTCATTGTCTTTATGCTGAAATGTCTCTGTATTGTTGATCTTCACAAAGCATGTCAAACGGCTGATAATTTTTCAAAAATCTCACTCTAGATAGTGCTTGTTACCTTTAAACTGAAGGGTGATTGTGGCTCTCAATTTTCTATTAATGCAACCACCATGAACCACTCTTCTAATTAATGCCATTTCAAGCTGTTGTACAGTTTCACTCATAGTATTTGGCAAAATTTTCAAAGTCTTCTTCAGAGGGCTTTAGATTGTTAACAGACTGAGGCATTTTAAAGAAATGTTACCAGTTGTCACCATCTAAAACCGGAGTCTACAGCTGAGTATTTTCATTGTTTTTGTAATCTGTTTTGAGATCAGTTTAGCGTGAATCAAAGGATCCAAGGGAGGGAAAAATATCTAAGTGGCTCTTTCCAGAAGCTTCTCTTGCAGATTTCATTGATGCTCAAGATGATTGTGGTCTGTCCTCAACTCTCCTTTTTCTTCATAATTACAATAGATATTAAAGATTGTGTTTCATACTGCATGAGTAGTGGCATTTACATACAAGTAGTGACTCAAGCAGTGATATAATCCATAATCAGATTTCCTCCAGTAATGGCAATTTCTCTCTTAAAAGCAGGAAGAGAGCTCTGTCTGTGTAGGAAATAGAATAGACTTGTGTTCTGATTTAACACACCTGTAAATAAGCATGGAAAAGAGGAAAAATGCAGGGGAAGAAAAGACTACCACATCAGCAATTCTCTGATAGTTAGAGAATTACATCATAAATTCAAGTTAAACTTTGCTAGAAATTAGCTATCAGACTGCTAACTCTGGCCTGCCTTACACTACTCCTTTATCTGCTCTCCACTGAATTTCCATTTTACATTATGTGAAAGGCATGTACCTTTTGGGAGATAGTTTATTTATTGATTTCAGTGATTTCTCTGGAACCTGGAAGAAAGCCTTTATGGTATAAATGATAGGGAGTTTTGTGGAGTGAGGATGAAATCACCTAGAACACGTAAAACTTGTGTGTGCATGGAAATGCCATTAAGGACTGTGCTTATTTACAACACTCAATACAGGCAAAAATGCTAGAATAGCTATAGTTCTGCAATTAAAATGGTGTTTTGCTGATGCTGCTTGTTTCACTCAAGGAATCAGTATAAGCTATAAACTATCAAGATCACTTTTCTTTGCTGATACAAACCATATTTACAATAGGCACATGCATCAAACTTCTTGAAGGGTTTTGTGCTGGCAGAACATCTATTGAAATGGTCCCAAGGAATGGAAGAGGCAACAACCATGCTCCTGGAAGCAGCTATCTCTTACTGCTTGTTTGAACTTTCCAACATTTTCACTAGATGCTGTTTTCTGGACAATGCTCTGTTGCTATCTGGTACTGTGCATACAGACTGAGATTGTGTGTTCTGTTAGTCAGTGTAGTTACCATGAAAATGGTAACTTACAAGGTTTGTTAAGGTATATGTTCTAATGAATTTATTTTCAAAGAGTTTCTCCTGGATGTACTTCAGTGTACCTCTCTGAAACAGTCCCCTTGCCCATAGCGTCATTTTTCTTTGTCATGGATCGTCCATGAATAATGGTAAACCTGCCTAGTCTACAAATTCTGTAGGGAGAGAAAGGCTGCTGTTAAAAGAACTGGTAATCATTTGAACTACACCAAAATGTTATTCACTCATGCAAGAGAGTCTTCTCAGCATTGTGGAAATACATAAATACATCTTTACTCCTTGAGAGGGGTTTTTTGGATCAGTCTGATGCAGACCCGTACGTAATTCATAGGCTTCAGTCCAGGAGGACTTGATCCTACCCTCAGTTTCATCTTGAGTTTCAGGTTCAAAGGACTATCAAAGAAATGATGAACTCAAATTTAAGTGGGTTTGACTTTATTGATAGCAACATCTTCCATATTCCCTGAATTTGCAGTTGCCCAAAACTGTTGACCAGAATGCATCCAACCCCTCTTGTTCTTTCAGCAACCTCAGCTGTGTTGCCTTTGATAATTTTCTGAAGAAGCAGTTTAGCCTGGTTTCAGTATAAAAATATTCAATTTTAGCTCTGAGTGAAAAGTGTTTTTCATGTATTCCCAAGGCTGCTTGGTTGGGTTTTTTTTTGTCCTTCTGTACAGTGACCTACCCTTTGGAAAAAAAATTGAGACTTGCCAGAGCAAGGCATATTTGCAACTTGAGCAACTCCTGTCTAAACCACATCTGTAAGCTTTTTGTAAATGAATTAAAATACAGTTATGCCTTTTACACCAAAATTGATGCAGTCCATTTTTCCAGCCAAATGGTCTTTAACTGTGTTTGAAAGATCTGTTCAAAGATGGTTTTGCTGCTGGTCTTATTTTTCTGTGTTGATTTGCTTCTGTAGAAATGTGTTTGTTTTTTTTGGTTTTTTTTTCCCTTATCTTTTAGGTTTTGACAAATAGACCAGTATTTGGGTCAAATGACAATAACATGAGACATCTCTCCATATTCTAGCACTTTAGGTGTGATAATTATTTCTAGCATTTGATAATCACATGTCTGGAGTTTCATGTTTAGCCTCTCTAAAAATATTGTTAATCCAGCAGGAATTGACTGATGATGATACAGTTCAGTGAAACCGTGTTACCCAAGGTGGGGCTAAAATTGGTTCCCATGTGGAGGCTGTTTGCAGAGCAGTGTCCTTTCCCTACCTGAGGAAGCCTGTGCTGAACTCAGAAGTTAACATGTCAGTTCTCACCTGTTCCTGTGTACTGTGTGCATGCATGCAGGAGGCCACAGTGCAGATTACTCTGATTATATTGCTGAAGGTAGTTTTTCCATTTGAAAATGAATCATGTTTTCATCTGCATGCTGGTTTATTGAAATAACAGTTTAGAGTAAAAACAATTCAGTAATTTTATTTGTTTCAGTAATTGTAGAATTCAGCTGTTAATCACAAGCTGAATTCTTTAATTTGTGTTAATGACTATTAAAAGTTTCTATTTTCATGGGAACAGAGAAGGTGGGAGAATTGAAGTTCAGGCAAAACTTCAGCAGCTGCAATCCTACGAAAAGCTTAGCTTGGATGAAATACACTCAGGACTGGGACATGCTATTGCAAGTAACCAGCATAGTGATCCTGATCCCTGCACACTGCTTTACTGACATGACTCTCCCTGTACTCCTTCCCCCAGAGGTAGTGTTTTTTTCTCTCTGCAGAAAGCAAGAAAGATGATGTGTGCTCCTTTTGGGATGCATAACTAAAGCTGCTGCTTGTAATCCAATTTCAGAATAAAGATAGCTGAATTAAGAGTTATGCATAACATCCAAAACATAAGCAGGATAGCTGACATCCATGAGCATAGGAATAACAAAATGCCGATAACCAACAGTGGCAGGCAACACACATGAATCTGATGTAAGTCAGGCTCCTTAACTTAAAACTCCTTAAGTTAAAGAAGATATGTGGTACAAGTGAGGGGAAAATTAAGTGTCTAGTAGCAATAGTGAAGTTCAGGTGTGCTTTTTGCTTTACAAGCTTATACTTGCCAAGAGTGTTTATGACTTACTCTGATAAATTCGCTAACAAAACCTATGAAGAATTGATGTACAAAGAGACACCAGCATTTTGTCTCAATTTTGAGAGCAGGTTTTCAAGATTTCTCTCCTGCTTAGGGAGGGAGTGGCCAATGTTCTGGTCGCTGTATGGGAAAGGCAGATGGGGAATGTACCTGCCTGACTTTCCTGTGTGACAGCTGTACCCGTTAGTCTGCATTTGCTATCTCAGTGTCTCTACTGCCATATGTTCTTTGTCTTTAAATAAACAGGTATATAATAGTTAGGACAGATGTGAATAGCAAAAGGGCATAAGCTGAAGAATGATTTGGAACAAGACTCAAATGATTGATCCTGACACCAGTAGTCTTAACCAGTTTATGGTAGAACTGGATTAGTACATGCCTTACAGTTGCTTTCACTGTTCCTGTCATTGGAAGGATATCTTTAATCAACTTAAAATTTTAGTTTCTATCTCTCTTCTTATGACTCATTAGTGTTTGTAATTACATCCTTTTTGAGCTTAGCAGCTTGCCTGTTGCTTACTAATATACTTGAAGAGTGTTGCAGATTAGTTCTGTAGACAGCCTAGTCAGTGTCGACAGCAGAGAGTTTCATGCAACTGTTTTTGTTTTGTTTAATTTAATTTCATCAGTACAGACTCATTGAGGTAAATACTTCTTTGAAATGCCTTAGAAAACAATGGTATTAAAAGCATCAAATATAAACATGAAGGAATTAGCATTAAATTACAGAGAAATGGTAGCTGGAAATGTAATCATGTAGACAGATAGTTTATAGCAAGATATATTTTTGAGTTGCACATACTTCATTCAAAAAGATATCAGGAGTTTGTCAGTGGATGTAGTGGAGAGATGTAGTTTCCCCTGTCAGGGAGGAGTTCTTTGTTTTCAATTTTTTCCTCAATTGTGAAGTCTAGAAAGTTACTGGTTTTTTAGAGAAGAGCATCTTTGAAAACAGTGCCTACTATTATATCTGATCATCTTCTTCCTTTTCCTTGTCAGCAGTCTACCAGATCTAGTTATGAACAAACACAGCTCTTAAACATGAATGGGATTCTCATTATTTGCTACCTGCACCTGATTTCTTTCTTCCCCAACCCTTGGTGTTAATGAACATTAGTTCACAATAGTTTCCTATTCTCATAATGTGTTTTAGAACAGGCAGTCTTAAGATTAAAGAGTATAAATGAGGAACCTTAAAAAAGCCTTTTTAGAGTTGCTTATCAGAGTTTGATTCCAACACTGATAGCATAAGCTAAGGATTTATGAATCAAACACGGTTGTGAACTGTGTTCTCCAATACTTGCTTGTGTATTTATACTTCTTCTTAAGGTATCAGGAGGAAATAGTGTATCCTAAGTAAGACATCAGAACTCAATTTAGCCTAAGCAAAGCTTAGCATTTGTTGCTAGGAAGGCAGAAAATACTGGTCCAATTCAACTTGATTTTGAAAGAGCAACCATATGAAAGTTTGCTGGAAGAATACAGAGAAATCCCAGGTGAGCTGAGAAGACTCTGTAGCAAATTTACTGCAGGATTCTCTCCTTTATAACCCACTCAGTTTTCCAGGGAAAAGCACTGGAATAAGCTCTGCACTGGTATATCCTCCTTGATGAGCTGCCATGGTTGAGTGGCCCACTCGAGTTCTAATGCCCACCATAGGAAGCATGGTGGTTTGCACGTGGAGCTGAAAACCTGACACAGGTCTGGAACTTCCACTCTCCCCAGGAACCAAAGGGTTGTTGTTTTGTGATGGAGAGGGCAAGGTCAACATCCATGGCCCTAGAAAAATAAACAGAATTTTTAACAGATAAAATCCAATCCTTACAGCAATTGATGTTGGTTTTGCCATTCTTCTGAGCACACTCAAGATTTCACCAGGGAATTAATTTTCTTGTACTTGTTTCTCCCATTCCCTAGAATATAGAAACTTAACTACACTCACTGCAATTCATGTGCATTTTAGACATGATAGCTGACAGCTCCTGATATGCATTCTATAATCCAACCTTTAGGTTTCAAATGCTACCTTAGATGCAAACATAAGATAAGCATATTATCAGTGTGACCTGCACATACTTGCTGTCTTTTTGCCATATGATCTCTGTGCATCATCATGTTTCCTTCTTCACATTCTATTAATTTTTTATGAACTTCATTAGAACTGTAAAGCACAAGCTGTTTTCATGTAGAGGGTTTTTATGGTGACTAAACATTGGAGAAAAGAAAACAAATAATTGTCTCACTATACATATTGCCTAGAACAAACAGATTGATTTAAAATGCACTGTTCCAGTGCTTTGTATAGGCATCAGGCTTGTATGATTCAGTTCTTATTTTCTGGCCTTCAGTTTGCTAATACTGATTTTCCACTTTGTCACTATTTTTTAGCTGTTTCCTTTTTAACTAATACATGACGTTTGTGTGTTGCTTTCATTGGAGGGGTAAACATCGAATAGAATCATTAGGTAAGAATAAATGCTAGATGTTTTTTGAAGTTAGTAACCTACATTTCAAAAAATTACTTTTTTTTCTTGCACTTTTGATCTTAGATGTCACATGTAACAAATGTATGAAACTTGCTGTAGTTCTAAGAACAAAGCTAATGTTTAAGGTCCATTTATGTCATTTATATTTTCCAATGTCAGTGAGCATGTGTAAATATAAATGCTTTATTTTACTTTGAGTTCCACTCTATTCTTGGCTTCATAAATACTTTGTAATAGGGATTTCAATGCACTTGACTGCGTGAATGGAAAAAACAAGCAGTAATAAAAAAATGTGTATTCTTGTCTGAATACTAGTACCATAATTTTGAAACCTTCCTGTCAAATGTAACTTTTCCATGATGCCTGGTGTTTATCAATAATGCAATTTTTTGCCCTTTACTCAATCAGGTATCTGTGTTTCTTCAGTTGTGTTTGCTGATCTCTGAATCTTTTAACTGTTTGCTTAGCTTTTTGAGACAGAGAAGCTAAAACAATACTATTATTTCATTGAACAATGAGCCTTTGACTTAAGTAGCAGTAAAATACTACTATTGTTGTTTCCTTCTTATGTCCCATGTTTCTATTCATTATCATAAATTGATGATTTTGTCTAATTTTTACAGTGCTGTGCCCTTATCCTGAAAGGTTGTACAGATTTAAAACCCAGTCACATTTTAACCTTGGTACAAATGGTCATTTTCATCAAAACAAAATGTAGTGTGGTATCCACTTGTCCATACCCTTTTATTTTTGTTCCCTTATATTGTCTTTTTTTAAACTGAGAAATGTGCCGTCTGCAACTCTGTCACGTTACTTTTAAATTCTTTCCAGAGACTGGATGAATGCATTAAACACCTTTCATTTTCGATGTGATTTTGATCCCCCATGGCCTGTTAATAGTTTGCCATATTCAGGACTGTTGGTTCTGTTTGTGTTAAGCAGTTCTGAGGGGGTGACACTGCAGTTTGATGTGATCCCATGACCACCAAGCTTCTGAAGTCTGTTGCCAGGGGGTTTGTGCAAGGCTCTTCACAAGGGCAATTGAGTTACATGAACAAGTTTCACTTCAGGCCTGTCTTCACTGGCACCTTCAAAGATCTGTGCTGGTTTGCTCTCCTATGGTCAGTTCCATGTTTTCAGTGAACTGATCTGAAACCCTTTAAACTGGGACTCTGCACACCTCAGGTGTTTCACTGTCCAATAAAGTGATGGACTAAACTCTGCACTAGAAGGACAGTTCTTCTTGTTTCTCTTGCCAGTGGTGAGTGCAGTTAACCCACATCCTCTTTAATTGCAAGGCACATGGTAAATAAAACTCAATGGAACTTCAGTCTGGTGCTGTAACTGCCAAAATTAACAGATATTAATTGATCCACCTCTCCTTGAACAAGCTTTTCAAATACCTTGCTCATAAGACTCAAATTTCAGCAATAAAAGCAGGGGTTTTGCTGACATTCTAGTGCAAGTCAGCTGTCTACCCCTGCCTCTGTTTTTGTAAAGATGGTACTGGGGCTTCAAAGTCAAGAAGGTCAGTTTGAGAAAGCAGCTAAAGGAGACAGTATTTTCTGCCTGCTGGTTGCACTGGGCTGGATAGATGCACTCTGGTCATGTTGCCTGTGTGGAATTTTTTTTCTTTTTTTTTTTTCCCCCCTTATTTTGATTCATCATGCTCCACTGTAGTCATTTGCACAAAGGATGCTTTTAAAAGAGTAATGAGTGCCTTCCTGTTTGCCAGTTGGTTAAACTGAACTTTGTGTCCCAGTTCTTTACGATTCACTCACACAAGACCTAAAATACTCAAGACTGGTGGGGGGCAAAAAGCTCTGTCTGGCTCATGCTGTTTTGAGGAAAAGGGAGCCTTGGGGTGGAGAGGGGGGAACCCTGCAAATACCTACAAATTATGCAGTGTTCTTTCTGTCCATGAATAGTTTCTCTTGTGAGTGAGTGAAGCTGTATTTTTGGACTCACAGACAAAGCAACTTTTGCTACAGCTGGCTTTTCTCCAAAGTTTTTGTGCTTAATCTATTTATTTTTATTATTTTAAAAATATAATGGTCGATTGCTTGAAAGTAATCTGAGGGTTTGAGTCAAATATCCATTGTCCAATTAGCCTTGTCTGTGATAGTACTGCAGATCATCTTCCTGGGCAGCAAGGCTCTATTGAGCCTCTCTAGCAGAGTGTCTCTGTTTTAGGAGAAATTTTGTTCTCTGGTATTTCATCTTTCTACTGAGAACTGCCTCATGCTTGCAGAGGAAGTCAGAAGCTGAATCAAATTCAGATTTCAGACTGTTATTATTTACTTTTTCTGCACCTTGTAAATAATGCCATGAAATTACAGTTTTATTCTTAAATAAGAGAGCATAAAGACAATACACATGCTCACTTCTTCTGAGTATAGGAGCCTCTGTGACCTCAGGACCTATCCTTCAATTTGAAATATGGTAACTTCTACTTCTGAAGCCAGTGGAGATCTAGTTTAGGGCACTACCTTGATCGGCTTCAATTGTATTTCATCTTAAAACTTACTCCAGACATGAGTTGATGCCTTTGTGGTTTAGCCTACCTGCCTTTCAGGCAATCCAATTTTGTTGCAGGTTTTGAGAGAATTAGTAATTTTTTTACTTTAAAAACACATGTGCAGTAATGAGATGACAAAATTTATTGGCCATTATAAAAACCTTCTGATGTATTCTATTTTTAACTTTTTTTTCCAGTGGCTATTAGAACAAATGCTTGTTAAAAGCTTTCCTGATTGTTTCTCAGGACACATCTGCGTTGCAAAGATCAGTCATCAGAGCTGTAAAAATGAAAAGATGTCTCATGAAAAACTATAGTATCTAGTTAAAAGTGAAAATTGCAGTTCAACAAGTTGAGGTAACTTTAAAAAAATGTACTAAAAGGAACAGATTCCTCTTGCACTTGGTTTAAGGATTATCTCTTTGGTTTAAGAAGTGTCTCTTTGGTGATATCACTAGCAAAAGTAAAAGTAAAAAATCTTTTTTATGTCATATACTCAAACCAGTATTGTAGCACTAAATTTATTTCAGCAGTTACGAAGATAATTTTACCACTCAGTCTTTGTGGAATTAAAGTGCTTGTCAGAGCATTTTTTAATTAATCCTACATGGATAGGTACATTGGAGCTGAATTTTAGGTATATTTCTAATAAAGGCAGGATTGTTAGGGCTCATCATTCTAATCATGGGACTGGTTTTGGGACTTACCCTCTTGTTGGGTTTTAACAACTGAGGCTGAAATTTAACAAAGTGGGCCTCTAAAACTGAAGGGGGGGAAAAAGAGGGACAGGAAAAAAAGAGGGAGGAAAGAAGGAATATGTGTGTGCGTGTATTTAGAACTATATATGTACTTCAGAGAGCAGATTAGGACATCATTTATGAAGAAGAAAAACTGTTGATCTTTTTCTTCTGGAGTAAAGTGTTTCCCAGTTGGCAAGATGGTGGTCTTTGAGTAGCAAAGTCATCAAGAAGATTCTTTTGTCATCAAATCTACCCAGTGTTGGCTAAGCTGATACACAGCTGAGTAACTGTGGTTTGTAAGTACTCACAAGGGACCTCCTTGGCTTTAGAAGAGAAAATCTCAGAAGATCTCCTCATGTCTGCCCATGTTTGAAGTGCTCCCAGCTTTGAGTGCTAACCAGCATGTTCAGGCGCCGGCTCGATTTACCAGCTGAGCAGGCAAAACCAGGCAGCACCAGTGAGGCCAGACCTCTGGCAGCTGGTGCGAGTCACACAGACACAGAAATTGGTCATTTAATCAGTGTCTAGTCACAGAGCTTTAGATTTCAGTTGCATGCTCTATCTATCAGAAAAATCACAGCATTTACTCTATTACATCCCTTGTCCTGTGCTCTTGTCGGGACGTTTGCATGTTCTGCTATCAAAAGTATGTGATATTTCCCACCTGAAAAAATACGGAAGCTGAGAGATTGCTGAAGTCAGTAATTTTGAATATATTACTGTTGAACTGGTATAATTTAAATTGACTGCAACTTATTTTACTGTATCTGTCCAAAATGGAATACTAATACACAAATAATGGAGTAATACACAGTTTAAATGTTCAGTTACATGATTTTTAAAAATTATTCTTCATAGTTCATTTTTCTAGTAGGAGCAAGCTATAAAACCTGAAATCATACTGTGAGCAATAGAGATGTTGAAATTCACTTGAATAACATGATGAAACATCATCTCAATTTTTTCTCTAAAGATTAAATATTTGTTGTGCCATTTATTCCATCACCTCCCTGTCTGCTCCTTGAGCTGTGTGGTTAGAGGTGTGCACACCGAAGGATGCACCCCCTCACATCCCTGCCTGAGGCTCTGGCTCCTGTGGTTACAGGCAGTCAGGGTTAGCTCAGGTACACCTGTTCTGGCTTGACTTGCAGTTACTGAAGTGTCAATTAAATCTAAATGTGGTCCATCTGCTTTCTGAACTGCAGTGACTGCTTAGAGTAAGGGGGAGCGAGGCTCATATCATCACTTTTGGTCAAATATCCAAAGTGTTTGAGCATTTTCATACATAAATTTTCTCAAGTTCGGTCATCTCAAGTTAGACTTGAATTTTTTTGGAACTGAACATTTGGGTTCATTATAAATTGTCAAAAAATCCCAATGTAATCACTCTTTATATGAAGAAATCACCATGGATAACTTCTGTGTATGTAAAAATACCATGGGCTAATTAAAATAAAATCTTAGGAGTTGGGCAGTTAGTGTTCTGAATTGTTGCTTTCACTTCTGGGTTGACCCACAGCTTTCTTCAGACTGCAGCCTGCTGCAGGGGTTAGTAGGTCTGGGAATTCAGCATTACCCAGTGCCTGTTGGGAGTTTATTTTTACCTGGTCCTTGGTAAACAGTTGTTCTTAAACGAGGACATGGCAGGTGTGCAAGGGAATAATGGGAGAGCTCGTGAAACATGAGACTTGTTTCACTTCTCAGTGCTCACACAAACTTCCCCCCCCACCCCCAGTTTTCCTTTTCTTTTCTCCGTTCTTTCGTGAGCTGATCTGCAGACCTCTCTTGTGTACTGTTTTCAAACATGAGTTAAGCAGTGACCTTCTGCTTCTTGTGTCCATTCCTGTCAGGGGTTTTAGTGCGTGGGAACCTCACATACTGTGTCCATCCTTTCTTCTGTTTACTCTTTCGTTTCTTGCACGTTGTTTTTTGTTATGTCTTTGGCTTATCTATTTGTGTTTACCCTGTTTAAGTAAGGTAACAAGCAGGTAATCTTTTTCTTGTAGCCATTGTCAGTAGTTGCTTATGCCTTGTACTGAGTGTACTTTACTGTTACTAACCAAAACAGTCCTTAATATGGAGTTTTAAACTGAGCAAGGTAAACTCAAAACTGACAAGTCTCCGTGGTGCAAGTCATGAGCCAGCACATGATAACATAATACCTTGATGGTTTTGATAATAATTTAGACTGCTAAATGATTTCACCAGATATAGATTCTATGACTCTGTATTTCATTGGGCAGTTTCTTGTATGATCCTCATTCTTTCCACCATTACTTTAATGCCAGGTACAGAAGAACTGTTTTATTGAGGTTAAAGTATTTGCTGTTATTGGTTGTTGCTATTTGGTTAGTGCTCATATCTAAATCAGAGTGCCTGTTATGCTAAGCACTCTGAAAACATCTTTGAAGAAACAGTCTCTGCTCCAAAGAGTGGAGCAGATTAATACTTCAGTTTTTTCACCTTACTATTTAATGCTGCTTTTTTTGCACATTGGTTACATTTATCTAAGGGATATCTATGCCACTCTTTCATCTTTGTAGTAATAGTCATGATAATTAGGTAGCAAATTTTTGTCTGGATTAAATGGAGCTTCCCAAAGAATTAAAAAAAAAAGCCCAGTGTATCATCAGATTGGATAAATATGTTGAAAGACTCATGTTCAGTGAGACACTGCTGGGAGCTTGTGTCTAAAAAAGGAATGTTTCCTGCTTTTTAAAGGTTTGGTTAGAATCAGGAGTTAATTATAACTTTCCTGCATATGTGTTAGGATTCAGATTGCTGTGTTTTGAATTCTACAAGTGTGCAAGATTATAATTTAAAATTTCTGAGCTGATGTTGACCGTTCAAAAACTGGGAGGGGCTTCTCTGACCCCTGTAAGGTGTATCTGATGAAGTAAGCATGTTGGAAATACTTTTTCCGTTGCCTTGGACAGATGAAAATACACCGTGAACTCAAGAGATCATTGGTTTCATCCACTGTAGTTTCTCTTCTTTACTGGAAGAGGTCTTTAGTAAATACCTTATGACTTCCAGTCATACAATGTCTGGAACACAGCAGTATCAGTTGTAAGAGATTTCAGCTGTCGTTTTTAATTGCTCTTTTGTTACTGCTCATTAGTGCAGTGCCTGCACTTCTCCCTATTCTTTCTCCCTCACCTTAGTCCACAGGGGTCCAGATTGTGGATTTTGCTGGTTGGTTTTAATCAGTGTCTATCTCCAGAAACCTGTTAGTCAGGAACTTGTCTGACAGAAAGTTGTCATTTGTTTCATCATGATACCTATAGTAATGTTTGCTGTAAATCATGTAACATTCTTCCAGTTTTCTCTTAGGAAGTTTTTATGCCTTTTTTAACACATCCCTTTTATCTTACAAAGGTGTTCATTTTGGCTTACCCATGTTGTGTTCTGCTATCCTTTTTGATTCTAAGATTTTTCCGGGATGAAATATGTTTTTGCTTTACAAGGCTTTCTTAAATGTACCTTCTCTACTAGATTATTCCAGTCTGTAATAGCAGGGGCTTAGTCTGTACTCCATGAAAGCTTTGAGATACTACCTTTTATAAATACTGCAGTGAACTACACTATTTCACTTTAAAGCTTTGATTGCTTGATGGTAGGTTTCAGCTTTGAACCCTCTTTCTCTGTTTAATGATCTGGCTCGAGTTGTTGGACTGGTGCTGGAGTTGTCTGTGGTCATTGCTCTGGGTGTCAAATAGGCTGCAGAGTCAAACACTTTCCCAGAACATGCATGTGCATGGAAGGCCACTTAAAAAGAAAGATTTTTAGCCTTTGCCATTTTGTTGTTATTTATTCTCCAGCGTTCAGTGGTGCATTTGCTTGGTCAAGAATTTGCAGTGTGTTTTTAGAATCCTTGTTTTATTTTATGCTACATGAATCTGTGCTCTTTTTCAGCTGCCTTGCAGGAACTCCTCCTGTCAGATTAGCATGGTCTAGTGGTCTGCATCCAGGCTTGGAAAAGAGCCTTTAATCCCTCATCTGATGTTGAATGCATTGATCCTTTCCTCTTCAGTATGCTGTGAATGACTGTGAATGTATGTCCTTATTGACTGGCATTATCCTCCTCCAGAGAAGTTCCTCTCTCCATTTGAGATACCCTGGTGTATAGATGTGAAAATCCTGTTTCTATGTTGATGTCCAAACTCATACTCTCCTTCCTGGTCTTATTGTCAACGTGTGCCCCGAGAGGTTCCTCAGGGAGTGGGAACAGTCTTGGCAGCAGAAATGTGTCAGAAGGGGCAGAAATTTTCACATAGCCCTACCAGTCAGTACCTCAGTGTCCCTCACCAGTAACTAGTTTCCCTGGCATTCTAACCTGAGTAATTTCCCCAAAGGATTAGTTCACTGCCTTAGATTCTCCCTTAGTGAAGCTAGGATGATGTTCTCTTCACAGGATTAGGTGAGGATTAGCTAGTGTTTATCAGCGACTTGCAGATAAAAGAAGTGCTTTGTTTACATGCATCTTTCAGAATGCCTGGTCTTGATCACTTAGTAGTGCTCAACTCTGCTTTAGAGAAACATCTGATGTAGGATACTGTTATACAATAATTGTTACAGATAGCTACCAACATGTGCATATAGATTTAGAAGTGAATCCTGCTTCTCAAAAACTGAAGCATTTTACAATTCGAAAATATTCGGTCCTGTTCTCTTTTTGTGTTGACACATAGGATTTTGTGGACATTCTGGAAATATCAACAGTATTTCTGGCCTAATGACTGTAAGTAGTTCTAAAGGTTGAAAGAAACACAGTGCCATCTTTCAAAAGTTACCTTCCTAGACAGACAGACAATGTCTGCTGTTACCTTTCAATGCCAAATATCCCTAGTTCATGAATTATAGTAGCTGGAAGCTGAAATTCAGAGTGTTTCTTCTCCTTCTTTTATAACTTTTGAAAAAAAAGGTTTTGCAGCGACTGGAATCAACTAACAGTCTTGTTGAAAATACATCTTGTTCTTCTGTAGCGATATTGGCTCTTGTGGGGCTTTCTTAGTAACATGAGCAGATATGACTCAGAGGACAGAGAGAGAACAACTATGTTGTGTAGGAAGTTAAAAAATGGGGGTTTTTACCATTTTGTTTTGGCCAACACCACAGTTAAGCTGCAATGCCTGTCTTTTTTTATTTTGGGGGTTTTTTTGCTTCTTGACAGCCAGTAGAACTGGAGCTGGTATCCTGAATTGATCTTAACAATCCATGAGAAATCCAAGAGAGAACAAACGAGATGTTCTCAACAGTATGTGATGTTTTGAAATACTAAATTTCTAGTTTTCATAGCATCAAACTGCCAATTGCTAATGCAGATTGTTTTATATTGCAATAGAAAAGATTAGATGTGTATTGCATAAAAGTATTATTTGAATTGGGCCAAATCTAAATTATTTGGCTTTTGGGGGCCTTTCTTACATGGAAAACCTCTAATCAGGAAGAAAATGTAGTGTAAACTTTTCTCTAAGTAAAATACAGGGTGAAAAGTATGCAGCAAGAAGGGAGAAGGTGAGGGTACATGATAAAATTCCATCTTCTTGGATCCCATCTAAATATCTTCTCTCTTCTCATTAAGTAGACAGCACCCTCAGGTCTGGTCATTGCTCCTTTTGTCCTTGTTCTCTGGGTTTCTGTTACTCCTGAGGGTTCTCCTCATCTCTTCCTCTACCTTTATGTTTTCGAAATTACCACAGTCTATTCCCCTTAGAGAAAATTTTGTAATACTTGACTGCAAATTGTTCCTTCATTCAACTAGTTCCTTTCAGAAAACGTTCCTGTTTTAATTTCCCTGAGAAATTTTTGCCCATGACATCTTGGTTTTGAAATTTTATTGCATTTCTTTTAAGTTCCTTATGGAAGGAGTCAGTCCTTATGAGTTTGTGAAAGGCCATTTGTATAGTACCCAGACATTAAGTAGCCAGGCACAGTCTATATGCAATAATAGATCTGTAGCCTTTCAGAAACCTTATCATATTATCTTATCTTTTGCTCTAATTTCTCTTGGGTTTTATCCTCTGTTCTATCTACTTTGCCACATGCCTTAATTTACATCAGTAAAATCAAAAATATCATGTGCTAGACTAGCATGGAAGTACTTCTTAATGTATGATGGAGAAGTTACATTTTGTATCGTGCACTTGAAATTGTGTATTGAAGGAGAAGCGATCCTACTGGTAGTAAATGTAATATAAGAGATTGAACTTCAGACTACTAAAATTACTTAAAATATTTTCAACAAACTTAAGTAGGAGCAGGAGCTAATTCAAAATTATTCTGACCAAGAAGGTAGAATTTTATTTACCATCTGCTTGGATAGCATCTTACTGTATTTTACAGTAATATTTGATGTCCTGATGTCCATTCTGATTTTGATTCTTTTTTCCAGATGTTCTGGGAACATGAAATAGACATGGTTGCTATTTCGATAGAATGTTTGCTCAGTGCTTTTTTCACAAACTTCTGCTTTCCTACAGGCAGTGAAACACAGTCTCTGTCCCTGGGAAAAGCTCTGCAGAATTAACAGCGCTTGAAGTCTTGGGGAATACTCGGTGTCCCTTGCTGCCCTCTCTCTTCCTTTATCTTCTCCTCCTCAGTACATGCTCTCCTCAGTTTTAGCTTCCAAAGATGAAAATCCTACCCTTATAATGTCTTGTGGGTATTACAGCCTTGCACAAACTGCAGGCTCTGTTGGTCATGTCAGGTTATATTCCAGTCATTTTCCCAGAAAATGCCCCAAGGAGCAGCATACAACTCATTTGAAATGGTTTCCTATTTGTGTTTGTTACTACTGCCGTGGGATTGTTTAAGCATCCAAAAAACTTTGTTTTATTTTTAAAATCATGCTTTTGCACGGTTCTGACAGATTTGCTGTAGAAAATCAGTGCTAAAATCTGGTTCCGAGTGTGATTAGGGATGTGTTGCTTCCTCTGCCTCCCCAGCCCAGTCCATTCCCAGGAGGGCAGGGCAGGCTCATGCTGCAGCTGGGCACAGCATCAGGAGCCTCTCCAGAGTGTGACATCCGGGCTGGGCTGGATCAGGAGCAGCTCCAGAGTGTGACATCCGGGCTGGGCTGGATCAGGAGCAGCTCCAGAGTGTGACATCCATGCTAGGCTGGATCAGGAGCCTCTCCAGAGTGTGACATCCATGCTGGGCTGGATCAGGAGCCTCTCCAGCGTGTGACATCCATGCTAGGCTGGATCAGGAGCCTCTCCAGAGCATGTGACATCCCTGCTGGGCTGGACCAGGAGCATCTCCAGAGTGTGACATCCATGCTGGGCTGGATCAGGAGCCTCTCCAGCATGTGCCATCCCTGCTGGGCTGGACCAGGAGCATCTCCAGAGTGTGACATCCATGCTGGGCTGGATCAGGAGCCTCTCCAGCGTGTGACATCCATGCTGGGCTGGATCAGGAGCCTCTCCAGCATGTGCCATCCGTGCTGGGCTGGATCAGGAGCCTCTCCAAGTGTGTGACATCCCTGCTGGGCTGGACCAAGAGCCTCTCCAGTATGTGGCATCCCTGCTGGGCTGTCTGGCTGCCGTCCGCACCCGCCCACTGCTTCTGGCCGCCGCGCTCGGGCCCTTGCGCCTTTTCAGGGGCTGAGAGGAGATGTCAATGAGAGGGGCGGGCGCGTTCGCCGAGCTGCCGGAGCAATTGATTGTTGTCTGCCTCTCTGAGCAGTCTCTCTGCGCAGCAGCACACGAGACGCTTTTGCACAATACCCTGCTAATGCCCTATTCAGCAGCTTCCAACGGAAGAACAGTATTTTAAAAAGAAAGAATAACAGTGCTCTGTGAGCCGCAGTGAGTGCATGGACCTGAGCTAAATTGGGAAAGCTAAAGCTTATTTCATGCAATATTATTAGAATTATTTGGGTTTCCAAAGGCACACTCACATATATGTATGTGTTGCCGGCCAGCTTTTCCACGTGACTCGGCTAGATCCAAATGCAGTTATTTATAGATGGCAGGAGCAGTGATGACATTATCTTACAGCACTCCAGTCCTGGAATTACAGCACTTGTGTGCAGGGAGAGGCATCCAGGTGTCCTCTGTGAGAATTTAGGCAGGCTGCTCTTCTGCAAATGTCCATTGTAAGAGGTAGTCACAAATTACCCTTTCCCTCTCCCCCAATTCTTTTTTATTATCAGTCAGAGAAAAGAAGGGTATTGAAAAATCAGTTTGGTCTGTGATTTCTACTGGCTTTTTCCCTAGATGCTTGTAAAAAGCAATTAGCCACGTTCATTTTTATACCTCTCCACTCTTCCATAGATAACCTCTTTCTACCTATGTAAAATGATAAACATGCCCCTGAAGACAAGGGAACAGCAATTTCTAATCTGTCTGAAACTAATGTTCGTAGTTAGGCTTTTAAATAAAAGTCTCTTGCTGCAGCCCTGTGTGTGCCTGTAGCTCGGCTAATTGCACTGAGCCTGCTCCGTGTGCACTCGAGCCCTGTCGGGGTCGCGCCTGTGCGAGGGAGCAGCTGCCTGGTCCCGCCTCTGCAGAGCGCTGGGGCCACTCTGAGCCGCGGCCGGGATTCCGTGTGGCTCGGGGAAAACCAAATTCATGTCCCAGAGAAAAAAAACATTAAGAAAGAGAAACAAGGAAAAAGAAGATTAAAAAAAAAAAAAAAAGAAGAAGAAGAAAAAAAAGAACAAAAGGAATAATTTTTAAAAAGAAGGTCGGGTTCACAGGGTGGTCACACAAAGAATGCTGAAATGCTTCAGCACAGCTGGGAGTGTGCAGGCTACAGCAGAGCATGGGCACAGACAGCAGACGATGGGGCTACCTCAAGGCAGTACTGCTGCTGAACATTTTGTATCATGAAACTACAGCTAAAATAATCTGAAGGTTGGGGTAGGGTTGTTTAGATGTTTCTTAATTTACACCAGCTTGAGTTTTCTATGTGGCCCTAATTGTAACACAGCATAGATGATTTGCTACTCCTGCTATATTGGTAATAAATAAAATAAGCATAGTGTATGTGGAGTCTTTAGGGGTATCAGAATGCCTTTACAAGAGTGTTCGTGGCTCACAAAGTCTGCTGCTGTAATACAACCATGTTTCAGGTGGGAAACGTCCATTAGTCCAGAAGACACAACGAGTAGAAATGGAACTTTAAGGATACAGAAGCCCTTCTCTTGCTCGGATTACTTACCAAGTTCCCAGTGCAGCTTGGGAACAATTATTTGGTATTTGACTTTGGTATATTAATTGAATGTTAATTAATTAGGCAGCTCTCAAGAAAAGGTGATTGGTACCAGAGAAGCAGAGCAGGTTGCTAGTAAAGGAAGATGACAAGGTTTGTGGGGTTGGTGGGACCAGAGGGAAAAAAGAGAAGTAATGACTCTGTTAGAAAACTACCTCATCAGCTGGGCGGTGAGATGGGAAGCATTGCTACCTTGAAACTGCAGTGCATGCACACGTCTATCTGCCCTGTATTGTTCAAGCAGAAATCAGTTAAGCTAAAAACTGCTGTAGACTGAGTTTCTCTTTCCTGATGTCCTTAACTATTTTCGTATTCAGCACTTAGAGATTATTTTACATAGTTGTAATACTTCTTTCAGAATGAAGAGTGAGTGGAAGGATAGGGTTAGAATACTTCTAGCTTAGTTCTGTTCAAGTATAAAGCTTGGATAGTATGAAAAACGGTCCTGCAACCCCCAACTTTGAAAGCAAGCATTTTTTTCCTTCAGCAGTTATTGGCAAAGTTTGTATTACACTAATCATACAAAAAAAAAATCTGAGGACACCTGATAAAACATTCTTTTCCTGTAAAAATATAAAATAATGTAAAGTTAGAGCAAAGAGCAAGACGGCAGAACCAAAAAGCAAAAGTTCCTAAAATAGGTTTTCTGAATTCTGGCTGTGCAGTGTTAACTTTGGAAACACGTTTCTGCTATAAATTTTGGTTGTGTGGTTTTTGTAATTTTTTTCCCCTCCTTGAAAGCCTCTCCAGATGTTTTACAGTTGTTGTTTGAAAATGTTCCATGGCAGGCACAGAGGCTGCGGGCACAGAGCAGTAACCCCTTGATGTGGTGGTTGGGGTTTTTCCTTGAAAAGAGAGGAAGGTGTATGATCCTCTCTGTTCTGGGCCTCTGTTCTGTCACAAATGGTGTGACCTTCAGCACATCACCTGCTCTCAGTTTCTTTCATCTTTAAAACTTAGTCAGTAAGCCATGTGCCTGGGATGGCCACTTCAGCAGTCTCTGCAGGAGCTCCCCACACTGTAGCTGAGATGTCTTTTTGAGATAATTGTGAATACAAGCCAGATTTAAATATTTTCCCAATGCAGACTGATTGAATTTCCTCTGTTCACAAACACAAATTTAATTTGATTCTAAAAGACTTTAAAAAGTCATCTGTGCCCTGCCTCCTTGGCTGAAGAATCCATTCTCCCTAGATCTATATCTGACCTTTCCTCTGCTTCTCCATTTATGGAAATTCCTCACCTTACCCCTTAGGGTATTAAAGAGCATTAGGATGCTCCTAATATCTAACCTGTGTCTTTATCTCTATATATTGGTGTTTCTGTGGATATAGTTAATGCTTTGTTACTCAATAAATCAGAATACTGCTGTCAGTCTTCCCTCTTGTAAATAAAAGTTCAATCCAAACCCACCAAAAGCCCTAACCTACATAATCATTTCTTGCAGGGTATATTGATAAGGTTTTTTCTAATAATTTTGATTACTTTTCTCCCCCTTCTGTGCCTGTACATTGTGGTGGGGTAGAGGGAAAGGAGAACTGTGCATCTCCCAGTCTTGGGTCCCACTCATGCAGCCGAGGAGGCTGGTTGGGTGTGCTTTGGCAGCATAGCACAGCTACTGCCTTCATTGGCCCTCTGGGGAATCTGATAATGCTAATTTCTATTAGTGACTATTGGTTTAATAGTTTGGTAAGCCTTAAGTTTCCTATCATTTTATATTTTGTTCAGCTAGACCTAATTTTCTTTGTTTATTTATGAGAATGTCATGTTAAGCATGTTTTGCATGACTAAAATCAAACTAACCTACAGTTGAGGTGTCTGCTAGTGTAAAGAAAGTACAGAGGTAAGGCATGATTTGTTTCTGAAAAGTCAGTTTTGGTTGCTTTTAATTTTTTACTTTCCCTTGGTCCCTTTGAATAATTTGGGTTAGGTTTCCATGATAGGAAGCTGAACCTCCAATTTTGCAGTTATTCTTTCCTTTCTTTTAATGATGGACACCAGATTTTCCCTCTTCCAGGCTTCCATTGTTGTACTGATTGCGGATTACTTCCTTGTGTACCAACTCTTGTTAAATTAATCTGTTGGGTTTTTTCCTAGCACTTTTAGATGTTAGTGATGGTGTTAGCTCAGGAGTTTACAGTAGTAATTGGAGGGCTGAAGATGGATTAAATGAAACTGAGCCTCTCACCTGTAGGTCACTGCTTTGTCTGTAGCCAAAGATGGGTTCAAGTGTGTCAGTGTCGTTTTTCAGATGTCTGGATTATATGTGAAATCTGTTGATGACTAGAACTGGCATTACAAAACAAAAGCATACAGCAGCAATGAAAGATGCTGTTGTTTGAAATCTAAGCAGTGAAAAGCAGTGAAACCAACAATTGGATGAGTAAGAAAACAAGCAGTCTAATGCTATTGGAGTGCATTTCCTTGGAAAGCCTTATTGAAGATTCGCTTGCTGGTAGCCTATTCACCAGTATTGTCTTTTCTTTATATAATGGGCTGTGTTTTCAGATGTAGCAGCTTGGGTAGAGCTAAGCCTAAATGAGATGCTTACATATTTTATCTGGGTCTGTACAGAGTGTTTTGTGCTTGCCAAATTGAGCCATTGTTGCAATGTTTTGTAATGTATTACTTCAAAGTTAATGTAGTGAATCTGGTAAGATCTTCTGCCAAGTTTTGGCAAGTGTAGAAGGAAATTAGGGAATCCCAGTTCCACTGAAGGCATGGAGTGAGGATAGCAGTATTTAAATCTGTGTCTCCAGCATGTACTACTCCAGTTGGCAAGAGCCTTTGGGGAAGCTGACATATATATGTGTCTTGAGAGGTATTTGTGAAGAATTGAAGATATGCCAAGGCAAGCTGAACCCATATTCAAGACCAGATTTTGTACGTGGTGTCAGTCTCGTGCAGCAGTCCTGAAAGCACACGCTGAATAACTCTCAGGTTTGCAGTAAGGGTTTTATTGAATAAAACCTCTGTTAATTAATGTGATACCACATTCAGTTTAATTAGGTGTTCCCTTCATTATCTATTTTCCTACGAACTTGCATGATTTTTTGTTTTTTAATTGTAATACATAATTGCATTACAGATCCTACTGGGGCAAAGCTGAATATTTCTGCAGGACACAGCTGTAGCTATGGTAATGATGGAGGCATTCTTGATAAAGAACATTACTTAGATATTAGGGGTAGAAATGTGTGTCGTGCCCTATTCCACAGTGTTGAACTGTGGCTGTCAACTTTGTGTTCTATTGTCATTAGCAGGGAAGTTCATGCCTTCCAAATGACGATCTGAGCCAGCTGCCCCCTTGCTCTGCTGGGGAATTCAGTTCCATGCAGTTTGCTGTGCAGTTGCTGGGATGAGGACTTTTTAAATCTGTATGCCTTTGGAGGGGGTTTTCTTCGCTGCAGTGGCCAGGTTTGTGTTGGTACTTTCTAGATAAAATCAGTCAGTTTAATCCAGCTTACATGGACTTGTAAGCTACCATCACTGATTTTCCCTGATGGAGAAAAGCAGTCACAATCCTCAGGTGCTCCAAAAAAGCAGCCAGCTGGGGTGCAAGCAAACACCTGGGAGTAAGCACTGGCTCTGTGCCGTGGGCTGCTGTGTGTGAAGTGGGCATCTACTGGCAGCCAGAGAGACAGGCCTGGGAGGAGGGCTGGACTCCTTGGGAACTGCTTTGGGTCCATGTTGAACAGCCAGACTGCTGAGAAATTAGTACTTTTGCTCTGTAATTGGCTTTGTATGTACTCCTTTTGTGCTATCAGAGTTGAGGCAGACACCAAGCAAAAGCTCGTGTAATGACAGAGTAGGGGTAGGGCTGATCTGTCACAGGGTTAGGCCATGAAGCAGTGCCTTGAGAGAGCTGCAGAGGAGAGACAAACACAAATCTCTGCTAATGGACTGTTACATCCTGGGTCTGTGGCCTTGCTTTGCTGCCCTGGCCCACTGTCCAACAGGTGAGCCAGCCACTGCCAGGCTCTGCTGGAGTATGCAAGGAGGAGAGCTGCAGGAAAATCAGTCCTTGAAATAGTTTGGCATGACTGCTTTCTCCCTCTCTCCTTTTCCTAGCTCTCTAAAAGCAAAATGGCTTTTAAAACACAAGGAAAACACGTGATTTTCAGTTTCACAAAATTGCAAAGATTCCATCCTTTTAATGCAATTGACCTTATTCTTCTAATACTGTCAGCACATTGAGATTTAGGTAAACATTTTCAATGTATTTTTCCAAACGTGACACAGTCTCCATTTTTCTTTGTAGAAAGAATAATTCCTCTAAATAACCAAGACAATAGTTATTTCCACTCCTCTCATTCTCTTCTCATTGCTGTTTCCCTTCCCTCCCCACCAAATTACCTCACTGGATGTTTTATAAAAACTGTATTTAGGTTGCAGTCTGTAGAAGAGAGAGTAGAAAGCACTCAGTACCTCTGTATTCTACTTATATGGAATTCTCCATGTGAAAAAAAATACAAACTTGTTTCTAAAAGCAATATAAAATCAATGGATATGATTGGTGAAAAATGATTTTCTTACTTATGTGGTAAATATCTTTTCAGCCAAATGCATTTCCTTCTGAGGCATGAAACCAATCTAGCAAGATGGTGCTGAGCAGATAGTTCTCCCAATCAAACTCCTCCTTTTTTCCTAATATTTTCATTGCAGCAAGGAAGAAATACGGGTCTGCCAGTCTGCCTATTGAACTATCTACTGCAGCTTAACTGCAGCAAGGAAGCAGTAATCCTATTGTGCTCTTCCAGCAGTCTCCCGGGAAGCAGAAGGCATTGAAATTACTGAGCTGTTGTCCTATCCCCTCCTCACCTGTCTTTGAGGCTGTAAATATAGTGTCTGCCTGTAAATAACAGTTTGCTGCACCTTTAAGCACGTTCCCTAACAAGAGGCAGCGATTTACTGAGGTGATAAGCTGTAACTAATACTAGGGTATCATAATAGGTAAATAGATTAGCGCTGTGCTTCTCTGTATTTTGCTTTCTAGGGAGCCGCGGGCTCATGCAGTCGGAGGTGCTTACTCTGGCACTTTGCACAGTGCTGAGAACAAGCAGGCAGTGCAGGATTGCAGCTCCCAGTGCTGGGTGGGTGCAGCTGGTGAAATACAGCACTGCCTCTGCAGGTACTATTGACTGCACACCCTGGTTTCTTTTTCTGGTCCCTGGCTCAAAAAGAGTTGTAATGGGCCGTACCAATCTTCTGTGCTGTGGCTACAAAATGACATTTGAGCTGCATCCATCATGTAATATTTGCAGGTATGCCAGCATCATTTGTTGTCAAGAAGTATTAAGTGGTACAGGCAGCCTGGGCATGATCTGTGGCTTCACCCAGCTCAAGCTCCTTGATTTTCCTAATGGAAGGGCCTCAGCACTTATCAAGCAGTTGTGATTCTACTGCTGGGTGATGGGCAGTCATGGCTATGAGGGATGGAAAGATGCCACGGAGCAAGCAGTGGAGGCCTTTCTTTCTGTACTGCCTGGCAGGTTTTCGGCACAAAAGGGCCTTTACAGGAAAGGAACAGTACCAGGGGATGTGGCCAGTCCTAATAATTGTGTCGCAAATCTTGTGATATTTGGCATGTTCTTAAAGACTTGGCTCCTAGAGGCAGGGGATTAAATAACAATTGCTTTTTTTCTCTTTCAAGTAAGGCTTAGCTCTGTGGTTGCAGAGAAATGCTTAAAATGTGACTTGGGCTGACTGGGAAAAAAAAAAAAATTGCCTTCCAGCCTTCTTTCCCCTCCTTGTCCCCAGGATCCCAACGTGGATACATTGCCATGCCTTATGATTTTTTTTCAATGAAAGAATTTAAAAGTAGTATATTATGGACATAAAGTGTTGCCAGTTTTGGGTGTGTGGGAGTATTTATGAGTATTTTAAGGAGAGGTCAATCACATTCTGTGCTGAGACACTCTTGCCATGTCTGGTCCTCTTCAAAGAATAGAAAAAACAAAAATGGGACTGGGTAGTAGCAAGCTGAATATCTCTGAACTGATTTTTTTTCTCTTGCTTTCTTAGGGAAACCCCTTGGGCTAGTTGTAATTGAAACCGCTCTTATTTTTAAATCTGTATTTCTGCTTTTCACAAATGTGAGAGCTGAGGCTGCTCATGTCTGTGTTGGTTCCTTAGCATAGTCGTCATTAGCAAATCAGTATTGATTAATTCCTATGGAAATAGATCAGTGCTAAAAGTAAAATGCAATCCCATTAAGAATGGTACAGGTTTTGCAGATGGAGGAAAGTAGGTCAAATATTGCACCAATCATCCCAGAGAGTGTCCCTTTAAGCCAAATAAATGTGTGAATACTCTTTAACTGTCAGTACGTTATTTGCCATTATTCTGCATCTTTTTGCATGAGCTAGCAGAGGCCTCTATGACTGAACAGGGGTTGAAAGAAAATGTCAATTTTGGTGTATTAACCAGGTTGTATTTTACACCTGGGCTATGTGTAGGGCTTCTTGGGGGGGGTGTGTGCACATTCAAGGATTCTTCCTTTCCTCTCATTGCAACAGTTGAGTTCAAGTTAAGCAGGAAAGGCACATCATTGTATGCAAGGGACATTGTAGCAATGCAGCAGAGGAACACAATTTAAATTTGATCATTAAACTGCCGCAGCAAGGGGCTGCGAGAGACGGTGTGGATGGTCCATCTGCAAAATCTGTGCTCCTGTTGTACAAGAAGGAGGGGCAGAGGGGGAGAAAAAGCAGCTGCTTGGCTGTGCTATGAGAGGGTGAGACTGACTGTTGGCACCATCTGTAGCTGTCCTTTGTGCTTGCTGCTTTATCTGTTCATTATAGTATGATACTGAAATTCTCGTGCTTTGAGTGTAAATGAGTTGAGATACGCCTAATACTGTCAGCATAAAAAGCAGTAACTAAGTACACTAAAGATGAATAGTGTAATCTGTAAATTCATTTTGAGTTTGTTTTATCTTGCTTCAATAGCCCAGGAAGTGATGTTCTCCAGAAGCCAGCTGTACCAGATGTGTGTTGGCAGGGTATATATTCGTCTTACCGAGCAGAGAGCAGAGCAGTGGAGGTGGATGGGGCAGGAGAGACTGGAGGCTGCCCTGTGTTTTCCAGCAGAAGAGAGCAGACTCCTTTAGAGGGAGGATAGAGCAGGTCAGAGGGGAGTTGGTAACTCCTAAGGTGGCTACACGCAGCTTTGTTTTCATTCCATGCACAAGTACCAACACAAGGAAGAGAGTGATTATTATACACGGTACATGAGTTGAAATGTCCCGGGGGAGGAAAGGTTGAACCTCTCCATAATGAGTGCTGTGATAGGGATGAGTAAATTTGCTAGGTTTTTTACCTGCAGTCTCTTCGTTTCTAAAAACATGAATCCTCTCCAGATAACTTGTAGCATAAAACCATCCAGCTTATCTTGAGGACCTCTTTGTGCTTTGATGGTTTGTATTTTCCCTTTATAAATCTGCATACTGGATATTGGTAATAAAAATAACTCACTAAGATGTATTCTTATCTTCACCTCACCAAAACAATGCTCTCACTGGCGTATTCTTTTTCCAGAAGTTACACTGCTGGGTTTTTTCAGAGCAGGTTTGGCTTTTGTTTGCAGATTCATGCCCTCAGATCCATTGGGTTGTTGCTTTTTATCTTAACTTGTCAAGTGCACATAGGTGTGCAGAAGGAGCACCTCCCTTCTCCCATCATAGCCTCGTCTAAGATGGATGATTCTGTAGTAATTACACTGGGCTGTGAAAGTGCTCAGCATCCACTATTACTCATCCACTATTACTGTGTGATGGCTGCGTTAAGTGTTCGCAGAACACTTTGTTCGTGTTTCCCGAGCTCCAGCGGCTGTGGCGAAAGGGAAGGAACCCTGGGAGGCAGGAATTTGTGTCTCCAGGCGGCTGGAAAGGGGGAGGGGGGCCTTTGTCACTGGCACATTAGTAATGATATGCCAGGGATAAAAGGTGAGTATAATTTGATCAAATGCTTGTTGACAGATTCCTTGGCTAATAGAGAAGCAGCTTAGACTGACACTCGTTGCTGGAACATTTCACAGGGCTGGAGGGGATGCTTTTTGTAGGCTACATGTGAGGCTGTCAATTTCCGAGTGACCATATTTAGTTACATAAAGAAACGATGTCCCTTTTTTGTCACAGCAGAGATCTAAAATGCCTCCCTAAACACTAGTCTTGACCTTCTGCTTGATAAATGCAATAAAATTACTACCTCTTCTTTATCCAAATGTGTGATTAATTCACAGCAATGGCCCAGGCTATAAGTATTTTTCTTGTGTGGCCATTTAACTTGAGAAAATCCAATTGTTTCTTGTTCTGAAAAACCATACTTGTGTGTGCTTTTGGTAAAGCAGGTTCCTTTTTTCCCCCACAAATACGACTTTACAGTTAGTTTCTCTGGAATTTGTTCTGTGTAAACAGTACACGTGAGTAGCTACTGTGAAAAGAAGGTGGTGTAACCTGTAATGAGTTAGCTACTGCTTGTGATTATATTATTTGGTAAAAAATCAACCATTACAAAATTAAGATATGAAAGCAGAAGCCTCAATTTTAGAGGATTCTGCACTTGTCTCTTTTAAACGAGCAAGCTTGAAATTACATCTAGAGCTCTTACTACTCTAAACCACTGTGGCAGCTTAGGTTTTCAGTAGTCTTCTGGTTCTCGCCCATCCATATAATCTGTTGATTTGTGTTCAGTTTGCAACACCTCAGGAAAGCACTTAGTTAAAAATTAAACATGAAGTATTTTTTTGTTTTGAGGGTTTTGTAAAGCATCCTTTAAAGAAGAAAAAAGCCCAACCACTTCCACTTCAGAAGTTGATTTCTTTCCACTGCAGGATTTTCCAATTAGTCTGCACTTTGTTCCAGTGAAACACCTCACTGTGTCCTCATACCTGGCTGGCTTTTTACCAGAGCCACTTCTGATGCTGGAATTAAATAGGTAGCTTTGAGGCTCGGGTGGATGTTGCTGGAGGCTTCGTGGGGTGTCTTGGCAGAGTACACTCACAGGAGCCAGATTTCACTTGCAGTCACTCTCTAGGGCTCTCCTTACTGCAGAGTAGGTGGTTTCTGGAACAGGGCCTGATATTCTCTGAGTGTGAGTCCATAAGGGAGAGGCCACATTTTCAGGAATAATGACCCCCTTAATGTCTTTAGAAGGAGTTGCATGCTCTTTTTCCCTCTAAGAAATCTCTGCATCTTCATAGTTCATAAGCGTGATTTTCCTGTAAGCACAGAATTACCCTCATTGACTACAAGATTAGGCACATAATGGAAATACACATTTAGGGGTTGTGCTGGGTCAGATATAGATTTAAGTGCCTAACTTTGCATCCATACATCATTCTTCTGTTTATCTATTCAAGAATAGCAGCTCATAGCAGTTTTGGAAATTAATTCATGCACATGGGTTTCTCTCCAATTAATATTTTGAAAAAAAAACTGAACAGAAAAGAGATCTTTTTTTCATTGCTCCCCTCTGTAAATGATGTCTTTTCTATGTTTTTGTTTCTATTAGTGTGAAATGAATTATTCTGCATTTTACTTCACTTGTAACAGCTATCCCATGTCCTTTTGCTTCATCTGTTCTTCATCTCTGTGCTACTCAGACAAGTTCTCTTGTGCCTTCTGGGCTATGCAGAATCTTTGTAACTTGGGTAAAAATGTTCTAATGATAGTGTAGGGCAGTTGTAGACTCAGTTTGATAGGATAATAGTGTGAGTGGTGGTTCATGGACAAGCTTTGCACTCCTGGTGTTTGTCTGTTTGGCTCGTGACTCCTGTTACAGTGGCTTGCACCTGCGCTGGACTGTGCTGGTTCCTAGCTGTGTGCTCACTGTCCTTTGTTCTGTTTGCACAGCACTACTTTCCTCGTGGTGTGAGGAGCTGGGACGGCTCTTGCTGCTTCGCCACCAGAAAAGCCGGCAGAACGATCCTCCCGGGAAGCTCCCCATGCAACCCCCCATGAACTCTATGAGCTCCATGAAACCCACCCTCTCTCACAGGTGAGTCTGGGCCCAGCCTGCAGCAGTGCAGCCTGAACAGCGTGTTGTGTGACAAATCTGTCACTTGAAATGCTTGTTACCACTGATGGGGGGAGCGACACTGTTTCATGCACTGCTCAGCACTATGGACAACAGGGTATCTGTAATTACAGCAAGCACTAAGCAAACTCAGATTTTCTCTTTGATATTGCCCTATGCATAGTGAAGTGACACTTCCGTCTTCAAATCTGTGCTCAGATCAAGTGGGCTTGCTTTCAAATTTGAAGTTATGCCCTAGAGATAAACTTGTACATCATGTCTCTCATCAGACACATGCCTGATGTTTATTTAAATACAACTGGCTTTTCTTGATGTTGCAAACATTTCACTGATGTTCTGTGTTTTAAACGTCATTGGAAATGTATTGCATGCAAAGCAACTGTACTGTGGGTGTAGCCACAGATCAGAGGATGTCCTGTACAGTCTTGTATCAGGTGAGGATCACACAGAACTTGTGTTAATTTAGAGAAAACATGAACATTGAGGGACTCTGTAAGAAGATGATGTGAAGCCTCTGATTACCAAATTATGTAGAGGAGTACTATTTGTATTTCTTGTCTGCACAACCTAGGTCAAAAGCAAAAGCTGGAGATAAACTATAGACAGGATTGAACATTCATTGCATGCTATATGTTTCTGGGAGTTTTTTTCCCAAGGCTTTCTTTACCTCAGCATCACATTAAAGAAATCACAAATAGTATAAATTTGTTTTAGTGTAGAGTTCTTTTGTCAGTAAAGGACTATGAGAGTGTAATGAGTCTAAAGTCCTTGTGCCTAAGTTCCATGATAGCCTAACTAACTCGAACTTTTGTGTTAGAATGGAGCTTAGGGACATCTTTGTACCAGTGCATTTGCATATGCAAATTTGTCTGAAAACAACTTTTGGGGCTTGGGTTGGATATGTTTTCATTATTTTTGTTGCATTTATGGCAAAACCATGCAATCATTATGCCTTTTATTTTAGCCCTTGAGAATAAAGTCAGTCCTTTTTTTGAAGTATAATTAATATATCATCACTGGCTTTTCAGAGTACCTAGATTTCCTCTTTTGTAGTTGCTTATGAAATGACTGATTGTAAACACGCTTAACAAAAAAAAAACCTCAGAAAATTTAATGTTTTAAAATAATTTTACACTTGGGAGAAGGTTTTCAGAAGACAAAGTGAAATTAGTGGCCAGTCTGCAGAGAATGTGGTGCAGTGTATGTTCTCTTAGGTGTAATTTTGTAGTTTTTAGATGCCTGATTCTCATTTTGACCTTTTAGCCTCTGTTCCTCTAGAGTCTATAAAGTAAGACTATCTCACAGGGGCTGTGTGCTACATTACTAGATAATAGGTAAGATAGGTACAACTCACTTCTTTCATGGCAATTTTCCACCAAAACTGTCACATGTCAAAAAAGAAATACTTTCTTCTACTAAACCTAAATACCAGCATTTCCGGCAGTACCAGCCCATCCAATATTCTGCTTAGAGCATCCTGCCCAGTATTAGGCAGTTCCTGTATATTTCTCTCTAGTATTACCCTTGAAATGCTCTACTGGGGAAGACACTGGGAGTAGTTTCTAAATTACTACTCTTTACCTATGAGATGCCCCTCTAGAAACAGAATTTCTGTGGCATAACTTCTTATATACAATAGCTGCACCAGCTGCTTTGGGATTTGGAATACTTGCATCACTGCTTTGGTGTGTGCTGTTGTCTGTAATTTAACCATAACTGCTCAAAATCTCTCAGGTGGTACATTAGAATGAGACATCCTGTGTCTCTCAACTTATTTTTCCACCTGGAACTATTTATTTTCATGGATGCTTTGTAATCAGTCTATAAGACAGTAGTGAAGTATGGGGTGAAGAAGAGTTGAGTTTTCTATTTGTTTTAATTAAACAAAATATGAAAAGCCATTAAGTACAGTATTAAACTACAATAAGTAGTGAAGCTGTTGATGAAGTACCATTTGTATTTGCATTAGATTACATTTGGGTCAAAAGCTTAGTATTAAAGTTCACAGCATCTTATCTCTAATCCACAAGATTTTTCTGTTAATTCAAACCAAAAAAAAGTATTTCCTGAAACAATTAATATAGCCAGCTACTTCAGGTTTTGTAAGAGAGCTAGATATTAAATTAGAACAACCAAGAGCATATTCAAGAACCTTACTTTACAAAGGCAATGTAGATATATGTGAGCTGCTGATTATCATTAGACACACAATTCAAACCTTCCCCATCAGATGATCTTGAGTACTCCACACAGGCCTTTTTCTGCTGTTCCTTTTACTAGCAACAAAATTACCCAGAACTCTAGTCAGGGACTAGAATCCTGATGTAGCTGGCACTACAGAAACACAGCTGCTTAGTTTCAAAGTTAAAACAGGGCTCAGCTATTTAAAATAAATTGTGACTCAATGATGTATCACAAGAATTTAAATCTAAGGATTCTTATTTAATAAACTATGGGCACTCACACTAGAAGTAATTCAGGTCTGGCCTGTTTTTAAAGACAATATTTGATTTTTAAAAGTTAATTGAGCTAGGAGAGAAAACTGAAGTAGACAGGTCAAGGAGGGCTTTCATAGTGTTACTGTTGGTTAAATGCACTTACAGAGAGCAAAATGTAAGCCATATGAGGATGTGCACACATGCAATAAATGCTTTCAGAGTAAGGACTGTATCGTGCTAATTTATTTCTAAATTTAGTTTTTCATTAACAGAATTATCAAGTGTTGCATATAGAAAAAAAATCAGCTAAATACCTCCTGTCTAATGTAGGGCAGTTGGTTGGATTGCAAACTCCTGTGTTTTGTGAACAGAATGAGCACTGGGTTGTCAAAAGGAACCTGCCAATGTTAGAGGTTTTTTAAGTCTTTGCAGTCTAATAGTCTGCTCAAACTTGAATGTGAGATTTTTATTTATTTTTGCCTTAGACCTTTTTATTGATTCATGTGAATAAACTTTATTCCTGTATTGAAAGACCAGTATAGGACCTATCCACCTCCTTAATCCTGTATAACTTCTAATTGAAGTCCTCCTTGATGGATTTACGGGGAGCTTAAGGAGAGCTGTTAGTCTTCAGGATAGCCCTTCTGCACAGGAGTGAGATTTCATGCTTTCTAACTTGCAGGGCATAATGTAATTATTTGTGTTGTAGTTTTCCAATCTGACAAACTGTTTGTAATAACACATACTACTCAAGGTGGCTAATTTTTGAATTAATTTAAGATCTTTAGCAAATGCTGTTATGTAAGAACAAATTATTGTCATTATACACCTTCCAATGCTTTGATGAAGTTCCTACATAACACTTCATTGCATTAAGTGGTGTACATGTGTATCAAATTGAACCTTGCTTGAAATGGGTACAGTTCCAATCAATCCCAGCAGAAATTGCACCCTAGTTCATTTTCACGTCAGTCTGACTCAGGCAAGCTCTGGGGGGCTTCTCATTTCTTGCACAGCTTGTAATAAAGTTTATTTGTCAACAAAACCACCTAGAAATAGACAGCTGTTAGTTGCAGTTTAGTGTGTTGTCATGAGCATCTGTAGGGTTCTTACTGTCTTCACTCTTGCTCCAAATTTTGGTCTTATGCATTAATTGCCAGCTGTTTCACAGTTAGAGACCAAAGGGTGGCAATGCCTCTATAGGGCAGTCATGATTAATGAAAAATATTAAGATAAAGTAATTTTTATCACAAATTACTTAGTGCCAAAGGTCTAGAGAAAATTGAACAGTAGATTAAATGAAGCAATAATTCAATCTTACAGTAGATGTGTTATTTATTAGCATTAATGTTTTATGTTCAGGCAATCATAAGTAACTTTTAGTGGTAAGACTTGCTTTAAGAGTGCTTGTTTTAAGTGCTTGTTTTGTCCTTTATTTTCTTCCACTTGACTAAGAGCTGAACTATCAAACATGCATAGGAACTCTTGGAAAAGAATGGTAATTCTGTCTAAATTTTTACTGTATGGTGAGGACAATCAGGAGTGAACTGGTTATAACATACTAGTACAAACAGTGTCAGAAGTTCTGTAAAGGCTGCTGCCTTTTCAATTTTGCATCATAGGCTGTTTTGACCAGCAGTGATAGCCACTTTAAAAATGTCTGGATGAGGTCAGGTGCAGCATATACACACTTTTATGAAAACAAGCACATTGTGCATGTTTTATACATCAGTTTGAAGTAGGGGATTGCTCCATTATGTCATCTGGCTCTGGCATGCAGGAAAAATCTTTGCAAAATAATCCATAACTCTTGAGGTAAAACATAAAATTGTTTCAAAGTCTTTTCATCTTTGTAGTTGTGGAGTTGTGAAATAAATACAATTAGGGACTGAACAGATGGTAAATCCTAATATAAAAGAATATACCCAGTAAAGAAACCTGTATTACTTCTGATTCTGCAAGAGTAGCTTGGTTGTTTTTTCTGGTTTCCTTTCTTTCAAGAAATGTTAAAATTTACCATCAGGAGAGAATAGGGAAGAATTCAGAATGAAGAAATGTTTCTGCAAAGGTGTAATTTTTTAAAGGGAAAAAAAACCTAGAAAATTTCTTCAGAATAGTATGCTTATGCTCTAAGCATTGCAAAGACAAAACTAATTACTAATTGCTCTAAAGTATTGTCCCAAGAGTTCTTTGTCCATCTCATCCTCTAAGTGAAACTACTGATAATTTTATCACATACATTTATGGGGAGGAGGTGGAAGAAAACCTGAGCTTGTTGAAGCTAAAAGCAAATGAAAACTGATGAGTGTAATCATTAGCTGTTAATAGTTAAATATGGAATATTTTCGTGTGAAAAATCTGTATTTCATTTTAGGTAAGTTTGTGGTCAGTTCTTGTGGTAACAGGAAAAAATAATGGGTAACTTGTTTTCAAATATGTATTCTTTACATGCTTGGTAAAAGGTATAGGATAAAGATCATCTTTTCTTATGTATACAGAGCCTTGCACAGATGTGAAAACAGGTCTTCTGTATTGATTGATGAGTCAAAGTGAGTGCTGTTGTACTAAAACTAATATGTAGCAGGACTACTATAATTTGTGGTGTTTTTTTCTGATAAGTACATATAAGTGGCTATATACTCTATATTTTTCCTGTAGATGTAGTCTTGTAGTTTTAGTTTGCAATTTTTTTTTTATTAAAAAGCGTCAGTTGATATTTTTATAAACAAACTAGGCAAATATTATTTAAGGTATATCTGCTGACTGAGCAACAATCTGATCTTCTCAGGCTTTGTGCAGTCTATGTTAGTTTTTAAAATATGGCAACACCTTTGAATAGAGAGGTATCATTCTCATGTTTGGGCCATATTGAACAGCTAATTCCTGAAAAAGTCTGGTCAATTGTAATTTATGTTTAGTGATTATCACAGGGGTATCATGGCTCTTTGCAGGAGGTCTGCTCTCAAAAGCAGGTGTTATGTGCTGAGTCTACATGATTTTCCTCTTCAAGCATATTTGGAAGGTACCTTCTGTCACTTACTCTCAATGAAACCACATGATTTTTGGTGGCAGTAGGGTTAAAAATCGTTTAACTGTGACAGCACCTCTGGGTTTTAACCATTTTGACTGTCAGCACAGCAAGCCTGTGGTGACACTGAAACCTATACTTTGCCTAGCCCTTTGTTGCAGAACTGATTAAAATCATTGGGAGTCTTTTAACTGGGTTGAGCACCTTTGGACAGGGAACATCAGAACTAAGTCAGTACCCTTCAACCTGCACAGCATCAGGTCCACCCGTGAGGTGTAGCTGTCCTTTCCAAAGGCACAGGAGGACTGGGGAGGCCAGTCCGTGGCTCAGCACAGGCTGAGGTCAGTGTGAGTAGCTGCTTTCTGGTGCCCATGCTGGGAGCATCGCGCTCCAGCCTGCCTGCCAGGAGGTGACATGGCTTCTAAGCAGGGAGGGAGCTTACAGTCTGGCACGTAAAGATTACTGACATCAGTTACGGCAAATACCTTGTCTTTTTAAACGATTTTTGGATATTTCTGGTAATTTGGCAGCAGGATCACAGTTGTATCTTTTTTGTAAGATTTGATATTTTCTTTGATGCCTTTTCTTTACGTGTATCCATTACTCATTCACTTACATGAAAATGTCACCCTCCACAGGATTTCTCTGTAAATAGATTACAAAAGGAGTGAATTCCCACTGTAAATAGATTACAAAAGGAGTGAATTCCCAGTGCTCAATTTTGTCAATTGTTGTATTCCCACTACTCCCGTACACTTGGCTTCTCAGAATCGCAGTGAGAAGAAAAGGAAATAGTCATTACTATTGTGGTAGAGGGCTTTTCTAATGCTTTCTCTTAAAAAAAAAAAAAAAAAAAAAAAAAGAGGTTAGCAATTCTAGCTAAGACTCTCCTATCTGGTTTTCGCTAGAAAAGGCAACAAAGCCTGCTCGGCAGACAGAGCGCTTCAGCAACCTGGGCAGATGGGTCGGTGACATTAATTAGATACTGGCAGTGCCTTAAGCAGGAATCGGTGGTTTCTTCCCATGAAAGGGCTGTTCCGGGGATAAGGAGCGGCGCACCAGCCGGGGCAGCGTCTTGAATTCCTCGTCTCCACCAAGCTGGGAATGCGGGGAAGGTACCACAGCCTGTTCGTGCTCTCAGTTCCCACTTAACGCGTCAGGGGAGATGCGATGTGACGGTTTGTTTGCCCGTGTCCCTGTGTCACCAACAGCATTTCCAAACTGCTCTGACAGGCAGGCGGACACGGCTCGGGCAGACGTTTCCCAGACCTTTCCCTCCGCTGTCCCTCCCCGGCCAGGTCACTCTGCCGGGCTGCTCCTGCCCTGCCCTGCCCCGCTCCGGGCACTCCCGCTGGCCCCAGCCCGGGCGCTGCCCCCCGAGGCTCGGCAGGGCTGTCCCTGCTCCCCGGCAAGCCCCGAGCCCCCAGCCCGGCTCGCTTCCCGTAAGTTGCGGCGGTGCTGTGCTGCCCCCTCCTCCCTCTCTCCCTCCCTTCCCGCCGTGCCTCTCGAAGAAAGCGGTTTTTTTCTGTTGTCGGGGAGCGTAAATCAGCTTCATCTAAAATCTCGGAAGTGCAAGTCCATCACATCTTCCTCCGAGCCGCCTGCTACACCTTGCGTGAGTCAGACTGCAGAGCTCCCGGTGCCCTTCTCGCTGTGCGGGGCTGCTCGTGTTTCCCCCTGTCTCAGAGGCAAAAGCAGAAGTGGAATCTGCTCACGCTCTCAGCGGTTCCTTCCCCGGTTGTTGTAGCAGTCGCTGACCTCCAGGCACTATGAATAAACAGCAAAGCTGGGAACAAAAGGAGTCTTCTGGCTGCCATTATCTCACATTAACATAGCAGACGCGCTGCGGTGTGAACAATGCGAGTCTCATTCGCCGATAATCAGCGAGTACCCAGGCATTTGGATTACCAAGGCAACAGGCAATGGTAGAATACTGGGTGGGTGTGTTTTTTATTGTAAAGGAGCAGTCGGATATGGAAACTCAGGTATATTGATAAAGCAGAGCAGAAGGAATGCCTGGTGGCAGGGGGGGACTGAGGGCTCGGGGTTGCATTCCGACACACATGAGATAAATAAGACATGGATGAAGCAGGTCTGTGCTGTGAGATGCAATAAAGATTAAACTGCATTTGTCAAGCTGAAAATGATCATAAGATAATTTCAGCATTTTGAAAAAGGTAACAGGTGGCATGTTAATAGCAGGGCTGTTACCGGTGAATTTTGTAACTGTAATCTGGGCTGTAGTAATGCATTGCATGGTCTACTTGTGTGACAATAGAACTGGGTGTGATGGTTTAATCTTTTTTCCTTTTATCAGATGGATGCTGTAGTCCCCATGTCAGAAGATGTAAACCCTTCTGCTTCTTAGAGGCAGGAGTGGGTCTCAGTAGCATTTTTGTTTCTTACCTGCATAGCTGTGATCGTTTATTCCACGTGGACAGAAATAAGTTGTGTTATCTCTGTATCTTTGCGTGTGCACACACGTGTGCGTGGACATATATGAAATCTATGAAGCAGGACTGTGTGTGCATGCAGGGGAGATGCGGGTTTTTGCAGGTTCACAAACTTACTAATTAATCTAATTATTTGGCCTAACGCGTTTTTCTAATTTCAGGGGTTAAAATCAGAGGCAGTAACTCTTGCTGAGCAGCATGGGACTTGCAGGCATGGCTCTAAGTAATGACACTGGGTGTAGAGAGTAAGGCACCAGGAAGCACAGCAGCAAGCATGTCACAGCCTGATCTGTAGCAGCCCAATGTGAAATGGAAGGCAGCATTCCCGCCTTGTGCAGTCATAAGTCATGCAGGCCTCACAGGCCTTGTCACAAATATGAAGGAAAAGTTCAGGGCTTTCAGCTTCCATAGGTAGTTTGTATCACCTGCTGCACTGCCAGCTTGATTTTGCTGCCTTAGTCTCCACACAAACGTCTGTATTGTGCATATGTGTGTGGCTGCATGAATGGTTATTATAAATGTGTGTGTGTATATTTAAAAGAGCAAAGGCAGGGGGTGATAGCCACCTGCTAGCAGCAGGTGCCATCCAAACCACTGAGCTGATAAATGGCTTGTTGCCTTCACCTTTTGACTGCTTCACCTGCATCTGCTCACCTACAAGGGGTTCAGAGTGCTTCTGTGTTCTCATACGGTTTGCCAGAAAACAGACTGCTTCTTTTTACAGTGAATTATGTAATTTCTAACTGCATTCAGTCTTCCTTTTCATGATACAGGCAACAACCAGTACTGAAATAACACTTGAGGTAGTTCTTCCTTGGTAGGCAAGGTCTAGGTATGGATCTGCTATGCATTTGGAGTTGGGAGAATCAAAGCTTTCCAAAGGGTTTGAGAACATGTTCATCTAGTTGGAAAGAGTGGAGGGAATCAACAGACTTAAGAAATCATGATGGGATATTTTTTGAAACTGTGTATTTTCTTTGTAAAATCTGAATGTTTGTAGTCACATCATTAAGAAGTAGAGGGAAATAAAGTCTTGTAGAATACTTCCAAATTGGCCTTTTTTCATTTTGACATTACATAAAAACACCCAGTGATTTGGATGTGATTGTGTTTTAGGTGTTTGTTTAGTGAAATGCAGGTTGGTGCCTTAATTTATGCCAATACAATTTAAACATCTTCAGATAATAATGTAGAATAGAGGAATGTATTTGAGGAAGGTGTGAATCACAGAGATGGCATCAATCAAAAGCCAATTCTTGCTAGCCATGCAAAGTTAGTTATTAGTATACAAACTGACTACACCACCCTCTTGCTTTCCTCATCTTGAATGGAAAAAGTTTAGGATATCTGCACACAACATCAGCTTCTAGTTTGGTTCTGTATATCATGTGTGATGTACAGAGGTACTTGCTCTTTGTTTCCTTTACAACATGTCATTGTATATCCTTGCTGACTGTAAGTGGCCTTCATGTTCTTTCCACTTCAGTGTCTCCTGGCTCTGCCATGTTCCTCTGTGTGAACAGAGGACTAATTGCAGAGAGTGGTTTACAGAGCCCACGGAAAACACAGCACAAAAGGTCACAGCATAACTCAGTTAAATTTTGTCGTTTGTTCTTTTTAATAGTAATGTGTTTATAGTAACTGATGTTAGGTGTTCAGTTAAAACATTGGCCAAGAGTACTGTAGGTGTATGAAGATGGTGCGTGTATCTCAGGTGGGGAGGTGCTGACTTTGTTTCTTGGAAAAAGAATCTCAATGGAAAATGACAAGTCAGTTGTTTCCTTCTAATTGTCTAGTGGTTTTCACAAAGAAAATAAAAGCAGATCTTCAAAATGTTTTTGATTGGCAGTAAGTGAAAACAAATTCTGGCTTTCAGTTGTCACAGTGGGGTTTTCTTGAATTAATACTCAAGGCTGGGGATATTTTCAGTGGAACTTTGACCAAAAGGAAAAAAAAAATCATTTGATCTGTAATTTCTGAATAGGTTTCAGGGATTCTTAGCTTATTGGGTTGTTAGGTTTGCATGGTGCAGTGCAAATACCAAATTTGAACTATGTTTTTAGTATGAAATACTAAAATGCTCCAGTAAGGACTTAAGCTACCTTTTTTCCAGCGTCTAGTGTTAGGTTCATGGTGGTGCCCTAATCAAGAAGGCTTGCAAACTGTATCCCTATTAGTAAATAAAGCTACATGAGTGGTGTTCTCTCAAGAAATCTAAGTAAAACAAAAAGTAAACCTGAATGAAAGAAGCTGAGCTGCCTAACTTGTGAGACAACCCAGACATGAAACTCGTGTCTTGGTGCTTCAGTTATGAAAACAGGCTTTCTTGCCTATTTTGACTGTGGGATTTGTGATATTTTTCCACTGCAGATACATCAGGTTGTAGGGGGGAAAGAGGGGAACAAGAAGCCTTGCATGGAAATTGTTATGGTTTCGTTTGTATTAAAGTAGTGTCACCTAGAGGCTCCTACCAAGAATACAGGCAAGGGGTGCTGAGCACCTGAGCACACATCTGCCCAGAGGCAGAGCAAGGTGCAGACAAAGAGAGGTGCCATCAGGCAGAACAGATCAGCAGCCCCAGTTTGGGGTTGTATTTTGCCTATTCTGACTTTTGGCCATATATTATTGCAAAACATGTGCGGCCTGTGTTGTTCTCTGACACCTCACATGTTGTTATGAGATGCTCTCCTCTTGAGGTGTCCATGGGTGACAAAAGAAGATGTGGGAGAAATGACAGTCAGTGTTCCAGTGGCAATTACCTGCTCATCTTGGTGTCAACTGAGAAAGTTAGGATAAAGTTGGTAGATTTAAAGGTTTGTGTGAATTATGTGTGTGTCAGCTACCCTTTAGGTGGGATGACCATGCTTCAGAGATGTTAAAGATCCTGCAAAACTGCAAAGCTGGCTTGAAGGTAAGCAACAGAAAGTATTCATTGAAGGCCCAGTTGTAGGATACTTGATTGTTAGTGTTTGGACAGAAAAAGCTTTTTTGGAAAGTCAGCATCTGGTGCAGTGGTTGGTAGATTTAGTGTTTAAAACAGAGGTAGATGCTTTATGAAGGTAGTATTTTAGACACTTGGCCCTTTGAACAAGCAATGTGGAAAATCACCAGGAGTGTGTAATTCCAGTTTTCACCCTCCTCCACAATATGTAAAGTGGCAATGCTCTAGGGATGCATGCTTCACTAAACCATCTGAATCTTTCCTTCCTCAAGGAATGAAGACATGTAAACAGAGTATTAGATACATATACAATTGCTTTAGTGACAACATAAACATACTTAAAACACAGCAAATAATGCCACAAATCATGTATAAACTACAGTAATTCACTTGTATTAATTTATTCTTCAAAGGTCACTTGTTATTAAGCAATTTTTATTAGAATTAACTATCCGTCTCTATCTGACATGAAGTCTGTAACTTTCCCTAGAGACTGGGTATCTGCCTAGTACTGAGATTAAGAGAAGCTTTTCAGACCTAACTACCAATGTACTTCTTCAACATGAGTGTTATATTACTGGTGGGTTCAGTACATTGACCAGAAGCTAAGAAATCCTTTCTCATTGCTTGAGTGCAGTTTTGGTACATAACAGTAGCAAAACTTTGAGAAGTAATTTCCCTCCATCTCTTCTTCTTTGCTCTGTGGCTTCCTCTGCTGTTTGGCCTTTAATGCTGACCAGTAATATGTATAGGTTCATTAGCACTATTGTAAATTTAGTCAATACTCTTTTAGTGGGCTCCAGCTGAGCCCAAACTGACTCACTGCCCTCCAGGGTGCAGTGAGAGACTTAATTACCCTTGTACAGTTCAACAGGAACAATGTCATGGGCAGCATTTCGCTTTGGCTGAAGAGGTTGAAGCTTCTTTCTGTATTGGCTGCCATTTTCAAGTTTAAAGAAAGGGATTTCAGGATAATTCACAGCTCTGTATAATAACAGGGGAAAACCACTGCTCTTTGCGAATGAGAATTGGATTGGTCACGTTTCATTACGGTACTTACATGGATTTTCCTTTGATGGTGGAAATATTCCTTTGGGTAGTTTTAAGGACAGAAATGGAAGTTGAAAGAGCAGAGTGGAAGGACAAGTAATCCTCTAGTTAAGTGGCACGAGTTTCAGCATCTCCTACGGCTTGAAACCAAGGAAGTCTTCATGTGATAAAGAAAGGGTGGGTATTGTATCCAGTATGGCAAAAGTCGCACTCAGACATGCATGTAATTGATGGTAGGTCAGAGTAAATGCTGGGGAATGCAAACTATGAGATTGCCTTGGATTTCTCATGGGGTAACTAAGGCGAAACTGGAGGGATTAGGTTTAGGACAGTAAGTGCATATTAGGCTATTTAAGTTCATGTTCTGCAAGGCACATCTATCACTATTTCAGTGTTGCTATAATTTCTGTTATTAATAATGTTTGAAATTTAACACTAAGTCCTGTGTTGGATAATGTGGTAGTTACGTGGTTCAATGTGCACAATGAATATTTCTCAACCAATCTGTAGCTGGTCTCTTTTTCTGACTTTTTTGTGTGGTACTGGAGGCTTTATTATTTGTCAACAGTATGGTTTCTTGAGGTGTTACCCATTTTAACTGTAATACAGTAAAAATAGAGTGATTTACTCAGTATTTATAATTAGGATAAAGTGATTATATGGTCTTTGAGAACCTAGTGTAGCCTTCTTTTGAACGAATGATCTGACTCTACCACTGAAAACTATGGAGGAATGCTATACGAAATCCCTTCTGCATACTGTAAAGGAGAGAAATGGGTAAGAGAAGCATGCTTAGGAGGCAAAGAAAGTGAAGTAATAATTATAACTTCTTAACAGCAGGCTGAAGCATTGCTTGCTCAAAGTTGGAGTGTGTTTACAAACTGTACAGCATATTTGCATTAGAAGAATCTTTAGTGACTCTGTGGTTTGATTCCTGCCTGTCATTACCCTTCTTATTTACTCATACACTTGCAAAATATTTGCCTTGCTCCTCAGGTTTTATTACCTGTCCACAGCACATCAGTGGGGAATAGAGTGGAATGTCTGCAGTGAGTCCTTTTACTGCTTATGTCATGGAGAGAGCTTCTTTGTAGTCACTGAAGTACATGAACACTCATATGTGCCATAAATATCCAAACAAATCACAGAGCAGACATCACCAGAAACAGTCAGAGAAGGAAGTAAAGTAGGAGGCATCATTCAGAGCAGGATAAAAGAGGAAATCTTAATAGCAGTCACAAATTCTGGGTTAGTCATCATTTGTCTCCATGCTGGTGGAGGGACTTGCATTGCGTCACTTGCAAATGTTAGTCACTGAAGCCATTGTCTGAGCCTCTGAGTGAGAGGGGCAAGATTCTAAGAGAAAATATTTTAAAGAAATGTGGGCTAGCAGGACTTCCAATTGCAAGGTGTTCAGTATGCCCTTACTCACACACTGGTTTATATGGAAGCTGTCAATGTACACATGACGTGTCAGTCATCTTATAGAGAATTACCCTTTTCCATTAATTTTCTCTAATTATTTGTTAGGAGAAATTATTCTTTCCTCTAATTTATATTTTTGTGTGATTTTATTGCTTGATTGAATATGGGTATTTTGAAGCAGATAGGTCAGTTCAAATTCACGGTTGTGTTCTAATACATTGCTGCTATGCTGGCAGAGCATTGTGGAATTTGTTTGAAATTTTCTAGCTGTTTGTGAAATGTATTCACTGCTTCATTTACACAGTTGCTGCTCCTGTTACTGCATTATTTGTTACTTGGGACAGAGGCAGTTTTTATCACACACCTTTGTGCAGAGCAATTCCTGTTCTTAAAGGATTCACACTTGGCATTATAAACAGGCTAAAGAGTGAACATAGAGGTAGTCCTTGATTTTGGCTCACAGCACAAAAAGAAGGAGTGGTCCGAGCCTGTAGCACTGTCTGGGGTCACAGGAGAATGAGCAGGCTTTGAAGCACGTTAATAAGAGTGCATGTAGAACCTGTATAGACTTTTAGGCAAGTTAGCCCTGGATAGAATTTTGGTAATAGCTAGGAGTCAAGATACAAATGCAGTTCTTGATATAAAATACAAATCATTGGTGTTTGAAAATGAAAAAACTATGTGTGTCTGTTAAATGGTATTTATATATATGTATCTAGACAAGGAAAGATCATCTATGTGTATATATATGCAAATTGAAATCTAATTTACGAGTTAATAGTACAAGAATGAGCAAGTTTCAAGTGGAATGTATTTTATGGTCATAGGATTAATAGTTACTTTCACAGGATTTCAGATATTTCATTAATTACACTAAGTGTGTACCTATCCTGGGCTCATTCTGAAACCACCAATGCTTTTGTATTAAAAGAACTGTAAGAAATGTTTGTTTGTATCAATGGACAAAGCTAATGGAAAAACCCAGTCCTCTCATCCACATATTTATCTGAAAGATGTGTTGTATATCTGCAGTTGATTTTCTAGAATGCTGATTAGCTAATACCGTTTTTGGCATGCAGCTTATCCATCGTGTGGGAGAACACTATCTGAATTTCAATTTACTTTTCAAAATTGTGTTGAACTGCTATTGCTTTAAAGGCTTTTCTGGCCATTTGGGGACCCACTGCAGACAGAGGAGCTGCAGTCTGGTCTCAAAATCTAATTGAATTGATATAAGGCATCTAAAGCAGTGATTGTTGAAGAGTTAGAGATGAATTGCAAAAAAAATACGTGCTTCTTAGTAACACTAAGTTAGTGTCCTTGTTTGAAACTCTGCCTCTGAGTTTAGGTGGACTTTCACTGCTAACAGACAGTTTTATGGTAAAAGCCCTGTGCTTCAATATAGTTAAGGAATTCATTCGTTTGGTGTAGTTTGATATGATCACATTGCTGTTAAAGAAACTTCATGCCTCTGAAAATACTAAGCTAATAGTGGAGGAGGAGTGGAGAGTTAAGGTAATGTCAAATGTTAATTCCTTTGTCACCACCAGCAACTTGCCACAGTTTAAACTTCTAAAATCTCACCCTCCTGACTGTTTGTTTTTGCAGTGATGGGTCTTTCCCATATGATTCTGTTCCCTGGCAACAAAATACCAACCAGCCTCCAGGCTCTTTATCAGTGGTCACCACAGTATGGGGTGTGACTAACACCTCTCAAAGCCAGGTAAGCTTCATTTTTATGCCTCCTTCCCTCTAGATAGGTATTTCTGCTAGTGTTTGTAAAATAGAAGGTATTTTGGAAAAGCCTCTTGGGATCAGTAGCAGTGTCTGTCTTCCTTTTTGTATATGATGCATTATTTTCCCAGTCATGTCCTCTTTGTTGGCATTGAACAAGAGGTGTCTGAGAGCTTGAGTCAGTCACTCCTTTGGCTGCATGCAAATGTCAGGCTTGGATTTACCTCATATTTTGCACTGTTGGTTTCAACACTAAAAACACGAGTTTGGGGTAATCCCAAACCTCTTCGCAATTCAGATTGACTGTGAACAGTTCTGTTAAAAGTTTTAGCTAGATTCACCAAATGATAGTTGTTGATTTTACCTGGGGTTGTGTTGTACTTGTGGGCTGGTGAAATTCAATACCAAGTCTACCCCCACGCTGAGTTGCTAAGTACCAATTTCAGGTTGTGTTCTTTCCAGTCTTTCCTATTAGTGCTGTCTAACTTTGCAAAAAATATTTCAATATGCATTGGAGCAGAAACATGGGCTCTTGGCTCCCAAGTGAGAGCCATGGTTCCTGGATTTTCATTTGGTTCTATCCACTCTTAACTCTTTTTCTTCTGTGTTGTATATTGAATTATATTATACAAAAAGAAGCAACTTCTATGAAGAAGTTACCAATTATTTGTGATAGTGTGCACTCCCTGGGATGTGGCACAAATTAAGTGTGCAGACAGTCTGGCCTTTGCTTACAACATAGATGAAGAGCAAAAAGCACATCAATGTCTTTAATGATTGCAAATGGTACATAAATCTAACCTGTCTTTTCTACTTCTTTCAAACCAAAGATCCCATACAAAATTTTCTGAGGATATTTTTGTTATTATTTGAATTTTGGTGAGAAAATTGAAAATGAAATTGTAATGGAATGAGCCATTTGAAAAAGAGATTATTCAGAGGCCAAGTCATATAGGTACTCACAGGGCAGTTATGTAAGCACTGGTTATGGCAAAATCTTTCTTCAATAAAACAAGAAGAGGAAACAGTTACAGGTTCTATAACATGCTTTATTATTGTTGAATTTCTTTAACACCTTAGAAGAAAAGGTATCTCATCTGAGAGAGAAATACCTGAGTAGATACATTGGTCTGTATAGTGGCCAAAAAATGAATATATAATTTATTTTACACTTAAAAAGGCAAAAGGAAAGATAAACAAATATTCAGAGTTTGTTCTATCACAAGAGTACTGTAATGTTACTTGAAGTCTTCATGGTACTTCAGAGGAATGTGCAATAGAAGGAAAAACCTCTTGCATGAAGAAAGAAAATGCTTCTTTAGAGTCACTGCAAGGGAGCAGTGAAACTCTGGAACATGAACCTTGGCTATAGCTACTTGGAGCAGATAGAAATGAATGTCAGGATTTCATGTAAGCCTTCATGCTCTTCGAGGGAAAGGAATGAGCTGGGCTCAGGAATTCCTTTTCTCAAATGCCTAAAGCTGTTGAGTTAGTCTTTTACAAAAATCATGACCACTGAGTTTCATCCCAAGTAGGAGACTTTTTGGGAAATCTTATGCAGGTGATCCATGAATAACCACACTTGCATCTCCATGGAAATCGCAGCAATGTGGAAAAAAAAATCCTTTAAACAAGCAAAGCAAGTCCTTTTATACAGAGAACAGAGGACTCTTATAAGAAGCAATAAAAACAATCAATAGACTTTTGTACACTATTTAGAGAGTGAAGAACAGGTTAAACTACTGAAATATGTTCTTTCATGGTTTTTTCTATCTGTAGTACCCTTTGCATTGTGCCAGTGGGGCCAACTACTTTCAAGTTATTTCAAAGTCCTGCATCAAACCAACCAACCAACTACACAAACAAAAAAGCTCTCACCCCACAGAAAAAAGCTATGTCCTTGCTTGTAGTCAGATGAATGGTCATGGCATGGTTGTAGCAGGTCTTTCTCATAAACTTTTTTTATAAGCATAATCATTTGGGCTCCATCTAGTTGAAAATCTCCTGTTTGTTTGGAAATGGCAAAAGGAGAAATCAGCAGGAATGTGCACCGAGACATCAGTGAGGTCTGTGCTCATTAGAGTTACAGTACAGGTGGTTATGTTTTAATTTAATGACTGCAGCAAATCAGCTTAATTTGCTTGAAGTAGTTCAAGGTACAGTCCCTTACTCTCATGTTGCTTCTTGCAGGTGCTGGGAAATCCAATGGCAAATGCTAACAATCCTATGAACCCAGCAGGAAATCCCATGGCTTCTGGGATGACAACTAGCAACCCTGGAATCAATTCCCCTCAGTTTGCTGGACAGCAGCAGCAATTTTCAGCCAAGGCAGGCTCCACTCAGCCATACATACAGCAGGGCATGTATGGGCGACCCAATTATCCTGGAAGTGGAGGTTTTGGTGGCAGGTAAGATTTACTTCTCTGAGGTGGAAAATGGATGTAAATACTTGATGAAGCTCGTTTTAGTGAAGCTCATTTTAATTATATAAAGTCTCAGTAGCTATTTTTTGCTGGTTAACTGAAGCACATACTGGTTTTATAGCTTTGGAAATCAGCTACCCAAACTGCAAAGAAGTTCATCACGGTAAATGGAAATGGCTTAGGTCAATCAATTAGCTCTAATAAACCCCCAAAATAAAGTTTTAATTAAGAGAGATTGTTAAACAGACCACAGGCTTAGGAATGATTAACATTTAATAAGGCCAGGGTGTGAAAGGTATTGATGGTATAATTTCTACGTGCATATGCAGGAGTAAGCGAGTATTGGGGAAAGTAGTTTCCTATGCAACAGAATATTTCTGCCCAAAGATTTACTCCACAGCAGGAATTTGAAAAGAATTGGGAACGAAGATGTCTGTTTAAAAAGATAGTTGTGTTGTGTATTTATTTTGGGGAAATAAATGCTGCATTAGTCATATATTCCAAAGCGAATAGCTGAGCATTAGTTACATGTTGACTTTCTGTGTCTATACTTTGTAAACAGGGATGGTGAGGACACTTAACTGAAATCACTATTTATGGTCCCAGAGCAAAGGCTGCTGAAGAGGCTGCTGCTGTTAGCATAGGCAGTCTAGTGTGAAGAATATAAGCTTGGAACTCAGAGAGAGAGAGAGTTTATCTCTTCCTTCATCTCTGCCATTGATCTACTGAGTGACCTTGAAGAAGCCAAAAAGTTTCTTCAGCTTTGTATTAACATCTCTAAAATGGGCACAGTATATTTGCCCATATTTATAAAGATATTTGATAATTTGAAGTGGGAAAGGCATGGCTTGGCTTAGCTTGGTTTATCTTAGGATCAATAGAAGAGATGGGTAGGAGCTGCAGAACACACTGTGTGGAGTTGATTGCATTGGGTCTCTCCTGGCCTTTCTGCTAAGGTTCAGGGAGAAATGCTTTTATGATATCTTGAACACTTGCCATAATTCACCACTGAGGCAGATTAATGTGCTGTCTTGGAGGAAGTTTGCTGTTCCTGCTCCTGTGCATTTGCCCCTACACTACTAAGGAACAGAGCATTTACTTTCTGGAGTTCAATTCTACTTTGCAGGAAACTACAGAGCTGCAGAGAAGTTCACTGCCCCCAAAATGACTGCTGGCAATGCCTTGCAATCCCAGTGGCAGCCCTATGACTGTTGCACCTGGGCAGCAGGTGTAACCTGGAGATGCAACCCTTATCTCCTGTACACACCTAATTACCTGGCCTGCTGGCTTTCATTAGTCATTGATACATGCTTTTGGAACAGTTCCAGGTGAGGATCACACCAACATTCAAAACAAAATCCACCAGGCACATCTTAATTCTCTCCTCCTTTCTCTTCTTCCCTGTTAGTTACCCTGGAGGCCCAAATACCCCGGCAGGAATGGGGATTCCCCCCCACACGAGGCCACCAGCTGATTTCACCCAGCCAGCTGCAGCTGCCGCCGCTGCTGCAGTTGCAGCTGCAGCTGCTACAGCAACAGCTACAGCTACAGCCACTGTGGCAGCCCTGCAGGAAACACAGAATAAGGACATGAACCAGTATGGACCGGTAAGAGAGTAACCCTTATGTCTTTATACCTGCCTGATCTGGACCATTACAGGGAATTGGCTGTCCTCCTCACTGTTGTGTTTGTTAGGGTGCCTAGTGTTTTGTTTGTTTTGTTGGTTTTTTTTTTTTTGGTGCATGAGCATGGTTAGAAATGCTTACAAGAAACTGCTGGAATGCGTGTACGTAGGTATGAGTCAGTCCCCATCTTTTTCCCAATAAAACTTTTGCCTAACTGTATTTTGTAGTTTAGAGGTTGCCTCTTAAAAAACATTGAAGATGTCTCAGTTACAGCTGCATCTGACATGATATATTATTGCTGCCTTTGCCAGCCCTCTAAATTTGAGTACCTAGTGAAATGTTCTAGAATCTTGCAATAGGTTTTGTAGTTCTTGGACAATTGTTTATTTTGCTAACTGCAGTTGGTTGTTATTTCCCTCCAAACAGGGAAACAACATAGAAGAGAGATTTGGTTTTTAATAATGTTGTCTATATGGGCAGCTATGAGAGACATGCATTTCCAGTGATCCATAACTTCTACTGTGTCATGACTTCATGGAATAATTTTTTTCTTAAAATAAAAAATGGCTTGATCAATTCAGGTTTTTCCTCCTTACCTTTTTTACTTCTCTGCACTCTGAAGTATTAGAGTCCATATGCCAGGTGATGAAAAGTACAGGGTCTTAGAAACTGTAGTGTTGTGCTCTGTTTGCACAGCCAACATTCTAACCTGTTACCTTACAGTATCAGCCAACTGAAGCCATTTAACTTCTCACCTTAGACTTATATCAGTCTTCCATTCTTACAATTCCAATTGGATTTTTATTATAAATAACTTCACTGCCCATCAAATGTTAGAGAACATTGAAGGAAAATGCGACATAAATCCTCCGTTCTTCCCTTCCCCAAAAGCATGTTCAGCTCCCTCTTCCCGTTTTATAAATGCATGTCGCATTTTATTCTTTTTTTTTTTTTCTTCTTCTTCCGTTGAAGGTTTGTTCCTCTTTCCAGATGGGTCCAACTCAGGCTTACAACAACCAGTTTATGAACCAGCCTGGTCCTCGTGGTCCTGCGTCTATGCCAGGCAACATGAACCCAGCAAGCATGGGAGCAGGAATGACACCTTCCAGCATGAGCGGGCCACCCATGGGCATGAACCAGCCTCGGCCTCCTGGGATGAGCCCCTTCAGCACCCACGGGCAGAGGATGCCTCAGCAGGCCTATCCAGGCCCACGGCCCCAGTCTTTGCCTATACAGGGCATAAAGAGACCATACCCAGGAGAGGTAATAAAATAAACTGTTCCTTTGACTGCAAGTTGCAACATACTGGGTGATGTGTGGTGCACATCCCTTTAAGATAGGTTCATCTTTGTTCCAGCCTTGGCAGGAACTGCAGCCATTAAAATATTAGCAGGAGCAGCTCTTCCTTTTTAGCTTCTAAAGTATTCAGGTTGACCCTTGCTCTGTTAGTCCATATGATGGTCATTAAGTCCAAGAAAGGCCCCCAACCAGAATATTATTCTAAGATTCTGATGGCGATTTCATAGATTCTTAAGCAGGCTTTCCATCACAGGAGTGGAGTCTTTACATGTGGCAACTTAGAAGAGACACTGAGGGTGAAACACTTCATTTTAGCCCAATAGATATCTGATCTGTTTTCTTGGACACTTCTATTTTTGTAATGAAATACAAGACAGACATTGTACTGTAACACCAGTAGTAATAGCAGTCATTTTTTAGAGAACAGTTGCTTTCCAAACTGTGTGTTGATTTTCATAGTCATTAAGATGAATATAAATAATGTTGAACTCAAATCCCTCTCTGCCGGCATTTATCTAATACCAGTTTATGTGGAGTGTGATAAGGTCCCATGCTGCTATAGGAGAATCTGAATGGCTTTATAGGCAAAATTACATTGCCATTGACTTGTATTAAGACAGGACAAAACACTTGGGGCCAAATTTTTAGAGAAATTTAGACCACCGATGTTGCAGACAAATGAGATTTTGGAATTAAAAAGCACCAATGTGTTTTACTTTTCAAGTTAGTATGAAGTGGGCAGTAGAGACTTTTTAGAATTCCAGCAACTCCCAGCACCTGCGTACACCTAAATGTTTTTACAAATCTAGCCGTCACTTAGTAGAGGTAATTTACTGGTGAAATTCTGTATTCAACTGACACTTCAACAAAAGGTGTAGAGCTCTGAATATTAGGATACTACCCTGACAATAATTATGGTACTAAGAGTTTATGGTAAATGCACAGCAAAGAGCACCATGGCATGCAGAAAATACAGAAAACATTTCTACCTGAACTACATTTCTTTCCTGCTCTGCACACTATTTTTTTCTAAATAAAAAACTAATCAGAAATAAAAGAGATGTGCTTTTTCAGGAGTTGCTTCTCTTTGGGAGGCTTTTCATTCTGTAAATACTGATACTTATTTACAAGTAAGTTAAGAAAACACAAAATTTAGCTTGTTCACATGATTTTTCAGATTTTGTATTTTAAGGATGACTTTAAATCTCTTTTTGCTCCTTCAGAATCAGGTTTTTTATTGTAACTGAATATATTCATGTTTCCAACAAGTCAGTTCTGAACAGTGCCATAAATGTTGCATGCTTGTTGGGCTGGAATTTTGCAGATGATTTTTGCCTATTGTTTATTGAAGGGTTCATTTATGGAAACATCAGTAAATTGTTTTTTCAGCTACCTTTAGAGTTCCAATTTTAATTTCTTCAATTCCAAAACCACAGCACAGTCTTAGCTAGCACTAGCTAAGTGCTTATGACTAGTAAGAACTTCTCTTTAATTGTTGAAGTATTGCTGAGCACTTTAGCAAGAGGCCAGCAGAGCAGTTGGGTTGAAAAGGCAGGCGTGGACAACACAGCTTCTATGCTCTTGCAGCTTCCAGGGTTTTGTCTTTATCTATTTATTTAACTTTTTGTGCTTCCATTCTACATGAGAAAAAGGAGCCCCAGTCTCGGGTGTGGTAGCACTTGAAAAAAATACAGCAATTTTGTGGACGTTGCATCTGGTTGTAATTCTGTAATTCTTCAAGCACAGTGCCATTTGACAGTGTTACAAGGCTGAGTGCGTGTGTCTTACCCCACTTTGGTTTGCTTTTAGAAAGTATTCATCTGAAGGGTTTTTGTGTGTTTTGATTGTGCTACTGAATGTATCCTGATAATCTATACATGAAAGCTATTTGCATAAAACATGGCTTTGTCTTCTTGTATCTCTGTCTGGAAACAGCCGAATTATGGAAACCAGCAGTATGGACCAAATAGCCAGTTTCCAAACCAGCCTGGTCAGTACCCCACTCCCAATCCTCCAAGACCCCTTACATCTCCCAACTATCCTGGACAGAGGATGCCAAGCCAGCAGAACACAGGGCAGTACCCTCCTCCAACAGTCAACATGGGGCAGTATTACAAGGTAGGAATTCTGAGATTATCATTTCCTGTTCTGGTGGCCGTTTATCAATGAAGTCACGTTAATGGTTTGATAGATACTGCTTTCGTGTAGTAAAAGGAAAGAGATAAAAAAAACCCCGAGTTTTTACTGGTGTTTTGGGTATCGCAGAATCACGTCAATCAGCCAAGTTGCATTGCAACTTCAGAGCAGTTCATAAAGAAAATCGAATGTTGCTGCAGCTCATTAGAGGCTTTTACAAGTAAATGTTGAGTTTGCTTTAAAAATACCTTGCAAAAAGAAGTACCTAATGGGATTCAGGTGTACTGTTTTCACCTATTCATGGACCCCTGCAAGAATGCAACTATGGAAATTTGTAATAAACAAGTTCCACATTGCAGCATTCCAGTTGTGGACCTACAGTGGTCACTGTTGAATTAAGCCAGGCCAAACTTAAAAGGTGTTCTAGCTGTAGGTTTCATCTTTGAACTGAAGTTCCTGTGACTTTTTCCAACTGCTTACTCCTTATTTCTCAGTCTTTTCTCTCTGTGCTGCTTGTTTTGGGCAAGAGCTAGGGTTGTTAAAATGTTGCCTAAAAATCTGTTTATGGATATATCTTGAGCACTTTGTATTCTCCAAACTGAGATTGCACTGAGGGCCTGCTGAGGTTTAGCACCTTTAAAATGCGCACAGTGATCTATTGAACACAGGTACTCCAGTGAGTATAAAAATGGGGAGGACCATTGATCTTCTGACTTGCTTAAAGCATTAGCTGTTGAAGTGTCTAGACTATATTCTGAATTTGAATGTAGGCTGAAAGAATCTAAGTTGCACATTGTTGTTGAATTGGAATCATTCACACAGAAACCACCACTAAAAAAAAGGGGAAAAGCAAAACCCTTTTCTTTAGACCATCTATTCTGTGTTCAACTATGCAGTCCACTGTGGTACCCAAAGGAATGCCTGTTGGATAATGGCAGCTTCTGCAGTTCACTGTCAGGAAGAACATGAGGAACAGACAGATCCTCTATATAATAATTCCAATGCAGTCATTTATGCTGAAGTAACTGCAGAAGATCTGTGTCAAGTTCTAAAGTGACAGATTTTTGAATACATTTTATGTACATTTCTTTTAGATGGGGTTTAAGCTTTTTGTTTACCAGATATTTCTGACAGGGAATTTGTTTCTTTACAATGTATCCCCAATATTGTATTCAAATATTGTCTGCTCTGGAAACAGTTAGGAAAAAAGAGATCTTGTTAAAAAGGCAGATTATCCTGGTTAGGGGGAAAATTCCACAGACAAAACCTGAGCCTTTGAATTGTGGTGACTGTGCAGATAGTAACTGTGTGTATTGAAGATAAAAGCCAAAGATGGCTGGCAACTTGAATGTTTAAGATTTGAGAAGACACCCCTCTTCTTGTGCACTCTCAAGTATCTTAGGTTAGCAGAGCAGCATGTAGATACAGAATCAGATTTGAAGTCACAGTGCTTGGGCTGTCTGTAAAGATTTTCATCTTCTGACACTCTGGTGTGTTTCTGCTTATGGTACATGAGCCATGCAGTTGCAATTTTGTTTAATGTCAGTTTCCTTCACATCAGGGTTATTGGTTTATTCCATTGACTGCAACCACTCCCTTAATTATAAGAAACTAGACCAAAGGTGTTTTAATACATAGCTACTGTTCATACTTAACTGTCCTCTTTCTATCAGTTCGTCTTAGCTAGCAGCAAACTAGGAACAGAATCAAATTGTAGGTGCACAGAATAAAAAACATCCCCTGACCCCCAGAGATTTAATTCTGAGTAGAGGAGTTGAACAAGGGTGGAAGAAAGGATAGATGGAAGTAAAAAGGACACAGACTGCTAATTGTGCGCCTCTGGATTTTGTTTTTTGTGTAGGCTTCTGTGCACTGGGACTATTTTGGGAGGAAGGCAGAGAGATACAAAGTGGGCTGTGGTGCAGTGGAAAAACTGAAGCAAATGGCTGGTTGGTTTTGGAAAGAGAGCATTCAGAGGAACACAGTAAACCTTCTAGCAGCCTCACTTGTATCTGGTCATTGCCTGAGTTAAACTGGCTGCTCTGCTGGTTTCAGTTTCTGCTTTGTTCTCCTAGTGTGCCTCTTCTCTGAAGGCCTCATGGGGACATCCTGTAGTTACTTCTCCAGAAACAGAGGGCCCCCCTCCCTTGTCTGTCATCTTTGGTACTTGATAACAGTGCTGTTCACAAGGCTTATTGTTCTTATTTCAAGACTGCAATAACATTGTAATGTTATTTATTTTCTAGCCATCAAGGCCTGTACCTGTGGCAAATTACCCTCATTCACCTGTTCCAGGAAACCCCACGCCACCCATGACACCAGGGAGCAATATTCCTCCATACCTGTCACCTAACCAGGATGTCAAACCACCATTCCCACCTGACATTAAACCAAATATCAATGCTTTACCACCGCCTCCAAGTGAGTAGCAAACAGAATGCCCCCACAGTCATTTATTGTTCTCTGTTCTCTGCCACATACATTTCAGTCTGGAAAGTTGCTCTGATTGCTGCTCGGGAGAGGCTGGAGTTAAGTTGTAATAGGTGGCATGCACAGTGTAAGATCACTTGAGCCAATGGATAGAAAAGAGAAAGACTGTTATGCTGTTCTAAAATAAAATATCAGAAAAGTTCTTCCAGGTTGAACTTGTAAGGATTTTACTCCAGAATTACTCCTTTGACATGCTTCCTGAGGAGAAAACACTTGATTTTGGGTTGTTGTTTTGGGCTGTTTTGTTCAAGGGCAAAGCCATTCATTGAACAACGCTGCAGAGTAGGATAAAATGTGAATATTTATAGCAGTGTCTCTATTGTGATCCATACAGGCTTCTTAGGAATATTCAGTACTGTGCCAGAAATTGATATATGTTCCTTTCAAAGCCACTCAGCGTCACAGCTACACTTGGCTGGGAACAGGGCAGGAATAACAAGATCTCTCTGACTGGATACTAGCATAAGATGTTAGAGGTTTTGAAGTGACTGATGAACAATAGGAGCTATCATTTACTAGGGAGCTGGGAGAACCTTACGTTTTCTGTAAAATAACTGCTGCTGCATTAGCACTTTGCAGCCCTGTTTGGAATTCAGGATAGCTGAAAAATCAAGTAGAAGAAGATGGGCTGCAGTATTATTTGGGCAAGAACACAGGATTTAAAGCCATTTGGACTTCATAGATAAGCTGTAAGTTACCTCAGAATCTCATCTTATGGGCTCAGACAGTAATTGAATACCAGTGTCTTTGGTCATCACGTAGTTTCAGCTGATGAAACTGTTGAAACTAACTGGTTAATGTTGATCCCTGTTCAAAGCAGGGAAAACAAACATTATCACAGTTAGACATTACTAAGAGATTTGTTTTCAGTCTTCTGCCAACAGAGTAAGTTTGGACACAGAGCCTATCCTGTAATAAAAATCAAGAGTTCATAGTTGCTGTTGATGGCTGGAATGCTATGGCCCTAAAGTGAAGTGTGTGACAATAGAAGACTGCTGTGCCCCTATCAGTTTGAGCCTTGTCACTTGTATCAGTTAGATGATAGAGTTACTTCTGATTGTATGTTTTTGTGTGTGTGAGCCTAAGTTAGACCCAGTAGCAGATCACTGTGCAATTTGTTACTATTCTGTATAAATATAAACATTGTTATTGCACTGCAGATGCTAAAGGGAAAGTTCACACTTTCTCTCCCTCTTCGATCCCAGCCAACCACAACGACGAACTGCGCCTGACGTTCCCCGTGAGGGACGGGGTTGTCCTGGAGCCCTTCCGGCTGGAGCACAACCTGGCCGTCAGCAACCACGTCTTTCACCTACGGCCAACTGTGCACCAGACACTCATGTGGAGGTAAGCTCAGCCTCGCTGCAAGGGAGTCATGCACCCTGTGAGGGAGGAGTGGCAGCACAGAGACACTGTGTTTAGATTTGCCAGGAATTTCACTTCAAAAACTGTAATCTGGATAGGAAGGAAGAATGTCCTTTCAACTCGCAGGTACACTCACCTTTTTCCAGAGACAATACGTTCTAAAATGCTTCACAATATGTCTTGCATGTCCTTGCTGCTAGCTCATACCATGCAGTGTCTGAAAAACCACTGCAACCATTTCATCCTTTCTGCTCTGGGTGGAACAGAAGTGGGGTTTTCCCTAACCCACACCACTACAAACTTCCATCTGGGAATCTGAAGTTCTGGGTGTTATGTGACCTCTGAAATGTTAGATGCAAGTGTAGTTCTGCAGAGGTCTTAGAGTTTATGCTTAAAACAAATAGTGCAGAGTTATCTGATAATGAAGAATAACCAATTAAGAGTAAGGACCTGATTTAGAGGCTTGGTAAAATAATTTGGAAAGACAAGTGCTTAAATCCTCCAAACTGTAGAAGCTAATTTCCTAAATTCCCCTGTTCTCTGACTCCACAAGTAAGCACAGCTCAGAAATGTAAGAGCATAGCTTTCCTCATACAGAAGCTTCTGGTTTTCACTTAACAGTGAATTCTTATTTCCAGCACAGAGGAATATTTTTCCTTGGTGGTACTTTCCTGTATTTAATGTAGATCTGTATAAATGATTCCAGGGTATGTTTTGATTGCACCATGTTCATGGAAGGGCCTTAGATCAAATGACAAAATGAGCCTTAATTTTTTTTTTTATTTATTTCAAATACTACAGAATAATTTTGTCTCCTTGTTTGGTTTCTCTCAGAAAGTCTCTCTGTATTTATCCTGGCTGAGCCAGGATAAATGTTGCATTGTCTTTGCCTTTCTCTGTGCACTGTGGAGGCTGGTTAGTTGCTTGGGATCTTGCAGGAGGTTGCTTACAGGTGTAGCTTCAGGGTTTTTTTTTCCTGCAAGGGTCTTCTTCCCATTCACTGGAATCCACTGGAGACTTGTGTTTTCCAGGTGTGGTGCATGTGAGGTGGGCAGAGAGATGTGCTCACTTCCCTAGCCCAGTATGGACTGTGGCTCTAAAGCTGAGGTTTGATGCAGGATGCAGGAGTCCTTGCTACCACAGTGCCCCTGTGCCCTGAAGGAGCCTGGGGGTTGGGAGGGAGGGAGGGAGGGAGATTGCAGGCAGACCACATCCAATAATTAACACCCAACTTTGAGGTCAGTTATTGCTTACTTGCATTTCATTATCGTGGAGTACTTGCAGCAGAGGGAGTTTTGGCAGTTATTTGCCAGTTCTTATTAATAAGTAATCACTACTGGGGATTGTGCTGGCTCATTCAGTAGATTTATAGTGCTGCACTGAGGCATGAGGCTGTTTCTTAATATCTGTTCTTTCTTTCTTCCTTTGCTCACCAAACACATAGCCTTTATTTAAACTTATTTTAATGAAGACTCATAGGTAAACTGTGCTCAGGTCTGCTGTTTTGAAAAGCCTGTTAATAGTGGGGAGAACGGATAGTCCTGTAATGAAGTCATTTCACATTTCACTCGGGGCTGGATGGATGCCAGAAAAATGAATTAGTCACATGTGTGGATGGATTTTAGTTTTTATAGAGAATGGTGGAACCAAGCCAATTCTCAATATTTTTCTGCCAGTTAAAATATTTGGCAAAACCTCTCACGTGTACACACATAATGAATGCAATGCAAGTATTTTTCTCCCCATGGGAACTTTTCATGGTTACGAGAAACAGAAAGGTTGAAGGCAGGGAAAATGTCTCCTTGAAACTGGTTCCGTCTTCACACTGCTGTGTTATTAATAACATCCCATGTTGGAGACACTGTGTGCTGGGAACACGAGGCTCTCCTGAGGTCTGTCAGCACCGTGACACTCAGCAGGCCTGCTCACCTCGTCTGCTTGGGTTTTATATCAGAGGGACCAAGCCTTGCTTCCCTCCAGGTTTGGATCACTGTGCTGCGCTCTCTTGAGGTGAGAAACCCAGTAGAACTTGCAGAGTGAGCTTTCAGAGAATGGTTAATAAAATAGAAAAAAAGCCTGAAAAGACTTCATGTAGGTGGATCATGTTGAAAGGTCAGGTAATTGTATTCTATAACTTCCTTTTTAAAAAACCCACATCTGTGTCTACTGCTAAATCTTGATGTTTTGAAATCCAGAAAAGATAATGTTGAGTCAGATTGAAGTCTTTGTAAGGAAAACGGCAGTTAGGGTGTTAATATCCTGAGTGAGCTGCTCCTCTTGGATCTTATATGAAGATATCTTCTTTCAGGCAGCATATGAATGTAGATTTTAAAGTTTGAACAGTAAACTTTGAGCTGTCTTTTGCTGTCATGAACAGCAAAATTCTGACATTTCAGTTCAGTTCTCTGTGTTCTTTTACATTTCTTCTTGAAATTACTCATTTCTAACACAAGGTTAACATACATTTATGAAACTAAAGTCATAGTCTCTACCCACTGAATTTTTGTTTAACTTAATCTCAGCCTTTTCATTTTTTGAAGGTGTTATAGAACTAATTTCTGAGGAGCTAAATAGTGAGTGGAAATTATGATAGGGGAGGTGGGAGGAATTCATGCCCTGAAAGGTCTAAATTGGCTACATTTAGTCCACAGCCATGTTAATATGGAATCACAGAAGCTGATTTTGGTGGGGGGTGAGATATAGGAGTCATTTTATCTTAGTTGATTTACTTGTTCTACGGCAGGATTAGCTGTACTTGTATTTTGTCTGACAGGCCTTCATTCAAATGCTTCTTTAAGTGCTCTGAGGTAGTGAAAAATCCAGACTTCCAGCACAACCCAGTGCAGCATATTGCTTTCTCATTCTTAACTCCTAACACAGGAAGGACCTACCTGATGTTGACATTCTTTCTGTAGGATCATTTCGTGGTCTGGGTTTTCAAAGAGGTTTGAAATGTTTCCTTGAGAAGTCCTTTATAAGTGTAAAATATGAACAACTTTGGGGCATGCTTGCATCATTAATTCATCATGACTTGCTTCTGTTCAGGGCTTTTATGAAGGAAGTATGTTATCTCCTTAATGGCAATAATTCAAGAAGAATAATCTGATCAAGAAAATGTTCCTAGTATAAAAACCACCTTCCTCTGCAACGTGAAAGCAAAGTTAAAAGAAGATTTATTGGTTGTTGTGCAGGTCTGACTTGGAATTGCAGTTTAAGTGCTATCACCATGAAGACAGACAAATGAACACAAACTGGCCAGCTTCAGTCCAGGTCAGCGTTAATGCAACCCCACTTACCATCGAACGTGGTGACAACAAGACATCTCATAAACCTCTGCACCTAAAGCACGTGTGCCAGCCAGGGAGAAACACCATTCAGATCACAGTCACAGCGTGTTGTTGCGTAAGTACACCACGCTCACTGAGGCTGCAGCTGCTGATGCTGAATCTGCTGCTTTTTAGAGCAGTTTGCAAATGTTGCCTTAGCTGAAAGAGCCTTATTCTTATTTTTTTCCATGCCTTTTTCTGGTAAGGTTTTTACTTAATGATGTTGAAACAGTCTGAGTGCTAATATGGAAATTTTTGCTGCTTAATTTTGCAGAATGTAATGGTGTCCTTTCAATGTCTCTGACAAGGTTCATAGTCTAGGGGAGGAAGGGAGTTCTAGCTCCACCTTCCCACATGTGCCTGTGTAACAAGGTGGCTGAAGTCTGATGGTACTAATTTCATTTAGTTGGTGGTACTAATTTCATTTACACAGTATATTAAATGGTTTTCGGTTTGTCATGAAAACATCAACATTGTAATAGCTAGTGCTGGTGATGATTTTTCAAATACTTTTTCAGATTAAAAACTCATATTCAAAGATCCAATCTAGAGCATTCAGCTTTCCCCTTTCTCCTTTTCCATGGGTTAGTTACTCTTGGGGTGAGTGGGATGAGTACTGTATTTTTAATGCAGACTGTTCTGCAAATCCAGTCCAAGCTTCTGACTGTTCTCTTGTCACTGACAATAAAGCAAGCTGCTAGCTCGCACAAGGTCACAGTGTGAGGCACTTTGACAAGAAGCCATCCACCCATTTTGCATTACTTCACATGGATGTTTCCCTGCATAATGTCATTTATCTGGTGGCTAAGAGCAGGGGGCAGCATCTTGTGAATCCACAAAGAGCTCTGTGTTGGGTAAGAAGCTTCAGCTGATTCCAGGCACATCAGTTGCAATTTTTTTTTGCAACTTCCAACATAGTCTGAGGGCAGGCAGGTAGGCTAGACCGTGTCAGACAGTCCAGGGTTTTAAAAATAAACCCTGATGTCAGAGATTAATATGTCAGCTATACATATACTGAATATTAAGTAGGGAGGAAATCCTTGCTTTTTTGAAGCCCTTGTGTACATTAAGCATGGAGCAACTGCACAGTGTGCAGAATATCCATAAGGGAGCATGTGTGCTCAGCAGAGCAGAACCAGCTTTAATGTTTAAGCTTCAGGCTCTCAAGAAACTAAGTGCCCAAGGGAAGAGTGGAGCTCAGTTTGGGAGTGCATTTAACATGTGTGTGTTTGGTTCTCTTCCTGACAAAATGTGTTTCCTTGCAGTCACACTTGTTCGTGTTGCAGTTGGTGCACCGGCCATCAGTTCGCTCTGTGCTTCAAGGTCTACTAAAGAAACGCCTCCTCCCAGCAGAACATTGTATCACTAAGAGTGAGTTTGCGTTTTGTGTGGGTGATAACTTTCCAGAATGCCCATGTTCAGTTATGATAAGCTATCTCTACACCAGATTGATAACCTTAAGCTGTACTTAAGAAATTTGCAGAATATGATGTGGGTAGATGAATCCCTGGTATCCTGAAATGTTCACGGCTATTTGGGTGGAGGTAACAAAGTTTCAAGGACACAAGCTTAGTTCCTAAAGAGGACTGTCCTGCTCCAGGAGAATCTCTCTGGCTTTTCTCCTGTATTTGTTTTTGACTCACCAATAAAGAAAGATTAATTTTTTATCTAGGGCTGTTTTCAGTACTTGTATGACACTTAATTTGATGAAGAATATAGTTGATATGCATGTGTGTTGGTTTTTCTGTTCAGGATAATGTTCTGAATTACACAGAAGACACCTATGTGGTATATTGTTCATTCAATTGTCCCCTAAATGTTGAAGTCATTTCTTAAGTGTTATTAAAAGTTGAAGAAATTTCACATTTTTGTGTTAAAACTTACAGCACACTTGTGCTTCCTCACATCTATACCCACCTTCTTCCTAAACAGTCAAGAGGAACTTCAGCAGCGTAGCGGCTTCCTCTGGCAATGCAACACTAAATGGGGAAGATGGAGTGGAGCAGACTGCTATTAAAGTGTCTCTGAAGTGTCCGATCACATTCCGGCGGATCCAGCTCCCAGCGAGGGGGCACGACTGCAAGCATGTACAAGTGAGTAGATGCCAGCACCTGGCAGGGCTCCTCAGCCATGTGTTGTTACAGTACCTTCAGCTTGGCTATCGTGTGAGAGCACTGAATACATGGCTTTTATGTCTGTAAGCTCAATAGTTAGCTGTATATATGTTTAATGCAGAGGGAAAAAGTAAGCTGTTTGGTTTAGTTTTCAGTGCTAGGAGGCTTTTTTCATGTCAGTTTTACTTTTGTCTAACTGCTTCATTTAATACAGAGTTTTTCTTTTGTTTCTTCTTTTTTTGTCTGGTTTGTTTTTTTCCTTTTTTGTTTCTTTCTGATACTAGTGCTTTGATCTGGAATCTTACTTGCAACTGAACTGTGAAAGAGGAACTTGGCGGTGTCCAGTATGCAAGTAAGTGCAACCATACTACATACAATGCAGTTGTACACAATTTGACCAAATTCAGATCATATTTAAGATTGTGAAGGGGAGAGGAAGAAAGTTCTAGGAAATAAATAAATATCACATTTACTTCAAGAGCATAAAGTCCAATGAGAATTCCTGCAATATTTTACCATCCTGGATTATTAGAAATTTAAAAACATATAACAAGATATTTTCTTACAAGATTTCATTACAGATCATCAATGGGCTGTGTAGGGTTCAAAAGAGGCTCAAACATTTACATTGATAAGGTAGATATCTACAGTCCAGAATAAGGCTAATTTTTTAAAAAGTAAAAAATTACCAAGGAAAAAAAACTGGAGGAAAAGAGGGGTGGATACCTTGGCATAATTTCAAGCTAACGTTTTGACCAAAGAGTTAGTGTACTGCAGAAAAAATGGAAGAAAAACATGGTAGTGGTTACAGACTGTCCATCCTTATGTTTAACTGGGCAGAAAAAACGGCAGAACACCTGCAAGCCAGTTCAGTGTCTGTAACCTCCTGTGCTCATGCATAGGGTTGGGAGCGTGTTCCAGCCTCAGCTGAGGAGCCAGGGCTCTTCAGCTCCAGCAGCTGTGGTGTAACAGCTGGCCCTGGGTCTGCACAAGTCTCCACTTGGGTCCTTGCTCTGCTAGGCAGTGTTAGGTACAAACAGCAGTGGAGATTGTCCATTCTGGCTGTTATGTGGACATGGCAGCCTGGAGCTTGTTTCCATTACTGTCCAGGGGTCATCCATATCCTAACACACAAGAGCTGTCTCCAAACTGCCCAAGTATTTTCTGTCCTCTATGTTTGGCTAAAAGTAGCACAAGAGTTGGATACTCTGCTTTCTTTAATTTATATATTCATGCATCTGGGCTAAATTTTTGTCATATGTCTCTGAGCATGAGCACCTGCATTCAGATCTAAGTGCCCACATAGTTAAATCATTTCTGGTTTTGTTTTGTTTTGTCCCCATCTGTGCCGATCTTAAGTAGAATAGCTGTAATACATAGTTGCTTTAAAGCTATAGTACTGTGGAGCTCAAAAAACCAGGAAGGTCTAATTTAAAAAAAAATAGTGCTAATTGATGTTCACAGGAGAGATCTGCTATGTTTGAAAATACTTTACATTTGCAATGTATTTCACTAACAAAAATTACTTAAAGAATGTGAACAGCTTGTGGACTCACACAAGTAGATGTATCCTTATCTCATCTGTTTGATGTAAATATTCTGGTGATGTAGATGTAGAACTAAAACTGTTTGCCCCAAATCATTCTTTCCCTAGCAATAATCTAACATGAAGTTTTTTTTTTTTACTTTTTAGTAAAACTGCTCTCTTGGAGGGCTTGGAAGTTGACCAGTATATGTGGGGTATTCTGAACGCTATACAAAAGTAAGTGATCTCCCACCTGCTATCCAAGACTAAGCACCTAGGAGATATGGTAATGAGTACTGAGATAGTGACACCAAAATAGATCTTGGTGATTGAACTTGAATATTGTATTGCATGGTGCCTTGGTGGAGCAGGTGACAGAGTAAAGCAGTTTCCATCTTCTTTGTAGGTATTGTTTGGATTATCTCTTAATGGCAGCTTCACTAGTGAAGCAGGGAGAAGAGCCAGAGTGGAGGATTAAATGCTTTCTTGTATTTACAAGCAGTCCCTCTGATTCAGAGGTGGCAAACCACATTGATATGTTTGGATTTCATTGTGTGGATAAACACAGAAATGTGCTCTCATGGTTGCCTTTTTTAAAATTTGCTTTCAGCACACTCTTGAGGAGTAAAAGATACTAATATTGTATTACACCAGAGCATTTCAGAACATTGGTTACCATGCAGATTCTTACGGAAACTGCAGCAGAATTGATTTTTAAAATTCTGATAAAATAACTGATATGCTAAATTTTCACATTGTTTTACAGCTCCGAGTTTGAAGAAGTTACCATCGATCCAACTTGCAGTTGGAGGCCAGTCCCTATAAAGTCAGATATTCACATCAAAGATGACCCAGATGGCATTCCCTCAAAAAGATTTAAGACCATGAGTCCAAGCCAGATGATCATGCCAAATGTAATGGAAATGATTGCAGCTCTGGGTCCTGGCCCGTCACCTTACCCATCCCTACCCCCTCCTCCAGGAGGCAACAACTCCACCGAATATGGTAACCAAGGTTAGTTCTACAGCTTCATACACCCAGCTGCTCACTCTAGCACTCAATGGTATAGTCAGCCTTGTGAATCAGGTGTGTCAGTGCAGCTTCTCAGGGTGATGCATGAGGAAAGCAAATTATATGGCTGCAATTCTGAAATTTCTGCCTAAGCCTTTTCAGTTAAGATTCATCTGTTCAGCAGAGTGTATATTTTAGTGAGTATTATATTTTAGTAATATATTATAATACTTAGTTCTTTTATTTAATATTTTAAGTATTTGGTGCTTGTCATATTCATAGTCATGATTCCTCCCTGAATAAAGAAACATTGTATGTTACCTTCTATATTCATGGCCTGCCACAATAGACATATTTCTGCATTTTTTTCTGTGCATTTTCCTTCTGTTCCACTCTCAATGAAAACATCTAGTACTACATGAGTAGAACACGTGACTCATTAACTCTGCTACTTGGGCCACTAGGTGAACTTGTGGCCCATGACTGACATTCCATAGGCCACCAGAAAAGGGACGACTTTTAAAGAGCTTTTAGCTGCTTTGCAAACACCTTTGCATCAGAAAATTAGTTTTGAGTTCCTCTGCCCATGTGCTACCAGATTGAGGAACAGGGAATTAAATACAGGCAATGGAGATAGGTTTTCAAATTACTGGTATGTTGTGAATAACTCAATTACAGTGACAATTCTGAAAACATGAAACCAGAGACTGCTTCTTTTGCAAGTAACACGATATGAATCAGTTCAGCTCTGGGAAAAGACCAACCGTTCACACTATCAGAATCCTCAAATTGATTACAAGGTGATACATGTGCTTTTTGCAGGCGTTGAAGAAAAATATAGATGGCGTGCAAAATACAGTTAATTTGCTCCAGTGACTGCAAAACTGATGACAGATGATAAAAGTTATGAGGTTTTCAAACAGATGAATGATTACTATAACAAAGCCAAGAGCACTGAATCACATTTTTTCCCTCATTTAGTAGGAGTGAAGTGCAGTCAGAGCCTGAGAACAGAGCTGTCTGTTCTTCACCATATTTCCAGCTCATACTCAGGAGCGGACCGGATAGCCACGTCACATGTGGGGTTTAGGCTTTGTGTGAGCATTGCTGCCTAGACTGTTGCTTTGCTGCCTTCCTCCATGGATCCTGTAGCAGAGGTAGTCACTGCTCCTTGGAGCCCTGAGTCACCACTGGCAGGTGAAACCCATGCTCTCCTGTTTGCCCTGCAATAGGGATGTCAGCATAGTGCACCAGATTATCCTAAATGTCTGACAGGTCTCAGCACTGGCACTGCTCTTGCTGCAGAGAGGGGCTTGCTGCTGCATGGCTGTAACTCCCTGGGCCTGCTGCCTTGTATCTTTATTCTCCATCAATACATGCACTGAAACTTAGTGATTGCAATTACATAATGTCCTCTGATAACAGTTCTTTAGAGCAATGTAGTAGTAGTATTACTACTGTGGTTTATGTTTATTTGGGTTTGACAGGAAACGTACTGAAATTTAATTTGCAAACATAACAAATATTCAGTACTACAAGACCAGATTCCAGCTGCCTGCTGATTAATTATTCCTGATGCAAGGCAAGACCAGCTATGTTCTGTGAGACTCATCCAGTTTGCAGATTAACAAAATGAGAATTAGTAAGGCTCTGCAGTATTTACATGATACATCAAAGTCTGGATGTCTTTGAGAAGTACTCTTACATGACTACTTTTCCTTCAAGATTAAACTTCTGCTTGTGAAGCTGTGGTAAAGAGCAAATGATGCAACTACTTCAGTTTGTCAAACTCCCTTCTTGAGTTGAATATTTAAAACTGCTGTACTTCAGCTGACAAACTGCAGGCTCTCTGTGCAAGCTCCAAAGCTGTTCTGTTATTTCGGAGTTCAGTATCATCCAGTTCAGTTGCTTGTATGAAATAGGTGAATGCTTTTAGTTCATTTTTTTGCTGTTCATAGCAAATAAGCCACTAAAGCTGATAGCCAAGTTGGAAGTGTTAAGAGAGGAATCTTGACAAAAAATATGAAGAGTAAAATCCCTGTATTGGGATACCTGCTTGCTTTAGAATTTGCATGAACGTCCCTGGGCTGAGGTGGGCTGGATCCATATGGATAGTGGTCATACGGTACTTGTCCTGCAGAGCAGCAGGGCACTCCAGGCCTGCTTCAACATGTGTGTGTAAATCCAGTCAGCCAAGTGAATTTTAGAAGTTTTGTGGGAGTCCCAGTTAGATTTGAACACCTCTTCTATGCCTTTTATGAAGGGATAGAGTAGATGCTGTGCTATGAACTGGTATTGTGGCATCTTCCAGATTCACTTCTGTCAATTACTTTCATCAGAAGCTGAAACAATGCTACAATCTTACAGAGTGTGTAGAAGCAGAGACATAAATTGACACAGGTGTCCTATAAATAATCTGGGACTTGAGCAGTCAGTCTCAGTTACACTGAGATGCTTCCAGATACCAATGTCCCTTAGAATTTAATGTTTACTTCTCGGCATGGTTAAGTTTATGTGGTGACTTGGCAATAGTTTTTCAAAATGTCAGCAATTTTCAATTAGTTCCAACACATAAATGCATTATTTATGTGTTTGGAAGCCAAGTGCCCTGTCCCCACTTGCTCAGCACTGGGGGCACAGAGTTGTCAAATTCAGTGTCACAGCTCCCTGTGCTGTGCTGCGAGGGCATCACATCACACAGCTCCTGCAAGATACTCAGAGAGATCAACATTGGAAACAAATCATATCTGTTTCTCTTTCAGGCAACAGTTACCAAGGTCATGGCAATTTTGACTTCCCACATGGGAATCCTGGTGGCACATCTATGAATGACTTCATGCATGGGCCACAGCTGTCACATCCCCCAGACATGCCGAGCAGCATGGCAGCACTCGACAAACCTCTCAGTCACCCCATGCAGGAATCTGTAAGTAACGATGCTGGGCACGTAGGTTCTCGTTTGTGGGGGTAAGGAGCTCTCCTCCAGCTGATGGATTTACCTTATGAACTGCTTTTTCTTTTAGTGGATTCCTCACTTGGGAAGTTGGTGAAATAGAGTAGTCTTGAGAAATGCCAGAAATGCCATTTTTAGTTTCTGGCCATTTTGAGTTTTTGGAGAAGCATTTCTGCACTTTTCGAATCATGATTTAAGCTTGTTTATCTGAAAGAAAGAACCTGGCTCAGTGTGCTTGCATTAATCATTGTGCTTTGCTCTGACACATTAAAAAAAATGTACTTCATTCCCTAGGCCAGCAGGACTGTGAATATCCATCTCCAAGAGACAGCTTGTTAAAGCAAGATATTGGATGACTTAAGAGCAGGGACAATATCTTCCCTGGCTTTTTCTCGGAGGGCAAAATTTGCATCAACGCATTTTGAGGGGGAATTCTACTTAAGTAACATGAAAGGCACTTTTAAACTTTTGGTAGTAGGACAAGCCTGCAGATTTCAAGGAGAGACACTGCCACTGGTCTGAAAATATCAGTGTAAGAGACTGAAAAATAGAGGTTCCTCAGGTCTCAGATGGTGAGGCAGAGCTGTGCATTGGAAAAGCAGCTGGCTCAGAGCAGAGTTTTCTGTACAGAACTTTATATATCTCCAGAAAATGGAGTACTGCAACAACTAAGTGATAGAAAAGCTACCAGCAGCATTTAGCTCTTAAGCATGGTTAGTCGTCTATTTTAACTCTGTGTGTGGGGTGTGTATACATCCTTTTATGTTCATTTAAGTTGCAGGGCAGGGGGTTTAAACTGTGCTGTTACTGCACAGGAAGGATGTTTAACTTGACAAGTCATATGTGCTGTGTCTTTAGTGAATCCTAGAAAGTACCATTTCAGAATGAAATGAGGAAATGTGGTAGCAGATGCTCAGCAAAAGCCTACTCAGTCAATGTCTGCTCTAGCTGGCAATAGGTTTTCCAAGGAGGATTGTGAGAAATAGAAGAGAGTGGAGAAAGAGTTCTTTGCATAGTTTGGAAAGAGTCCAAGTACCAAGACTATCTGCAAAGGAAGAGTCCAGAAACTGTAATGACTTTACCACTTTACAGGCTGATAAATGAGGGCAAACATGCTGTAAACGTCATTTCACATTGGCAGATTCTGCATACACAGCTTAGAGTGTGTATGTGTCTTATTGTCTGCATAAGAATCAGCCACACAGTGTTCGAATACAGTAATGAGAGGAAATAATACCAGCCTGAACCACTCACAGCTACTTTCCTTTGAATTAAAGTCACAGGGAATTATTCTTTGCTTCCCATTGCCTGACACCTACCCTCTTGACTTCATCAGTTAACAGCCATACCTTTTCTGTAGTAGTTGCCTTGGTGAAATTTCTGAAGTGGTAGGATATGAAGTAGTTGAATATAAAAGTGAAGAATTTGTAGCTTTCTGAAAATGGGACTGTTTACATATAGCAGAGGTGAAAGTTTCTCAAGCTGTGCATGTTCCAGAGCTGTGGGAGTGTATATAGGCAAATGTTAATGGACTTCCAGTTCTGTGGGCCAGTCTGTAGCAAATCTAGTACTTGCTTATGATAGTTGGCAATTAAAATAAACCTTTGCCTCACTTCTCCTTCATCTATCATGATACTCAAGTAACACCATTTGGGAACAGGAGACAGCGTTAAAGCAGATTCCTCTATTATGTCAGTGGCTGGTTTTCTGTAATGAGGATCAGTTTTCAGGTCTTTTAGCAGAGGAGAATTAGATTAACCTTGTTAATGTGGCTGTGCAGTCTTCAGTCCACATTTGAGGACTCTAGTGCTCCCACACAGCCTTTTCAGTGTTACCAAATCTCTGCTTTCCTCTTTCTCTCTCACCCTCTCTTTTGTTCTTTTCTCTCAAAATGAATGGTTTGTCTGTAGCAGACACTCAAGAAAGGCATCTTTAAAATCACTGCTTTTAGAGAAATAAATGCCTTTAACACATTCCTGAATTCTGTAGTTTCACGTCTTTGAAGAGACACTTCATACAAAAACAACTATAAACAAGTTGTGTGATTGAACCAAGGTTTTAAGATGTTGCCTGTGCTCTTCTCTTGCTTTGTCTTTTACTTTTTACACAGTTAGCAGGTTTTTGTAGTTTGTGCATACTGTTAACTTTGGCCATTTACAAGGTGAGTTGGGATTGGATGTTCAGACCTTTAAGAACTGAGGTCTCTCTTACTGGAGCTGAATGCTGCTGAAGAAGTTCTTGGCATTCCTATTTTGAAGATGTATGTAGTGGCCCTTCCACAGTGGTAGGCAGAGAAAGCTGATCCCTCCAGACCTACTCTGTAGGTCACTCCAGGAAATGCAGATATTTGCCCAGTGTAGGTAGGGCTTGGTAACCAGGGATGAATCAATCAGTATTTCCTTCCCTCAACACTGCAGTTCCACTCCTATGGAAGAAGAAAAAAATCAGAACCTGAAACATGACCAGAAGTAACACCTCTTCCCCATCACAGAGTATTGTGAGAGCTATGGAACAGATGCTGCATTGCAACAGTGCAAGATTGCTACAGAACAGCTGCCACAATCATATCATGTTTGTTTTCAGAAATTGTAAACGAGTTTTAGACAAAGGAGAATTCAGTTAGCTCTAGTTTAGTGCTTCTTGCAGACAGTGTAAGGAGTGACTGAGCAATGGGTGATGACACCATAGGTTCATATGTACAGAGAGGTGATATGAGCTGGTACTACAGTAAAAATTCATTGCTTTTGTTTCTATTTTCACTTTTCCTCCCTCTCACACCAGCAAAAGTGTTACTGCTGCCTTGAAGTGATCTGGACCCAGGAACTGATGTGATTGGAAACTAAGGGGCAGGGTGGGGAAATTCAATGCATGTCTACAAGGTTTCACCTTGCAGACATGGCAAAGGGAGTGGGAAAAGCAGCCAAGAACATCAGCAGGGTAGGCACGATGGCATCTTTTAATGGTTTTGGTAGCTAATGCTGCAAAAGAGTTGGTAAAACTGTGGCCCTGGTAATGGAGAGAGATATAAACCAATGACTTAAGCTGGTGATTTTTTTCCCCACTAATAATTTTCTTCGGAGACAGAAGGAATATTGCTGTGCAGCTGCAGGCCCTGTTGCTCCACAGCTGTACATCTCAGCACTCCTAGAGGTCACTGTTGGGCTGTAGAGTTGTGTTGTTCTGTGCTATTAAGATGAAGATGTAGTTGTTTGCTATGAGCTTTTATTTTATAGATTGTAAATGCTTTGAGAGTGCCAAAGCTTATGCCTCTAAAAACAACTCTGGAATTATCTTGAAAATGTGCAAGAAATTATGCAAGCAAAGGCAACTTTGTTAGACTTTGCATTCATGTGTGGGTCAGTGCTTTCAGAATAAAATTGTGGGAATTATAGGTGCAAGCTAAACAGACTCAAAGTGTGTTGCTTACAATGTGTTTGCACCACAGCAAACTTACCATTAGGTAGCTGAATGCAAATAGAAAATGTTCCCATCATGAGCATTTTCCTTTCACTGGGAGGCTGGTGGAGTCCATGGCCTAAGTCGGGTGGATTTGGAATCTGTGATGGCTCTTCAAAGAATATGGTGGCACTCAGTCTTACAATAAACAAATAGTCCCTATACACCCATTGTCTAAGGACCCAAGTGACTGTGTTATCAACTAAACATATATTTAAATCCTTGCCTGTATAAACACAGTGTAGAATTTCTAACCTATTTCTTTGCTTTGAAATCTGTCTGAGAGCATATGAATGCCTCTCCTGGTTAAAATAATTATTTATATAAACGTGCCAGCATGACCCTTGCTTAATGCATTCAGGGATAAATTTAAGAGATTCTTCAATATAATCGAGTTTGGTTTTGGTTTTGGTTTTTATCCGGAAACCGGTTTCCCACATTAACAAAACCATCATAAATTGCTTTCTACTTTTTGTTGTTAATATTAAGCTTTCTAATATCCACACTTTCTGTTGCACGTGTCCTCAATGAGTGAGGAAGGAAACAGTACTATTAAGACAGTCATCTACTTGTACTTTCACAAAGTTTTTGGGCTGCAAATACTTTTACATTAGAGTGTGATCTGTGGGCAGATTTTGTACAAAGGTATCCCTAAGGTAACAACAATGTTGCAGAATGTTTTTCAAGTAGTCAAACTGTGACCCCAATGGCAAGATGTATATCAGTACTTTTTACCAGTTAGTTTAAACTCTCATATGGGATAGAGAGCCAAATACCATGAAGGTAGAATCATTTCCGCAAACTTTCATAATACCAAAGTATTGAAAAGGACCTCCATGGAGCTGAGTGTGACTATCCCAATGGATCAGTATTCAAGTTTCAGTTTTCCTAGGAGTGGTGAAAAGTATTTTTTTAAATACTTGTTTTTCTAATTTTTTTTAATGGGAACATTTTAATTAAGTTTTGTAATAACCTCCCTTTTGCTTTCCGAGGCTGAAGGCTGAGGTTAAGATAACTTTGGAGTTTATATGATATGAAAGGGTGAATACTGACACAGCATTTTGCTGGTTCCTGTTGGCTTTGGCTGGATGAATTTCATGCTGTTGTTGTATGTATTTGTTCTTTTATTTCAGCTTCACTTTGTCCAATATGTAGCATTCCTCAAAAAATGTTTACATTTTTTGTTTCTCCATATACCCGATTAACATGATTCTGATTCTGAAGCATTCAGACACTTCTTCCTCATGGCACCAAGGTCAAGCCCCAGAGAATCCACTAGCATTAAATGTGACATGCAGCAGAAGGAAGAATTGGACTTGTGCATTTTTATTGCTTCTCTGTCATGTGAGAAAGATTTTTCCTCCTTTCAGTAATAGGGTTAGGAAGACACATGTGGATTGGTAGTTTATTCCCCACAGAAAACATAAAAAACCACTAAGCTCTTGCTAGACAGCTCATCCACAGCATGAATACAAAGCAGAGTGTGATTGTTGGCTCAGTTTAGGCTAAGGCAGTGTACTTTGCAGTCAGCAGGTGTGCAGCCACCCACAGCAGCTCTGCTCATGGTGGGGAATGTGCTGCCTGAGCCGCCTTGGTTCTGTCAGCTGTCAGCACCCAGGAAAATCAGCAAGGAAAACCTTCAGCCTTTAACAGGGATGTTGCATTCTGAGAAGATAAAGAGGGAAGTGTGGGGAAGAGCTGGTGTTTGCAAGATGTTTATAATGAGCTGAAACAGGAATAGGCTGTGGTGTCAGGAAGCTATGAAATAGGAGAGCTGAGCAGATATTATGCATTTTCTCAATTAATGAATTTTCTGGCATAGGGATCATTCAACAAATTCTCCATTCACTCATAGCATTTTTTAGGGGCAAAAGCATCTGCCTTGCTAATGCTGAGCAGCACCCATAAGCATCCTTCCCTCCTCTTTGTGGTGCATTGTTTTGCATCTTCATACACACTTTTCCACATTACAAGGAAGCAAACCAACAGCACAAGTCCAACGTGTTTTTTCCCCTTGCAGACAACCTTCAAAAAGCTGAAACACTTCCTCCAGCATTGGGATATGGACTTTTCTTTTTCGATGGCGCTTTTTCATTTCTTTCTTTTTGTTGTTTGTTGATTGGTTTTGTTGGGGTTTTTTGTTGTGTGTGTTTTTTTAATTTATTTCGTTTTATAACATGCAGTTACAGAGTCAGGCACTGCGAGCACTGTACCTTGTGGCCTCACTTTCTTTTCCTGCTTTTTTCCTCCTCCGCAGATCCCTCATCCCGGCAGCACTGATCAGTCCCATACTTCCATGCAGCAAGGTTTGCACGTCCCTCACCCCAGCAGCCAGTCAGGGCAGCCATTACATCACAGCGGGCCTCCTACCCAGCAGTCCCGGCAGCCACCCCCGGCCGCTTCTAGCAACCATCCACACAGTGACCTGACCTTTAACCCCTCCTCAGCCTTAGAGGGTCAGGCTGGTGGACAGGGAGCACCCGACATGCCGGAGCCCTCGCTGGATGTAAGTCTGTGTCATACTCTCATCTGCCTGCCATAGCGTGTGCTTCGCATCGCGCGGGAGGGCGGGGAGGGCAGGGGACGGGCCCGCTTCCACAGCACATGCCATCCTTTCATGCTTTGGTACATGGGCACAGGTGCTGCAGCCAAGGTGACAGGGCACTCCTGACCTGCTGGGAGGATGGATGGTTCCAGTTGGAGCAGTTGCATGGTGTGGGAGCCATAAGCCTCTTCCTAGCACCAAGGCAGGCTTTTCTTTAGGCAGCAGCTCAGGCACCAGGCTGGGAGCCATCTCCTCCTTTCCCACCTCGGCGCTGGCTGGCTGTGCTCTCCTAGACCCTGCAGCTGTGGCAGTGCCTGGATAGGAGGAGGGACACAGCTGTGTGTGGCTCTGACTGTGACATTGTGTGCCAAGTGAGCTGTGTGCTGAGCCTGCAGCGTGTCCTGGCCAGCAGGAGCGGGATCTGTGTTGGCTCACCCTGTGACACTGTCTCTGCTCCCTGCAGCCAGAAGCATTCTGTGCCCTTCCATACCTGCTCTTGTGGGTGGCTCAACAGCACAAGTTCCTCCTGCCAGTACACCACCCAGGGAAGCAAACAACAAGGACGTTTTCTGCCTCCTTAGCTACAATGGGAGGCAGCTCACAACTAAACAAAGTCTAGTTTTAAGGCCAAAAGTAGTCTTCCATTTCTTAACATCGATTCAGTGGAATACTTATCTGAGGTATACCTCTCTGGTTAGCCATCTACCTCCCAAAATATAAGTCCTCAGCACTAGGATTAGATTTTTGTTTGAGTCATGCATTCCTGTATGTGTATCTTCTGTCTGTTCCAAAGTCTGCTGCTGCACAGTTAATTTTCTTAGAGATACATTTGCTTCTGTGCCTTGGATTTATATCTGTATTTGCTGTTGCTGTATACTTGCATCTCCCCTGTCACACAGGAGCACTGGGCTGGCAGGTAGCTCACAGGGGAGGGAAGGGGTTAGGGGACAGATAGTGGCTCCAGGATGCTGCAGGAACAGTGATCACTGAGGCAGCTTCTGCTGTTCCACACAATATGGTTGTGTGCACATCCTTTGGGAACAATAGTTCATGTGGCAGTTGGAGTTCTGAACCCTTAAGGACCCTATCTGAGCAATACTAAAAGGTGAAATAAAAATATCTTTTTTCTTCTTCTGATACTTAAGAAACATACGGTATTTTGTTATGGGTCAGGCACCCATTCCTTGGTGAGAAGTACAAAAATCTGTACACTTACCACAGTACTGTGGTTATCACTGATGAAGGATTGCTGGTTTCTTAATGGGAGGCAAGTGCTGTACAGTGTGGGAAATAAACTTATTGGAAATAACCTGTGATCCTGATCAAATGGATTATTTTAATGGGTGTGTTGTGGAACCTGACTGATAAAGTCCCATGCAGCAAAGCAAATAGGGCACGGTACTGTGGGCAGCTTGGCCCACTCCCTACGGACACAGTCACGGTCATTCTGCAGGAATTCAGTGAGATGCAGTCTAAGGTTTAACCTGGGTTTAAAAATCCACCTTATATAGATACAGACACAGACAGGGGAGATCTGCACAGGTACTTCAGACAGCAGAGGCTCGAGACTGAAATCACTGGTTAGACCTCTGAGTTTGCACTTCAGGAGCACAGGGTACACTTCTCCAAACTCTACCCTAAATCTGACACATTCCTGTGGCTTCTGTCCCCATGACCCCTGGCAGGCCCCGGCACTCCTCTCTCTTTTGTCTCTGCTTCAGCACAGCACTCTCAGCTCCTAGCACGTCCTTCCTGAGGTCTCTGGTTTTCACACCAGTGGGGCAGGAGGCTGGCTGTGCTGCCCGACCCCTCTGACTGAGGGAAGCTGAGGTCACCCTCACATTCAGACGACTTCAACTTCACACATACTGAGCATACTGTTTAAAACTTTCACTTCTCTTAAAAAAACTTAAAAAAAATCCCCTGTATACAAGAATGAGTCTCAGAGACAACTTAAATTTTTAAGAATGAGTTGTAAAATTGTAGGACGAATTAAATATTTTTATTTCTCCACACTTGGTGGGGCTGCCATTTTCTTTTGGACTTTTTCTTTCTTTTTGGATTTTTTATGATGTACTTATAAAAAATTTTAATAGAAGGTGAAGTACATTTAGAAGTCTCATATCTCCAGTACTATGACAATAGCATTTTTACTATGAATAAAAGGAGGTGGTAGTTTTAGAAAAGGATTCCTTCTTGGAGATTCTGTTTATGTGAACTTGACATTGCATTTTTTCAAAATGCTCAGAAAGCATTAAACCTTTTTCTGCATGTCATGTTTAGCTTATTGAAAAATTTGTTCATCTATATAATGTTAGAAGATGAAGTTTCATTTGCACAAGAGCACTAGAAGCATATAGATACAGTATTTGTTAAATGTGAAGCGGTCAAGCTTTTGGTTTTATAATATTTGAAAACAAAGAATAACTTAAAATTAATTTCTTGTACCTACTATTAAGTTTGTTAAACCAGTCCATATTTTTCTGTCTTTAACACAATACAGATCATAAAAGGGCTTTATTACAAACTGTTCCCTGCAAGTTTTTATATATGACACTTTTATATTTGCCTAGGAAAGGGTGAGATGCATTTTAGAGCAGGAAACATTGCCTGGTGCACAACCCAGGAGTTACGATGTGCTTGTCACCTGTCAGGTCAAAAAGAGTGTGTTGTGATGGTTTGGAAAACAAAATTTTATACTTGGAATATGGTATTAATGGAAATAGAAATTGAAGCCCCACAGCTATTCATTTTGATAATTTAAAGCACTATGCAGATTAGGGCATCTTCTGTTGGATGGAGTGATACACCTGTGACCCTTTAAAATGTCTGGAATTGCATGTAATGCTGTAGTCAAGTGAGTACTTCCGACCACTGTAAATTCCTGCCACAGGAAGGAAAAGGACTTGCCTAGCTGCCTTGTCACTCCTCTCTCTATACTCCTCCTCAGTTGTTTCTTTTTCCACTTCCCTGATTTGTTGGTTGCTTTAGCCCTGGGTGAGTTCCTTGCCCCAGGTCACTGTCCCAGATCAGTGCACTGAGGAGTTACTGAGGGTGAGGAAAGAACAGGGCTGCCTCCTTCTGTAGAGTTGCAGGCTTTGGGTGGCTGTCAAACTGATGTGTGAGAGCCAGAACCAGTCTTTGCTGATCTCCCTTAAAACTCAAATATAGATTACTCAAACTGTGTGTTTCAAGTGTTTATGCAGTGTTTTATAGGAAATATCCATGAAAAGTATTTATCCAGAAGTTTTTGTCAGCATCACGAGCCAGGCAATATGATGGGGAGGTGGATTGAGAAACCCTGAGATGATAATGTAATTCACAGGTGAAAACTGAGTTACAGAGACTTTCACAAACAAGGGGATACTGCATCATCTGAGGGTGTCAGGCTTGTGATGCTGCCTTCTGTCTTATTTGGATATATTGTTATGAAAACCAGATTCCAGAAATGTGTGGTGTTTAACCCCTTCTTTTCCCTCAATTGTTTTTCTGTTATCTGTAATTTTGCTTTTATCTTTGTATTTTATAGCTACTTCCAGAACTCACAAATCCAGATGAGCTGCTTTCATACCTGGATCCTCCTGATTTGCCAAGCAATAGCAATGATGACCTTCTGTCTCTCTTTGAGAACAACTGAAACCTTGTGTATTCTCCCATCCTTTTCACTTGTTCACACGTGTGTGGCTGCACAGCGAGGAATCTTGACACTCCTTTTCCACAAGAGAAGAAAAAAAACCTCACAACTTGATCCAATGGTGCACTCCCTGCTTTCTTCATCTCAGAACTGCTTTTGTTAGCTTCAAAGACTGCGAAAGTGATGGGAGAAAATAATACAAAAGTTAAATACATGCAGTAATCTCCAAGTCTGCCATGCTACATGTGACAAAGAAGCATAGACAGTTGTGCAGCTATTGGAAACCCCATTTGGTGTTCATCCTCTAGAGAGAGAGTTCTGTGATAAACATAGTGTGAAGTATCTTGGCAAAACCGAATCTTGGCAAGGGAAGAAAAATCAACAGAATGGAACTGTCTTTAATTGACCCGTCTCAGAGTGTCTTTACAATGCTTGTTCTTCCATTTTTTTGAAACTGTATCTCCCTCTACCCCACCTCTCCTCTGCCCCCCTCCAGCCATGGGTTTGCCTTGGATTGATTGTCCTGGCCACACAAAAAATGAAAAAAACCACCTACAAAGTTCAAAAAAGCACAAATCCTACAATCAAGTGGCAAGTTAGGGAAGACACACAGGCCTGTCAGAGGGAGCCAGCAGTTAGCTAACGTGACTTCAGTAACAGAGTCCTGAGATCTTCAGGCTGCAGCCGTGGTGTCGGGATTTCTGCAAGTGCAGGGATCTTAACCATCTCTTAGCAGAGGATTCCTCTGGCCCAGCACACAGATTGGAAGCACCCAGAAAAAATTTTTAGAAGTTTGCGATGTTTAGGAATTTTTGTGATTTGCTTTCAAATCAGTATGTTTCTGGCTGCATTAACATCCAGCTGTAGAGATTGCTGTAATAGGTCTTTTTGCCATGTATGCCCATACATAATGGAAAAGAGAGGGAGGGGGGATGCAAACCAAACTGTTCCTGATTATACCTACAGCCTTCAGAGCCCCAAGAGTTTGTGTCACTGTACTGCACAATACATAATAAGACAAGCTGGGTTGAAGGCAGTGAGGAAATCTTTGCAGGATGGAGGGAGAGTAACATCATTATCTGCATAATTATATTTAATAATCAGCTTGAGAAGGGGCACTGACATTGGACAGACGTCTTACAGCTTCATTTTAGTTTTGCTTTGCATTCTGTTGTCGTGACTGTTACAGATACTTCAGCCTTTTCCTTTTCTCCTCCTTCAGTTTCTTTTTTTAAACTTTGGCTGCTGGGATGAGCTCTTTCTCCCGGAGGACCGAGCGTGGGGAGAGCAAGTACCTGTCAGTAGATTGCTACTGCCCTCAAGAGACCCTGCTGCCACAATTACTGTCTTGCCCCTGTGATCTTTGCTTCTCGTGTGGTTGCTGCTCCTGCATGAGCTTCCTATTGCTTCTGTGCCCATATCTGTGCTCTTTGTCTCTCTCTCTCTCTTATAAATGATGTACAGTAGCTGTGTAAGAAGTGCATGTGTGCCAACTTTGCCCTCGTGGTGCAACATTTCAGCTTTTGCCCACTGTACAGTTATTGTTTCTTTTGATACTAAAGCATATTTGACCCTACTCCTTTTCCTCTTCCCAAATCCAATCAGACACCCTTTGTTTGCTCGCCACAATGCGTTTTAAACTGAAGTGCCAGGCAAAATTTTGTTTGTCCCTGTCAGTTTGACTAGATAGCTTCCTAGCCCTCTGTTTAGTTTGCAGTGCTGTAAATGGCATGCTCTGTGCTTACAACTCTGGATTTGCTTTCCTCACCAAAGTCATATTTGTAAATTCTCTGCATTTTTTGTTTTATTTTGCTCCTTTCGTTAATGTTTCCCACTACTGCTGTACATGCGTTGTGGTATATATATGCTAGTCAGCAGCACCTTGCTGTAGATATTAAAGGAAATGGCGGTTTAGTTCCTTTATTTCCCAGTAGGAGTATTGAATCTGTCAAACGTATTATGTAGAAATGGTCCCACACTTATATTTTTCCTCTTTCAAGTTTTTTTAAGAAAGGCGCTGTTCATTATGCAAAATCAATTATTTTAAGAATTGCTATTGTAAATATCTTTGTGAATATTTTAGTATCGTCTTTGATAATATTCAACATTTTCATGATCTGGTTATACTTTTGCTGGTGTTTTTAAATACCTTGTCTGAAGAAAAATATGGGTCCTTTTTTAAAAAAGAAAATTGAGGGTTCTTTAACAGAATAAGGGAATTGGATTTTGGTTTTTTCCCCCCCTATTTTCTTTTGGTAAGTTAGCCCAAATGTCATATCCATTTATGTGATGAGTGAATTGATACATCAGGCAGTACCTGGATAATCAGGGCCCAGCTCTGTCATGGAAACATAATTGTGTTTGCCTAGGGAAAAAGAAAGCCCAACTGATCGACCGGTGTTCATTGACTGTGGGTGATCGTGAGCTGGTAATGGCAGAGTTTTTCGTTTGCCCAAGTGATCAGAACACGTAGGACCAGCTGTGTGACCACCAGGTAAAGATGCACTAAGGCAAGCAGCAAATCTGTATGGTACCATATTTATATCACTGTACTGGTGCTCCGGTCTCCGAAACTGGGGCAAAGACACTTAGGGATGTTGGTGGGTGGGGGAGGGAAACAGTATAGTATATTTTATTCTGCTTAGAAGTGTCTTTTTTCTTATGTAGGCTTGACAACCTGTAGAGGATCTCTGCAGAATATTAAAGATACCTTGGTGTAATACATGGTAATATGGTTGTGGTGTGGTGCTGCTATCACACAACTCCTAGGAAAGACCATTGTTCAGTTATGAATACAGATGTGTTTTGTAGCCATTTTACTGTAGTAGTTTTCCCCTGGTTTTTTGCTGCATTTTTTATATAAGTCTGGAAGTCATGTGCAGAGGTGGCTAATATAAACTGACTTTATGCCCTTAGAGTTACTTTTTTCTATTTGGAGGGTAAGTTCCTTAAGCCATAGGTTAGGGAAGAAGATTTCTCACTATTAGTTGGAACTGGTTGCTCTGATTTTTTTAATTGATTCTATTTCATGTTCCATTCTCCACTGATTCCTTAGCAACTAAGTTAGTCACCTAAAATTAATTTTCTCTTAAACATAATATTAGTATTTTAAGCCAGGTATGTTAAGGATTGACCTTTTGCTAACTGGTAGTATTTAAAATGTGTCATTTAAAAATACCTGTTGGAAAGCATAAAGGGAAAAAAAGCCCCATAGAGATTAGCAATATGTTTGGAGCAGTGTTGGCATCTGCTTTGTACAGTAATAGATAATTAGGAGTGGACAGTTGACATCTTTAAACTTACAGAAACATTTGGTTTCTAAGCAGAACTTAAAAAAGAAAGTACAATTTTTACCCATCACCCAAAAGTTGGACATTTGAGACAGTTTTAAAATTTATCTATCAGCTAAAATCAGGTACTGTATAGTGAAGTCAGTATGAAAAAGCTTCTGAAAATTTAGTTATTTTTTTATCTGTTCACTGCCGTATTAAAGTTTAGAGCAAAAAACCTAGCAAATAGGGTAATCACAGTCATTTCTTTTAAAGCTTAATTATTATATGAGATTCCAGTAGTATTTTTCTTCTTTTTTTTTTTTTTGTTTGTTTACCTTTTAATCGTTTCCCTATGGAAGTTCATCTGGGAAAGAACCCACAGAGATCTACAGTTCTGCTGCCAAGACATTATTATAGGACTGACAGTACACGCCAGTGTCTGCAGCAGAGACTCAAGGGACAGCTGTACATATGTAAATGACAAATAGAGACATGTTAACAGAAATGCATTCATTTTCCTTGGAATGTGCATTGTTTTTATTTCGCAGGAAAAAAAAAGCTTGAAGCTCCATCTTATGTGGAAAATGAATCCTGTTTGTTAGCGTTTGTGGAGTCTCAGCATTTGTTCCACTTTCACTTCTGTAATATACTCTGATCCTTTGTTTTGTTTTGTTTTATCTACATGTAATATTTAGCTTACGTGTACTAGTCTATCACCTGTGTATTTTTAGGGTGCTACAGAAATAATGAAGAAAAATACGGGGATTAAAAAAAAAAAAAATAAAATTGTAACCAAATTCATACTTTGTACAATTTTTGATATCATGATCAGAGGAGAATTAAAAAAAAAGTACAATCTGAGGTAACATGCAAAAATGGCCATTGTCTTTGTTTGTACATTGTATGTACAGTACAATGCAATCATTTCATACTTTAAACTGGTCAGAAAAAATAATTGTGATTTTTAGTCTTGCAAAACTGTATGTAGTTAGATGATGTGACAACCTAATATTTATCTAATAAATATGTATTCAGATGAAACCTGTATATTAGGTGTTCATGTGGTTATTTTGTATTTAAAGATCAAATTATTTGACTATTGCTAGACATTTATATACTCTGTTGTAACACTGAAGTATTCTCATTTGCTCATGTTACATTTTTTTTCCTAAATAAATTTGCAAATTAAGGTCTGACTAATTGGCAGCTGCTTTGTAAATTTTGAGTTTCTCTTTGAAACCATGAACTTCCTCTTTGCCCTCCCTGGTTTGAGTTAATGTGGAAGTCAGTTGCACAGGGTGTACCTTTTTCAGAGAGCAGGACTTGATGCAGGAAGGGAAAGCTGGGAACCATCCTGGAGACAGAAGATAAAAAAAAGATTATGAATGCAAACACAGAAAAAAATCTCTGCCAAGCAAGGTATTGGTAACTTGCTGTTCAGTATGCAGGGCACTGCTTCTCTCCCAAATAAGTAATAATTACTTTGAAATTAAATCTTTGTGTGATTTAGGAATAACAGGAAAGGATGGCTTCTCTCTGGGATTTGCACATGTGGAGATACTAAACATCTAGCACCTTTGATTTAAATTCTTCCAAGTTTCATACTTTTCTTTCAATTGGAACCTGTCATTAAAGTGAAATTAGACAATTTTTTTTCTTAATGAATCTCCATCTTAAAGTTGAAGCATTTGGTTTCTAAATGCAACCTTTGAGTTAGGAATCTGCCTAATTTATCTACCTGTTGAGCTGTAAGCACCTGAATGGTGACACAAGGAGTACACACAGGATATCAACAGCACACACAAGCCCTGTCCCACTGGAATTCTGCACCAAATGGAGCCACAGCCAGACACCACTCACTGCATCTGAGAACTTGTTTTAAGAGACCTACTGAGTATCTGTATTTGTAGATGGTGTTTCTGAAGGCGTTTAGGTGGAACCCACCCTTGAAATACATTCAAATACCTGGGAACAAACAACCATTTCACAATATGAGTATCTATGCAAGCACATATAGCAATTATTCCACACCTCCACAAGGGCACTAGGCTTCGTTGTTGATTGAGATATACACAAGTGTGTGTATGTATATGTATAAATCTAGACTAGGGATTTGTCAAAATTGGGAAAAAATTTGACTCTGAATTTCTGCCTTCCTTGGTGGCACTACCCATTCTAGTGGAGTTTTTAGGATAACATAAAACTGAGGTACAGTATACACAGTAGTGAAACAAAAAGTATCCATTCCAGCCCATAATTAATAACTATTTTGGTTTTGGTATTCTGTTTTTCTGGAAGCTCCCCAGAAGTGTCAGCAAGACATAGTGCAAAACTGACTGGCACTGTACAGCTGGAGGAAAGCACAAAGAGCTTGAGTGATGTCCCTAAGCACTGTACATTTTTCAAGCTTACTTTGAATCTGCGGAGGCTGCAACAATCCTGAAAGTGGTATTTCTCCCAGATGTCACCTGAGGAACTCAGGATAGGTAAGATGTGTGCATACAGTTGATGCTGGTGTCTCCTGTCCCATGTCCTGCCAGTGTGTTCTGTATGCCATGCACTCTGCATGTGCCTCCAGAGAGCCACCTACATGAGTATCTGTCTGTGACTTCTCTGTTCATCCACGTGCTAATTAATTGTTTAACAACTTCAGAACAAGCTTATTTCCCTACATTTCTTCTCTGCTTTTCCTCATCAGTATGGATTCCTGATTCGTGTTATTTTGTTTGTGCATATTGTATTCTGTTGCCATGCACTTGATTGTGCTTTTTACAGGAGTAACACATTGAAAACAATTAGAAACATGGAAGGAGACAGACCCCTTATATTTTCTGCTTGGACAATGGGAATGGGAGTCTTGTGCATAGAGCTGTTTGCTTTCATTTAAAGTAACCTAGTCAGCACATAAAACAGTTGTACAACTCTCACCTGATATCCTATATATAATTCTTCGTTATCCTTCTCTGTTTCCCTTTAAAATTAAAGAATGTGTCTTTTATTTGTGTACCTACTCTTACATTTGTATGTGTATTTAACCAGAACTCACTTCTCTTTTGTCTGCTTAAATTCCACATCTGTACAAATCTTCCTGCATTATGAACTTCCAGTCATGAACATTTTTTACATTTTGAATTATTACCAATGTGTCACCTTATTACAGTTTTCCACTTTGTGTCACCAAAATCTTACTGACTCTTATGTAGGATATTGCTCCTAATGTCTCTCATTGCATCAATGTACTATTCAAATTTGTTCTCTCGAAAAAGAACATAAGATTTTTCCTTTTTTCTTTTCTTCAGAAGCTGAAAGCTTCTGCTGAGATATCTTGTTTCCATCAGTCTACAGAATTTTCCAGGGGTGTATAAAAGTGGCCCCCAAGGAACCTAATCAATGATGCAATTTTGTTTGTAAAGCAAGCAGACAGCAATTAGGTCACAACTCATGCAGGTGTTAGCACTCAGCATGGCACAGGTGGGCTGACAGGTTGGTTTGCCAGACAGTTCATCCACATTTCCAGATACTCATTGCCTAAACCAGAACTGGTTTCCTGCAGTTCAAGTACAGCCTTCTGTTAAAATCCTTCCCTTTCGTTGACTAGATGAGATAAGGCTCTTTCCCCTGTCTATTGAATATGTCTGATTGGTTTGTCCAGTGTCTTTCCAATTACTGAACTCACTGTACTTTTTGATAGCTCCAGTTGCACACAGCAAAGTTAATGCTAGTGTTTACCACTCCTAAATACATTGGCTTCTCTGCATCTTTTTGGCTCTATTAGACATCCTGAGAGGTAGATTTAGGATTATCAATTAGGGTTTTCTCCTAGGTCAGAGGTATTTTTAATTGAATTTTACAGTTTAGACTTTCCAGTTTGGCCATAGCTGTTTCATGATGTTGGTTGTTTTAGGTTTTGTTAAGAATATTCTGGCATGTTTAATTTGTCACCCTGGTCTCATATGAACATATTGATTGTTGTGAAGACAGAGACAGGTTGCTAATTTTAAGAAATTTTAACTAGAAAAAGACAAATATAATTTTTAGATATTTTTGTTTGCAAAAACAATTGAAATTCCTCACATTTATTTAATAAATGCTGGAGTTGAAGTCTGAGAGTGTTTTTAATGCATATTTAAATTTATTGAAAATTTTTGCATTTCAAAATTATAATCAGTGCTCCCTTTCCTTACTTCTGTGTTTCTCAGAACGTACGTTTTTAAAACATGGAAAATCAGTGAATTTTACCCATTTACCCATCTGGTGAACTTCCTAGTGAGTGACTGGCTGTAACACTCAGATCATAAAGCCATTCAGAATATATTCCTTCACAAGAACTCCTACCAGTTTTCCTTTCCAAGTTATGAGTGATGGTCCCTCTGGGAAGAAGCATGGCTTCCGTATTGCCACTATCAAACTGGGGCAAAATGTGCAGAAATGCCACTGAGTCAGAGAAGAGGATTTCTTACCCTTAGCTTTGAAATAATTCACCAATGCTTCATTATCCAGAGATGATATTCTTTGACTGTATGTGTGACACACGTTAATTTGCATCTGACAACTTGAGATCTCAGTTGGTGGCACACTGTGTATTCAGGTGAGGGTCACATGCAGTTATGTCATATGTCATAAGGTTTCATGCTAACTCATGTAGTACTGCTGTTACATGCTGAAAGTAAGCAATGCTTTCTGTAAGGAAATGGCAAAAAAGCAGAGAGGAATCTGCGATTCTGTGTGGTGAGGTTGCTTCCAGCATATTTGTTCACCACAGAATACCCAGTGGAATTTTTTTAGACTTGTTACATCTGTAAAGCTTTTAATTTCTAGGTGATTCTTGTTCCAACTGATGTTATCTGACCGTTTTTAGCTTCCAACTGTGAAGTTCCACAACTAAAAAATATATCCCAAAACTATGATTATTGTTAGAATTAGTTTAGAGCAGACAGGATAATTTATCTTGTCAAGGTACAGAGGCAGCTGTTATCTCAAAGATATGCTATATAAAATGTATATTATGTCTATATGATGTATACAAATATAGGTATAGATCTGTATTTTTTATATATATATATATAAGACATGTATTTATAGATTTGCACACAAGACAAACTCAAGGAAAACCCAAGTCTTTACCAGGCAGCTGCTTAAAGCTCCAGTCTCATCTTATTCATACAAGATGAAGTATCGTGACTAACCAATTCCAAAAGCATTTCTGATACTATTCCCTAATTACTTGTTCCTCAAACCAGAGGTGGTAAATTAACTGAAGCGATCCCTGTAAATTTCAAGTTGTGTTACAATTAAAATTTCTGTTGTTTTAAAGGTAGAAGGGCTCCTGTAACACTTAATACTGTTTTTTAAGTATGCAGTGCTTCTCCCACCCACAGGCAAACTACCTATTGATGTTCTGAAGATTTGCGAGGCTCCTAGGAGTAGCAGCTGCATTTTTCCTGGAACCTAAAAACAGGCATTTTAAATGTCCTAAGTGCTTTGCCACACTGTTGTGATCTATCTGTTGTCAGCTGTTACAGTGAATGGACAAACTCCTGGGAAGCTGCAGGCCCTGGGCACTGCATGGAGGCACTGTGACACATCAGCAGCGGGTTGCCATGCATTATGCAGGGAGATTGAGTAATGAATTCCGGGCAAGCTATGTCACTCAGAAGTTCTGAGATGAAAATGCTAATCACAGCTGTAAAGAGCATGAGTGGATTGAGATTTTTCTTGTATGACTATTTGTAGGTAATTAGTATGAAGTCATGAGGGGAAACTGCTCCTTTATGTACAATATGTGCTGGAGAAAATGATCACGTAGTGAGCTGAGTTACTACAAGTTCCTAAGAGGAAACCTGGATCGGGGGAAATATTTATTAGCATTTTTTCTTTTTACCCCTAAGTGTACCTGTGTGGCCACTCTGTGCCTGTTGAGCTCTTGTATAGTTTAATTTCACACTGCAATCACTTAGTGTAATGGAAAGGTCTTTCACCATCTCCCCCACTCCAATCCCCATTCATAAATAAATGTATATGACAGACAGAGATCACAGAGTTCCTTCCAGCTCTTCACTCACCTTCTAGCTTAGCTAAAACCTTGAAGAAAAAATTAGGCTGAGTCTTCTGAAGTGCAACACATCCAGGCTTTGCAGGTGGAGAGTGGGAATACCCACTGCAAATTCCTGCTCTCCTCACTTAAAATCAAGCTGAGTACATGTATGACCTCTCATTATTCTAACAGTCCTGATTAGCAGGGTTCTTGAGATAACCATGTCCCATATGTGCAGGGGTTCTTGTAATGAATGTCAAAATCAGTACCATGGGAATTCCCTGTATCACAGTATCAAGTGATGTTTCTGTGAAATGCACTTAATGGTAGATTGCTTCAGCCTCTGTTTGCATTTTTATTTGCATGGTCCAAGCACACAGCCAATGAAGAGCATATCAAAGTGGGCCACAGACCATTCTGAGTTTCATGTAGTTGTATTCTTGCAAAGAATAGTAGTAGATTGCAAAATACAACGGTAGATTGCAAAATGCAATCTTATCATATCTGTCAACAGCATCAGTCCGAGATTAACAATTAGCCTACATTCCTGTGTCACAAATGCGTCGGCATGCAGTTGGATAGTTAGAATCAGAAATGCATATCACATTTTTACCGGTGCACTGTCTCCTGGGACAACACCATTTCAAGACCCTCGAAATCAAAATTCCTAAATTTTAGGTCACCTTTCAAGCATTTATTCTTTCTGGTTCTTTGGAAGAGCCACTTGACCGCTCTTGTTTCCTGGCTGTCTTGGCACAGTGGTTGTAATATTTAATCAGTTACTGAATAGTATTTATGAAGACTTTTAAGTTGTGAGTAATATATCAGCATGAAATTCTGAAATTATTGTATCATTCAAAATTCTTTTTCCTGTGCAGGAATTTCTCTGCTACAACATGAGATGGGTCATTTAGTTGGTGGTTTTTAAAGTTATCTATTTCAAAATGGCCGTCCTTGTTTATCCATCTCTAACTTCTATGTAATTGTGGGGGAAAGGACAGAGGATGATGAGATCTGTAAGGGCAGGTACCCATATCCATGGTAGCTCTGCTGAAGCACCTCTTTTGACCTTTGTCTGCACCCATGCTCTGTTGCCTATCTAGTTTAGTGTGGGGTGCACTCATTTTCCAGCTAAAAGTGCTTATCTCCCTGCCACATGTTGCAGAGTTTCAACGATGAACATGTCTACAAATGGATGTGTTCAGAGCCCCCCTAAAATCATATCAGTCTGCAAAGCTAGCTCTAAGCCTCATTTGGCAGAGATATAGTGGCCTTTGACAGTTTTTGGAGACCTTTTCCTGTCCTTCTTTGAAAGTTGACCTCTGTAATTCACAAGTTCCTAGTCAAGCTGTCTGCATGAGTTGTAATTCATCTGACTCTGCAGGAGTAGACCATAACAAGTGATTTAGTAGCTCTATTGCATAAACCTAGAGATAATAATTCAGTCCATATTCTCAAATAAAAAAATCACTGCTGTTTTGTCTTCTCACCAAGGCCTGCAAATGAGGAAAACTGCATTGTTTGCTTACCAAAGATGTCTGTGAACTCTTAGGAGCAAAATAGTTCAAAGCTGTTTCACCTGTGTTTCCTGAATGTGAAACAAGACAGTATTTTGCTCATCTTTTGTCTTGTTTATTAAATAATAAATCCTTCAGGGCCAGAGCTGTCCATTGTTACAGGTATAAACAGAACATCTAATTCTTATTAGGGCTTCTATTGGCTACTGCAATTAAAACATTATTAAAAAGGAGTGTGAGGTCTTTTATGGTCACTAGAAAATTGGTTGATGATTAGATCAACAGAAGTCAAAATTTACCAAAAATGGACTTGAGGCTGAGAAGATATGACAAGCTAGGTAGAAGTGCTGATTTAGCTCTTACCTTTTTTTAAAAATCACCTTTAGATTATTGGTAAATAAATAGAAAATACCAGCATGGCACTCTATGCACAAAGTAAGTCATTGCTCATCCTTATCTTGAATACTGTGCACAGATCCTCTTATCCTAAAAATCTGTAAAAGTGGAACAGCTTGGAGAAGGATAATAAAGATGATCCAAAGACATGGAAGAGCTTTGTTATAAATAATCCTTGAGTTGGCTGTGACTCTTCAGTCTTGAAATGAGAGAAAAGCTGTAGGTCTGTATGACAAAGATGGATACCAAGCAATTTGTCTCCTCCTCCAGATGTAAGGCACATTGATGAAGGCAATTGGAGCAATATTCAAGCAGATTCTTGATGCTCTGGGCAGCAGGCCTGTGGAAGGGCAGCTTCACCAAGGAAGCTGCTGATTTAAAACCAGCACAGTAAGTGGATAAGTACATGGGAGGAACAAAAAAAACCAAAAAACAAAACAAAACAAAAATAAAAAAAGACAGCTACATACCAAAGTCGCATCCAGCCCAGGAAGTTTTCTGGAGTGAAAGCATAGCAGGTGGCCCCTTGGGCATTTCTTTGGTCCTTCAGGACTTTTTGACATAGCTTTATATAGTTCTGTAGTTACAGAGCATAGTACCTGCTATAGTCATCCCCACATCATCAGCAGTTAAGGGTCTCTCTGGAGTGTGTGCCTGAAAAATGGTGCTCATCCAGGATTTCTCAGTTGTTTGTAATTGCACATTATAGTTCTGCCCTGATCTTTGTGGTCGTGGCAGTGCATTGATTGAGAGCTTTCTGTTGATTCAGTGAATGTTACAGATGAGGGCTCTTTTAGCTGCTTGACACAAAGAACTTAGGTGGGATCGAAAGTGTACTATTCTTCACATAGGGACTGTCTTTGTATGATTCTGTTATACTGTATTACATGGTTGTATTATTGTAACCTTCATTAGACTAACTCATTTATAAGACAAGAAATGAGAAAACTATTAGAATCATACTTGATTCTCTTTTTTCTAAGACATCTTACAGCATTAAGAATTTGAATAATTTCTTGAAGTACTTATATATGGAATCAGCATGGAAACTGGAGAATTTAATATCTAAATAGGACTGACATATGTACTTTCATCTAAGTTGCTGGGTTAGGAAAACTTTAAATGATATGTGTTATTTTCATATAAAACACGAACGATATTTCACTATACTGAACGTGGGCTGCTGTTACCCTCTTTTGTGATCGCTCGGGCGGGTGTGCGGCCGGGCTCGGGAGCGATGCTGAGGGCACGGCCGGGGCTGCGCTGCGGGTGACTCAGGCACCGCCGCCCCTTTCCAGACGCGGCAGGGCCGAAACTCCCGGGGTGCTGCCGGTGGGTGACGGGCAGCCCGTGCGTGACTCCCGTGTCTCTGCTGATCCCAATTATCCCAATTGTCCCTCACCTGTGACAGCTGCGCCGCCTTCCCGCCAAGGTGCCCTCCGGAGGCATTGTGTGGAATGATGCAATTTTAGAAACTTCCCCGTCTCTGTTGGTACCTGGGGTAAGGGACTGTGAGGAAATGTGCAAAAAACCCTAAAAAACCCCACACGCAAACAGACAAACGAGGCTCCCTGCGAACAACCCTTAATAGTCGCTGTGCAATGGTGGGCAGGGAGGGGGCAGAGCTGAGGGCAGCCCGGCTCCTGAGGGGAGCACGAGCAAAGCACGGGCTATCCCCGGCGCTGGCCGCCGGCTCCCCGCCTTCAGCCCGCCCTGTTCAGCGCCAGAGCTGAGCACAGCCCGGGCCCCTCGTTCAGCGCCAGAGCTGGGCAGCGCCAGAGCCGGGCAGCCCCAGAGCTGGGCAGCCCCAGAGCTGGGCAGCCCCAGAGCCGGGCAGCCTGCGCTGCTGCTGCTGCCGCCGCCGCTAGCGGGCGCTGCGGCGGCGCGGCGGAGCCCATAAAGGCCGCGGGCAGCGGTGGCGTGTCCTGGTGTCAGTCTGTCCGTGTGTCCGTGATTACCGCAGCATCCACTCTGCCCGCCCGCGGGATGCTGGCGCTGAGCGCCGCCCGCCGCCTGCTTCGCCCGCCCGGGGACCTGCTGCCGCCGCCGGGGCTCGCCTGCATGTGGGCAGCCGGTGCCCGCGGCTGCAGCGGGGCCGGGGCCGGCTCGCCGAACCCGGTGGTGTATTTGGACGTGGGCGCCGACAACCAGCCGCTGGGACGCGTCGTGCTGGAGGTAGGGGCGCGGGGGTGCGGGCAGCTCGCCCCAGGTAGGGGCGCGGGGCCCACGGGACGCTGCTGCGGAGCCGAGGGCGGCCTGGCCCCGGGCATGGCGGCCGGGGAGCGGGCAAGGTCAGGGCGGGCGGGCAGCGCCGGCTCCAGGGCCCGCGGCGAGGGCACACACGCACCGGAGCGGGCGGGAGAGCGGCCCGGGCATGGCGGGGCTCGCCCGCCTGCAGGAGCCGCTGCCTGGCTGTCCTCGGAGCTCCTCTCCCGGGACGGGGGGCGGTGGTACGGCCGCTCCAGGAGGGGCGGGCCGGGCTCGCACCGGGGCTCCTCTCGCTGAGCAGAGAGCGCTCAGCTGTGCCGGCGGCCAGTCCCTAAAGCCATCCCAAGGGAGGGCACGACCCTAGTGTGGCTGGGAGCCTCGAAGGAAGGTCATCTGCATAGCGTGTAAGCAGGAATACTGAGCGAGAATAAACTTACTGCTATCGTGCACCGCTGGCTTGAGGGGGCGAGCGGTGTCCCAGGGGCGCTGGGGTCCCTCCCCTTCCCGTGGAGCTGCTGCTCTTGGGGCAGCGGGCCCGTGCAGCCCTTCAGCCCTCAGCGCCTCCAGCTTCATCCTGTGCTTGCTGGGCGCTGGTTCTGTGGTTCTTTTGAATCCTGAGGCGCTGCCGCCTCCTCCTCAGCCTCCCGCTCCACGTGCATGAAGGGCAGTGAGCTGCTGGGACGGCAGCAAGCTCCAGAGCCGGATGCTAGCTGGCTCCATCCTTAAAAATCCTGTCTCTGAAATACCCGGCCCTGTAAAGAAGGCCCGAAGAGGAAAACTTCTGTAAACTCCGTTCTTTAAAAAAAGGCGCCGTGAACGCTGTGTGCCGCGGTGTGTACATGCGACCTTAGGAGCGGTGTGGGCAGGAGTGAGGCTGTGCTCCAGAACCGCGCACTGGAGAGCGAATGGAGCTCTTAGCAATGCTGCCTGCTGAGGGAAGTCAGCGTAGCCTTCTGCCTCCAGCACCTACCTGGGGTCTGTATGTGCAGAATTTTCTTCTAAATGCAGTTCATAAGAGTTCTCTCTAAAACTCCTTTGAGACTAGAGCCCAGTTTATCTTTATTTATTGAAAGTGTTAACATATGAATCAATTGGACTTTTCCAGCTCTTGTGCTTTCAGAAGGCAGCATTTCAGGGAGTCATAGGTAAAAATATTACTCTTCAAGTTCCTTATTCATTAATTAAAAATCTGGATGATTTTATTTTAAAAATAGCATTAATGTTCCTGTATTTCTTGTGGTAGTATTTAATTTCTATGCTAAAGTTTTTTAGTGTGCCCACTTTACAGAAAATCTGAATGCATTGCAGCATCACCTTGAATCTTTGGCTAAGCTGTGGTGATCTTCACTTGCACATTTTAGCCATCTGAGAAGAGTAGCCTAGGGAAGGAATATTAAACTCTTGCTGCAGCCATGCTGTTTCTAGGTGTCTGCTGCTGGTCACTGTCAGGATGTCCAGCTAGGTAAACTTTGATCTGGCTGATATGGCTACTTCTGTGTCCCTTTTTAAGATTAATAAAAATCAGAAGTTTCCATTGATTGCAAACGTGTATGTAACGTCATAAGTTGTTTTTGATACACAGCTTCTGCTTTTCTGTTCCCTTTGCCTTTTCTTTTTTCAACAGCTGGTTCTGTGTGGGAGGACTTTGGTCTCTCTAGTTGTATCCAAACTCTGATCCTTGGGGTCCATAGTGAAGATTCTTCTTAGTTACTGCTCAATTATGTATTGGTCAACAAAATCATTAGACACTGTTCAAGTGGCTCTTCGTTAACTGGCTAAAAGTTGCATTGAGGGGATATTTTTCATTGCTGACCAAATGTTTGGAAAGTTTTGAGGTATTCGTGGAATTTTGGATGGCTTGTGATTTCAGATAAGTCACCATTTTGGGGAAGAGGGTTCAGATGTACCAGTCTCCCATGTAAATGTTCTTCTATGTACATTTGAAAAGGCTGACTTATTAATTTGTCTGTTTATTTTTCTTTAACAGCTGAAAGCTGATGTGGTCCCAAAGACAGCAGGTGAGGCAGCATCTTCAGAATTTCATACTTAAATACTTAAGTTATAGATTGTGATTTGCAGGAATGAGAAGGTTCTTTTACCCTTTACAACTGTTTTTTCATGTTCCATCCCCATTTGTTATATGGAGAAATGTGACAGAAAGTGTTGATAAGGAGATGAAATTTTTTATTTTTCCAAATAGTTTCATTTTGCAATTTGCACCAAGATGGTACAGTTCATATATTGGGTTAACAGAGGTGAATAAATATATTTAAAACCACACTAGCTGGCATTAAAATCAAACCCCAGAGCAAATGGGGAAGGACAAATCAAAGGGATGGTCTTTCTTAGAGTTTCCAGAGAGCATATGGGGTTTTATTTTACTGGTCTGATTTTACTAGCTGATTAGTGCATTCATTTTATAAAGTTCTTGTGGTTTATCATTTGTGTCCTTCCTCATCTGATTATTTAGTAGTTCTGAAAAAAAATTGTAGTTCCTAGACAAATATTCTTTAAAATAAAAGACATAATCTTCACAACTGCTATAAAGAACAAAGACATAGAAGTCAGAAAATGAAACCTGTGACTGCAGGCAAAGGTGGGGGAAGTCTGGGAATCAGAGTCACAGCAAAATAAAAGGGAGATGAGATGGAAAAGGCTTATGTTTGTACCCTGTCCTGGGGCTAAATAAGCTTTGTTTTCTTGGCTTTAAAACAGGGTTTTTTTAAAGTATGGAGATAACTAATACATTGATCATACTTTAAGATACAATAAAGTTTTTGAAGCGTATGATCTCAGAACATGTTAATCTAGTTGTGTTTGTATTGCCACATGTGATGTAGAATATAATACTTAATGATTTGTTTCCACAGAAAACTTTAGAGCTCTTTGTACTGGTGAGAAAGGATTTGGGTATAAAGGATCCACTTTTCACAGAGTGATTCCTTCATTTATGTGCCAGGTAATGTTGGCAAGTTTTTAAAACTTTTTAATAAATTTATTTTTATATTATTTACATGTTTGTAGAAACAGACTGGTAGTAACATTTGAAATGGCTCTCTCTAACCTTTGCTAACAAAACAATAAAGAAGTGACAGCATGACTTGCATTTCTGATCTTTTTGCAATGGCTGTTGCTTAGCGCATCCTTTGTACAGATAAATATAAGTTATGTGTAGATGGTCAAAAAAAGCCTGTTTGAAAGTTTTCTGCTGTAGTATAGCAGTGTACTTTAGTGTGGAGCAGAGTTGACAAAATGGTACTTGCTTGGGAGAAGCATTTGTGGGTAGAATGACAATCACCTTACTGTTCTAAGTGAGCTAAGCAAACAACATGTCCATTACTTATTCCCAGTAGAATAATCTGCTCACAATAGACAGTGTGTTTTAGTTTGGGGTTTTTTTTAATGTCTCTGTAATACGGAGGGAACAAAAAAACCAAAAGGGTTGGTTGGGGTTGATTTGTGGGGTCATGCACGTGAGATGGATTTTGGTTTTGGTTTAAAGAGTAGATCTTTTGAAATTCTGGGTAAGAGCCCATGCATATTAACATTTTTTTTTCTTAAACAGCAGCAACTAAAATAACAACAACAAACCTTTTTGAAAGCCTCTTTTTCTACTGTGCTTGGCAGATGAGCAAAATGGAGCTGCTGTAGTGCACTGGATTCCTGGTGGTCCTCTCTTACCTTAAAAAGGCTGCATTTCAACAACATTGCATTGTTGAATGGCTTTCTAAAAAAATTTGAGAAAGTTTGAAAGTTATAAGTAAGCTTGCTTTATTTATTAACTGATGACTGTGATGATCTCCCATTCTCAGTTACTTTTTTAAGCAAAAAACACATCTGTTGGAACAAGAGGCCCTAGTTGTGTGACCTATTTCTAGGAAGAAGAAAGGGGACAGGTGTGCTGTAAAGGACTTATTTTCCTGCCTTTCAAATGCAAACTAATGTTTTGTGATACTGGCAGAGGGACAGAGTTTAGAAAGTCTTTCTGGGATCAGAAATACATAAATATAAAAAAATACAAACCCTACTTTGAATTCTGTCATGAATTTGTGAAGTTCCGTGTAAGTCTGTTCTGCTTGCCTGCCCTACTTTGTCCCTCAAGATGGACTGGAATCAGGAAGTGAGGACACAAGGGAGTTGCTTCTGTGATATGGTGAGATAAGGAATTGATGTTTAGGAATTACTCAGAGGTCATTGTGAAGTGGAAATACTGTCATAGGTTTCAGCAATTTTCAAGTGAGAGAAAACAGTAGTGACTGTTTTCCACTTGTTGGGATGGATTGTTAATGTGATTCAAGCAGTTGGTATGGCCTAATTGAAGGCCATCATATCCGGGACTTGGCAATTCCACATCCCCACACGGCACACAGCACATAGCTCTGGGACTGCGTAGGACGAGCTGTGACACCACCTGTAGGAGGTTACTCAGGGTGGCAGGGGGAAGCTGAAGGTCACATGCAGTACCTGTTGGGTATGAGTTCTCTCTGGCATGGTGGTGTCACTCCTGCAGAGGACATGGCATGTGGCTGGGAGCTGTGGTTAGGAGCCACCTTGGCGAGTCACCATGGCTGCATTTTTTGTTTGAACCAGTTTTTTGTGTTTAACCTGAGACAGGTTGTCACATCTCTTGTGGCAAGCAGAATGGAGTCTAACATAAGCTTAACATAGCTCTGGTATAACAAGCAACAAAACCTAGAAATAGCAAAGGGTTATAATGGAGATCCTTACCAGTGCTTATACATGTTGGAAGAAAGAAGGGGGAAAAGGAGTTGGGAGATCTTGCCTATGGGAATGAACTTAGTTTATTTGGTTTTGAGACCTCTGAGGTGTTTCTTAAAAATACTGCTGCTTGTTGCATCACATCTGAGAGAGAGGCTGGTAATACAGAAAGACGGTTGTTGGAGTTATGGGTGACATTGGGGAATATCAGCAATATCTGGAGCAGAAATTTACTTATAGCATGACTGTATCTTCATCTAGTTACGTGGTTCTAAATTGGCCATGCTTATCCTTAACCTGAAGAAAATTTGTCGATGTTGTCACTTTTAAATTAGAGCAAGTGTGTATATTTGCAATAGCATCACTTTTGATATGAAATAGTCCATGTGTGCTAGTAGAGTTAATACCTGTTTCTGTTTCAGGGTGGTGACTTTACAAATCATAATGGAACCGGTGGAAAATCCATTTATGGCAGTAGATTTCCAGATGAAAATTTCATACTTAAGCATGTAGGACCTGGTAAATAAACATGTTCTTTTTACCTTCTGATGACTATAACCTATAATGAAGCATTGTTTATGAAGATGTGTTTTTGAAAGAATAAGGTTGTTTTAGATTTGCTGGTAAGTTGGTAATTACAGAAGTATCAAAGAAATTTAAGAATGTAAGTGTTGTCCCTGGCATGTGCTTATTTGTGTGGATTGCTCTACAAGTATATGTCAGCCCATAAGGGGCTTAAAAATTCCCCAAAGGTGAAATTGCTGCTTTCATAGGTCATAGACTTCAATTTTTACTTGGAAGATTACTGCAGAAGTAAAACAAAGCAATCTTATTTAGTAGGTAACATAGGTATGTCCATTTAAGCTCAAATTAAAGCCAGAAAAAGCAAAGGCAAGGCCATTCAGAAGAATATCTGATTGAATTCTGTAGTCTCTCTCTTTTGCATGGTTACTTCCTTGTCCCAACAGACTGCAGCTGTTGAACCACAGGAAAGGTTGGCTGGTGTTAATTGCTTTCAGGGTGTGTACAGCAAATTACATTACTAACATTGTTGCTCTGGAGCCAAGGGGGAGGCTAGGCAGGAGGGAATAGTCCAAGGCAAGAAATTGGCATTAAAAATAATTTGGAAATTATTGGTCTCGCAATAGTGAGACCATCACATCTTCTGTCAATCTTTAGTCTAAATGTGCAGAGGTAAAAAATTGTCTTTTTTTCTGCTGCATACTTGTCAACCAGTCTAATGAGCTGCTGCTGCTGCTGTTCCAGGTGTTCTTTCAATGGCCAATGCAGGACCCAATACAAACGGATCCCAGTTCTTCATTTGCACTGCAAAAACTGACTGGTAAGTTCTCAGCCCTTCAGATTAGCCTCATTAATTGAAGCCTGAATCTGGAGGATCTGGGGCTTTTTTTGTGTTGCTTGTAGGTTGATGTTCTTTTTGTTTGTTTGATTGGTTGGTTCTTTGTTTTGTTATTTCCAAATTACTTGATTCGAATGGAAAATGAATTGATTTTGTTACTTGAGGGAGGAAGAGCTGTGACAGCAACAAGGCGGCTATCCCTCAGATTGTTTCTAAGGTCCAGAGCTAAAGTCATGTTAAAGCTTCATGTCACTTGAAGGGCAGTTGAGCCTTTGCCATAGAGTTGGTCAGCAGGTGAGAGCTATGAAGATCTGCTAACACTGTCTTCATGTTTTTTTAGGTAAAACTGCCTTTGTGTATTTGTTTTACAGGCTAGATGGAAAGCACGTTGTTTTTGGGCATGTAAAGGAAGGAATGGATGTAGTGAAAAAAATCGAGAGCTTTGGTTCCAAGAGTGGAAAGCCCTCCAAAAAGATTGTCATTACTGACTGTGGCCAGCTGTCCTAACCTTTTGCCCTACCCTTCATGACAACTTGGATGCTGTGAAAAATGAATCATAAGAACACCCAAACATTTCTTATCTCATGAGTAGCACCTATGGAACCACGTTTTTTATTTAACTTGGTCCAACTTTTATACCTATACTAATAATATTGATTAAAACCTAAAATAATAACTGAAGCATGTTGTAACTGCACCACTGTGGTAGTCACACTGGTTTGGTAGAGTCCCCTTGTGTTTTGCAGGAAGTGCTAAAGTCACTCAGGAGGTGTCCTTAGTATTTGGATGTTTCATGTGTCAGAATGGGTGGTGGAGTTGACAGCGGGGGCTCTGCAGTTGGGGGTTAGGTATAAACTGGGAAATGCTGTGTTGCCTTTGGTGCTAATAAATGCTTATTCTGTTGTTTGTCTCATCATTTTGAAGCAATACTACTGACCAGTGCTCTCAAGGCTGTCTGCAACAACACTGGCATTTTCTTTGTGTCTCAGTTAAATTCTATCCAGTAGATTCAATGAGCAACTGTGAGTTTCTTAAAAATCAATTCTGGTTTAATCTTTCTTATAGTCTCAGACTACTTTTTAAAAATAAACTCTACTGTACCTGCTTCAGTGGAGCAATTTGACTTTTGGGTTAAGTAAATCGCATTAGGTTGAGTTAGGCTACTACTAAAGCTCTACCTGGCAATAAGACCTCACCTCAATTCAGCCAAAGGATCTCAGGACTTTTTTTATTATGGAACTGTGAAATTGAAGTATGCTTCTGCTCTGGGATCTAGTTCTGTGAAGAATACAGCTCAGTTCTCAATATATGGGCTATTTTTGTACTTTGAGAATATGATCAGTATAGTGAGTTTGCTTGAGTGAGAAATAAGTTTGATTGCCTTTTTGTCATGTTGATCCTGTGAAGTCAGCCCAACTTGGGTATTTCTTGGATTATGATTTCTTCTTATGCATCATCATCATCATCAGTCAGAATTGGTCACCACAGAATCACAAGGCCTAATCAGTGCAGCAAAATTGTTATTGTTGGGGTTTATGCTTGAGAAGGAAAGAATTCAGCTGATCAGCTGAAGACATTTCATTTCTATAAAGCAGGATGGATGTTCTATGTGGCATGCTTGAGCAGACACAAATGTTGGAACCTCACACCATTGCCTTTGGAATCACTAAGGCTATAAAGTATTGTGATTGTGGGGAAAACACATGATTGTTTTGTGCAATAATCTTGTTACTGAAGAGAAAAAATGTGATGGCTTTCTTTAAATGTGAATTTATTTTCATTACAGGATGATAAAATGTGTGTTTAAAACTATTTTGTACTGGACTTTTTTGCATTGGGGACTGCATCATGTGTGCAGGGTAGTATTTAGAACGTAATTTTGCAAAATATGGAATTGAAAAGCTTTTTCTTCTTTCCACTGTAGCTGTTTAATCTCTATAGAAATTTTTAAATATTGTGTTGGTTTGCCTTATTTCACTTGGATACAATAACAATTTTTTTGGTGTATTCTCTTAATTTGTATATGAAAATTATTAAATACGCTTCTGCCACAAAAAAAAAAATCGTCTGTCCCTTTCTTGAAAGTAGGTATAAGAGAAGCTGAAACCACTTGGGCTTACCTGGGCTGTTCTATGCTGCTGGCTTTGTGATGGCTCTGATCTGTGGGTATTGAGAAGCCATGGTGTCATTCAGGTACAGCCAGCAAGAGAGGGGGTCATGGTGCGTTGCTTTGCCTCTCACTACTGGGCTAAAATGTCTGTCCTAACTGGGCACAGTGTCCTGCTCAGTCCTTGTCTGTCCCTGTCCTACCTGGGCACAGCGCTTGGTGTCCCGCTTCGTCCCTGTCTGTCCCTGTCCTGCTCGGTGTCCGGGCCCGCTGCCCGCCAGGTGGCGCCCCGCGCCCGCGTCAGGGCCGGGCCCGTCCCGAGGGTCGCAGGTTCGAGCCCGGGGTCGGCGCCGGGAGCCCGCAGTTCCTTGTGCCGCTCGGGGTGCGCTGAGCTGCCTGCCCGCCTTCCTGAAGCCCCCAGCGCTGCTTTTGTGTGTCTTACACCGCACTGTCCCTAAGGGGCTCCTGCAGCTCCTGCGAGATGAGAAATGAGTAAAGTAGTGCCTTTTCTGACTGCAGCTGTACATTGCCGTAAGCAGTGGCTTGCTGAGGTGTGATGGAAGATGCTGAAGCTGAGTACATCGTCCAGAACAGTTCTTTAGGGAACTAGTGTTTAGAAATCCTGCATAACTCTAATAGGTCACAGAAGAGAGAGGTACTTACTATGGAGCTGTGGCTCTGAGAAAAGGTGAGGGCTGCTAGGTGTGCTGTGGCCATTTTTCACCTGGATGTTTAGAATAAAAGTTTGTACACCGGCAGAGAGGTTGGCACATCCAGACTGCCTCTGGAATGAGGCTGGGGCACTCCAGGAAAAGAGCCTGCTGAGAGCTTCACGTGGCTACCACTGATGTGCTTCCAGATGCAACACAAGTAAGAAAGCACACCCTTAGGTAAAGTGCAAGTAAATATACACAGAAAAAATGAGTTTATATTTCAAAGTTGTTTCAACAAACTCACAAATGTTTTTGTTTAGTCTCGTGTTTTAATTATTTGTTCCAGACTTTCTGCTTACATAAATTGCTTTCTTTGGTGCTAGACTGAGGCTATGTCTCTTTGTTTATAAAGTTTAAATGCTTTGAAGTCAAGACATTTGAGGTACAAAGTGTTGTTCTCTTTTGTAATGCTGTATACTCTGCTAGTAGTACTATATCAACAATCAGAACCTCAAAGAAGTGAATTACTGAGAGCACAAATCATTTTACGTGACATTTCAAGGCCAATCTGCATGTCCTGCTGCTAGCTGAGAAACTGTAGTTGGACAAACACATTCTACCCAATTTAGAAGTAACCAGGCTAAAAAGTTATTGACCTTCAAGTGAAAAACTTTCAAATCTTGAACTGCAGATTTCTTAATTGGGTCTGACTGTTAAAAACATTGTATGGACCAGCTGGTCACAGGTGAATTTTTGTTCTGGATCTTCACAGCCCAAAGCATCGCTTCATTGCACTCTTGAATTGAAAACTGCACCTTGGCAACAATGGTCCTGAGCCTTGACATTCCTTCTCCAGTAACAGCTCTGATTTTCTCAGTACAGCTCTGGATGTCCCTTTTCCTTGCTCTCCTGCCTCCATGTGGTCCCTACATCTGTCTGGGGCACTGTGGCCACCCACAGCCTGCACCCTGCATCAGGTGTGGGTGAGCTGCCAGACATGGGAGAGAAAGGAGGCGCAGCATTGGGAAGGCACAAGTGCCTGTCCCATGTAACAACTTCCCCTTACCCTGTCTGAGGTCTGGAGCCCCACATCAGGGCTGTGCTGTGCCTCAGGCTGGCTGAGCCCCTGCCTCACTCCCCAGTTCCTAATTGCCATCCTTCTAGGAGGAGACTGAGGACAATTTGCTTCTTATGAGCAAAACAGGTCTCCCAGCAGTAGCCAGCTGGGTGAGGGCAGACAGAGGCACGTGGATATTAGCAGTGGTTTTTACTTCTCCCCAAATGCTCTGAGAAAAGGAGCTCCAGCACAGGTCACTCATGGTGCCTTGGCACGGTGGAGAAGAAGGCTTGGGGAGCTGTAGGACAGAAAGGCTGTTCCTGGAGAGGCAGGTGGTTCACTGGGAGGTGAAAAAAAAAAAGCACCACTCAAAAGAGGTGCTTTTATGACTTTCATCAGAGCTGAGGCCAAGGGTGTCAGGAGCTGGTGAGGGTGTGATTTAAGAGCTGTGGGGTGCAGGAGGACCTGCACTGTGAGCTATAAATGGTGGAAGAGGAAGGGAGGTAACTGTGAGGTAGGAGAGGGATCTAGTTCTGTTACATTGGATCTGAATGTGGACAAGCTTGTTTGTCTGCAGATGCCATGTCTAAATGAGAAAAATTTGAGGGACCTTGCTGCAGAAGGTTGTCAGTACCTGTGCTTGCTCTGTCAGTGGTGAAGTTGTCCTGCAGTATAGTTGGAAATAAAACTGCTGGTGGTTTTGGCTTGAGTTCAGTGCAATCATATCAGAGGATAATGCTGACTCAATGTGTTTGTTATTTATTAGCTGGTTAAGTGAACAAACCCCTAAAATTCAATCGTTGTTGGGATTGATAGAGTTTGAGAAGAATGGAAGATAACTTAGCAGCATACCTCATCATCTCTCTGGAATTCAGCAAAATATTCAGGTCTCAAAGGTCCTGGGAAAGAGCAGTATAAATGAGCAGGTAACTGAACTTCAGGGTCTGAAACTGCTGCTCCAGTCTACCTCTCCCCCCTGAGGGGGCAATTCATCACCTGGATTGGTAGCACTCCATGCACTTGGCTTGGTGTTAGCTTGTGTTCATTATTCATGTATTTTTGGGGGTGATTAAAACTCAGGTTGTGTATAAATGTCAGCTCTCCTCCAGCAGCCCTTGCTGTGAGTGCTTTGGTGTGTGTGTGTGTTTCAGCAGAGCACCTGCTTAACCACAGGGCTCCGAGAGGGCTCCTCCAGGCGTCCTCCCCATCCTCACAAAGCACAGCCCCTGCAGCTGTGAGGGAGCAGATGCAGGGTGAGGGGACAGGCACTGTCACCTCCCTGTGTGCCTGCTCCTGGGGGCACCTCCATGCAGGGCCAGGACATTGCTGGGGCCCACTCTGGCACATGCTGGGGAGAAACCCTCCTTCACCTGGTGGGAGGGAACAATGGCCTCATGGCTCCCTTAATTTCTTATTTATGAGAAAGTCACATTTCTCTTCACAGCCATGCAGGTCTGAGGGATACAGGGGTGGACCAGAGGTGTTGTACCACTCCATCCTTCCCTGACAGGTCACTATTTTTAACCACTCTTGAGAAACACTGGTGTGAATTTTCATTCCTTTTTACCAGCCAGGACAAAAACCACTTAACTAGGGAAAATAACTGACTGTGTCTTTAAGTTGGGATCAAGGGGAAGTTAAAAATGTGCAGATACAGAGGTTTTAGGGGGGTGGGGGGAAAATTTTGTCACCGTTCTCATTTTCACTCATCTCCTACTTCAAATTCATCCAGAAAGGTAGGCAGAAGAACACAACAGCTGCTAAAATTACTAGGTGGGAATCATTTTTAGCAGGCACAAGAGTCTTGTGGTTTTCCTGCTTACGCTCTCCCCCTCCACTCCTACCTCATCCCCAGCTGGTTGCTCTTTCCTCCCGAGAGGTTTTGGTGCCGCTGGTGTCGCAGAGCAGCCCAAGGCGTTCTGGCAGCGATGAGCGGCAGCTGCCCCGCCGGGACCGGCCCGAGGAGGAGCCCTGGCCGCGGCTCCCGGCCCCGGGAGACTCGCTGCTCCGACCCCACCACTGGCACAGCTGACACCCCATCCTTGGAGATGCAGAGGAGTGCGAGGAGGAGGCAGCAGCTGCTGCTGTTTAGGTTTTGCCAGAGCAATAAATTTTGCATTAGTACTAAACAGTGCATGCTCCAATGATGCAGTATCTTAGGGTTTTTCTTCCCTGCCAAAAGTCAGTGTTTGGTTGGAATTTTATTTTTTTGGAAGCAGCGTTGCTATTAACTTGATGGTTGCCAAGGCCAAACAAAGTGCGAAGTGTCCTTTGGGAAAGCTGCGTGATTCCTTGCATTAAAAGCTGGGGGATGCCAGCACGCAGTCTCAGCCTTGCAGCCTCTTACATGTTTTGCTGATGTTGCCAGGATCCTATAAACGCTTTTCTGCATTTTTAAAAATAACATTTCCTCACTTAAACTGCAGAAGCTCGAGCTTTGCATTCCTTGGTCTGATTCTTGCTTGGTAGGGGAGTGCACAGCTCCCGGGAGGAGCGCAGCGGCACCAAGGAGGGCTGGCTGGGCAGGGTGGAAGGGTCACAGCTGGAGCCAGCACAGCTACACTCAAGCACTGGCTGCAGCCCGGGTCCCACCCCGAGCTGACCATGACGCTACAGAGCTGTAACCCACTAACCCTGGGCCCCCTGGCTCACTGCTGGCTGCGAGCACCGGGCTGGCCCTGAGCACTGGGGAAACAGTGCCTATGGCTGCCGGGTGGGGTCGGCAGCGCTGGTTATTTACCGGAGAGGTCTTTGAGATTCCTCTTGGGGCTGTGGAGGCATTGACAGCTGGGGCAAATTCTGCAGGGCACAGTGTGCGCACTCCAGGTCAAGCAGTTCCTGCTTGGAAGCCGCCTGAAAAAATATCCCTTGGCTTGGATGCCTCCCTCCTCGCTCCCTGCTTGCCACCGCCCTCGCTCCTCTGGGTAGAGCCGGTGATGTCAGCAAGAGAGCAAGAGAGAGAGCTGTGCCTTGAGTCCTGCTGTGAGGCCATAGATCAGTCCCTGAGACACCCACTGCCTCCACCCCGCAGAAACCGGGAAAAGCTGCAGTTCAGTTCTCTGCTAGAACATGGGGCAGTGGCTCCCCGGGGTCAGTGGCTGCAGGCAGGGCTTTGTGGTGCCCTGTGAGGAGGAGGTGTGCTCAGTCAAACGTGTTCAGGTGCTGCTCTAGGCTGTCCTGCCCCACGGCCGGAGCAGCGGTGCGCTCACAGCACCAGCAGCCGGGCGGTCCCGAGGATCCCGAGGGTCCTGAGGGTCCTGAGGAAGGGCTGGATGGAGAGCTGCAGGCTCGGCCCGGCAGGTGCTGCTCCCGGGGTGATGGGAGGTGCAGGTTGTGGCCATTGTCACCTGTCCCTCCCCAGCTGTGGCTGGCACTGGGGCCAGGCAGTGCCTGTGCTCAGGGGGATGTTACGGTGGCAGTGCTGTCACCGCTGCTGGCTGTCACAGGGAATGGTGAGCACAAGTGCTGCTGCTTGTGCTTTCCTTGGGCATTGGGATGCCTGCAGATGCGCTCTCCCTAACATCTAGCTGCACTTGCCCTGTACTGAACTCCCCCAGTCTGCAGTAAGAGCAACCATTCCTTTGACTGGCTGTAAATCAGCAGCCTAAAATCACATCTTAATACCATCCTCTTTCCAGTCAACCTGCCAGGGAAATGCACATGTTGCTGAGAAGCTGAACTCCCTGCATGCACAATGTTTGCTGTCCATCACCAGTTTGTGCCCCTCATGCAGGAGCTGTGCCCCCGTGGGGCGCTGGTGCCTTCAGCCTCTGCAGGAGTCTCCTGACATGGCTGCAGCTCTGGGCTCTTGTCACTGGCACATCTTTGGGGACAGAGGACATCTTTGGACACAGCTGCCCTGGCTCTGAGCTGTGCTCACACATCCCTTTGGGTTGCAGGCATGCTCCCCTCTGTGTGAGGGTGGCCTGTCTGTCTGAAAGCATCAATCCCAAATCACTGAAGCTAAAAAGGGTGCAAGGATTTAATATATGGAGGAAAAGAAACGTCCACTCAGAGAGTTAAGTGCTTTCCTTTGACTTCAAGGTGAGCAGGATCAGCTTGAAGACTTGAAGCATGAGACACCAAATGGGAGATGACCAGTGGATTGGCTGTCTCTGGGGTGGCTGCTGTTACAAACAACTCACTATGTCATGTTGGGTCAAGGCAGAGCAGCTCATTTTTCTAGTGCTTTTATTCATTCTGTTTCTTTCGCTGTTGTTTGGAAACTAATTGGAAAAGTGGTTTTATGCCCCTGGATTTTGGAAAATAGTATTTATGTGCACAGATGAAGGAGCGCACAAAAAAAGAGGAAAGCTAGATATTTATTTTAGTTGTAAAGATGACTTAATTTCTGGGGTGACCTGGAGGATTGTATGATGATTAGTTACAAAAAGCATAGAAACTGGTGTGGAACAGTGAGCAAGACAATTACCTCTTGCTCTTCTCCACCTTTTCAACACCATTCCCTTCATGACAAAATGAAAGGAAATGTTTTTTTTCTCTCTACAATAATATGAAATAATTTTCCAGAAACCATTCTGGCCCAGATCGCCTTAAGCAGAGTTATAAAACTGCATCTGGTTCAGCACACAATTTACAAGAGAGGACGGCCAAACTGTACCCTGACAGCTGGCTGACGTGCCCTTCCTGTGGGGTCCTGCTGAATGCAAACCCAAAGCCCTGGCCAGCCCCTATTGGTACAACCCCCCTTCTTAGCCATGCTCAGAAATGTGACTTTTGCAGTTTGCAGCTAATGCTTCTCTCTGCTGTCACTCCTGACAAAGGTGGAGGAGGCAGAGAGAGGCAGGGGCTGGTTACCTTTGTGTGTGGACAGCACAGCAGCATTTTCCAGTTGTTGATGATATTTTTACTCCTATTTATTACTTGCCTCAGTTAATGAAGTTTATGTCATCTCCTTCCAAAGCTGTTTCAGAGGATGTCTGAGGAGAGGGGTGGTGGGGGGCACCTCCACCCAGCAGCAGCACAGGAGGGAATGTCCTTTGCTGCCAGTGTCACACCTGAGGCACGTCAGCAGCATCCTGCATTCTGAGGGCAAAATAACATTTTCCTTCCACTTCCTGTTTCATTGCTTTTTAAACTCAAAACACAAGTGAAAGAGCGAGGCTGTCAGATTGAAGAGAAACAAAGCTGCAGTAACATACACCAGAGTGCCAGATGGGTCAGTGAAACAAACTTGGAAACTGAGGGCTCAGTGTGGACACAGTACATTCGAATATAGAAGATATTTTATATCCATAGGAGAAGAATTGACACATTATTTAAGAAAAAAAAATTGAGATAAGCCAAACCTAAATGTACTTCAGGAGCAATACAAATTAGAACACGAGAGCAGTGATGCATTGCCTGGAGATCAGCTGTGTGTCTGAGCCTGCAGCTGCAGAGGAGACATGAGCAGAGAACACAGATACCTGCAACACTGCAGGGCTGTAAAGCTTCTCATCCCCACATCCCCACTGCTCCTGCCAGTGCTGGCTCACAGCTACCTTCACACTGCCTGAGCCTGAGCTATCCTGCTTGCCCACAGCAAGGGGCTCTGCAGATCTGGGTGTAAGCTTTTCCCCTTCTTCTGCCCGCTGGGGCGGGGGGGAAGGCATGAGAATGAGAATGTTCCATCATGGTTGGGGGTTACTCTGGGAGCTGGGCTGGTGATTCCCATCCAGCTGACAGTCTTCTGCAGTGGTATGTGTCAGCATTGCCTCCTAAGCCTTTAAATACGACTTAAACTCACAACATGAGGGTTCTGCCTTGCTTTCAGTGGGATTTTGCAGCCACTGTTACCCACCTAAGAGAACTCAGTTCCTTCTTTTTCCCCTTTTGGGACTTTTGGAGCATGGCCCATTCCACCTTTCCAGAAGCTGCTTCCTCAGGAATGAGGCTGACTTTTTCAGTGGGTTCTTACAGCCTGCAGATAACATAGGTTTGCACCCTGTTGTTCTTTGAGAGCAGGGCCCCTCAAGGAGCAGGCTGAACTCTGTACCAAGGAGTCAAAGGGTTAAAATAATATTGCCCAAGTGTGTCATTGCTGACTAAGGTCCTGGGCTTAACAAAACCCCAAATTGTTGCTGTTCCGCTGATGTCATTCATTATCCTGAATTTTCCCCTATTTTATTATTTCAGTATTCCAGTGTCAAAGTTACAGCTCCAACATGTATTCTTCAGCTGTTCTCTCAAAACCTGGCAGAAATGTGAGTTGGACAATAAACCAATTCTGGTCTTATCTGTATTTGACATAATTCACCTGGTGAGCCAATTTCCTTCTGATCAGAGTGCTGAGGTGGATTCTGTCCCCTCTCCAGGCGTCTCCAGCTCATTCCCTCCTGTCTAGTCATGTAAGTGGGATGTGCTGGGAAATGGCAGTGGTCCCAAAGGGGGAAAAACACCAGGAAAAATGACTTGAAATGTCACAGTGAGTGTGGTGAGGCACTGGACCAGGCTGTCCTGAGAAGCTGTGGATGTCCCATCCTTGAAGATGTTCAAAGCAAAGCTGGATGGGGCTCTGAGTAACCTGGTCAACTGGAAGGTGTCCCTGCCCTTGGCTGAGAGTTTGGAACTAGATGGTCTTTGAGTTCCCTTCCAACCCAAACCATTCTGATTCTTTGATTCTCTGACTTATGGCCATGTGGTGTGATCCTTAAGATGATACAGATCTGCAATAATCAGTGAAATTTTTATCCAATTCCAATCCAATGTAACTTTTTAGGACAAGACTCCTCCTGGTGAAGCATTTAATTTATAAACAGTTATTAATTTTTTTCAATAGTCTTGCAGCTGGGCCATCCCAGTTTTAGGGTCCCAGTGCTGAGGTGGTTTCATTGATACCAACAGATCACTGGCACAAATGAGGACAGAGGGTATTTTACTTGTAGTATGTACTCCCTGGCAAAGAGCAATGGAAAACTGGAAAAACAAAACCACAGACTATAGAGCAGAATGAATAAAAACAAAAAATAACTAGGTCCTTTATTTTAGGAAACTCTCCAACAACCTCTAGTATGCATTAGTGAGATATCAACTTTCTGCCTTGCAGAAAGAACTATAAAATGTTATATCTTAACCCTGCACACTTTAAAGTTCCTTGTCCTTTATTACAGCCACTGGTTTATTAAAACTGGAAATGGACCTAGACTAAACCTCTGCCCAACTATGTCTGAATGGCTGCATCCAAACCCTGAATCTTTTGAAAACTGGTCTCTACTGTTTAAAACTAACCCAAGCCCAATACAATAGCAAACAGCTTCTCATTTCTCCTTCCTTAGATTCCTCCCTGAGCAAAGATCATCACACCTGGACATACAAATCCATTCGATTCATGGGATAACTCCTTACCCACTACTTTTAAAGGCAAAATGCCCAGTGTGGTTAGCAGTGTCTCAGGATTAAAACCCAATGCCATCTGAAACTCTTCCCAAGCATATATTGTCAATATTGAGTTTGAAAGTATATGTGTATTTATTTTAGGTCTACTGATGTGATTTGGTCTGTTTGTAAGACTACTGGCAGTAAAAGGTATTCATTTCCTATCACTTCTTTTCCATATTATCCTTCTCCTGTCCTTGTAGTTTATATTCTCTATTAAGGAATGTTGTCCTCTAGATCATTTTTATTGGCTTTGCTTTTTGAAAATCAGTTTTCATGCTTAATATAGCAGTTTTTCTGGTAACAAAATTAATAGATTAAAAAGCACAAAGCAGCCCCTCTTTCCCTTGGACAGATTTGAAATGTGATTACTTTTATAAGTTATAAATAAAGGCCTAGTAGTTGATGTTTAGTGGGAAACTGTCCCAGTGTATTTCAGAGCCCTGTTTTTCAGTCTCCTCTGATAAGAAAACTGCTGACTTGGCATTTTGGGGAGCTGTTTCTTGTGCTTTGTGCTCATGCTGTGGCTGCCAGGGGTTAGCCAAGCTCCAGACTGCAAGGTGGCCAAAGCAGGAGCTGCCTGTGCTGCTGGGCTGCCTCTAAGGGTAACACCACGCTGGTGGCTGCTGGGCTCTGCCCATGAGCTGCTGGATCAGCAGAGCTTTGGGCCATGGGGTTGTTGTCCCCTGGATCCTGCTCTTGGTGGCACCTCCAGGAAGACCTGGGAGGGGCTGTGACAGCCTTTGCTGCACCTGGGCACAGCTCACACCCTCACCATTAGGTCTGCACGCAGTGATGGCTGATTTTTATGTTCACAGCTCCTGTGGAGGGCTTGCTCAGAGGAAGTAATGCAGCTCCACACTGTTATATCTGGTCATTTCTTCCTGTGGTAAGACCCTGGGATAATTGTCAGGCTTTGAGGCTGCAGCTCCTGGGTGAGCAGGGACTGGCCAGCTCTTCCTGCAGATACCCTGCTGCTGGCTTCATCTCCAGGCTGGTGCAGGGGTGTTCTGAGGAGAGATGGAATATTTAGTGGTAAATGAATGAGGAGAGAGAGGATTGTCTAGTGTAAATGACTGGGATAGAAATCTCTACTCGTGAATGAGTGGCTTCAACTAAAAGCAGCCACAGACAGATACGACTGAATTACTGCATGAGTTTTGTAAAGCAAAGTGCAGGGATTGAAGTGAATGAAATGGCACCTATAAGCCTTGATTTGCAACACCAATGTTTCCTCTTGACCTCTTTTTTGTGAGACCCTTTTGTACCAAAGACCAAAGAGCATTCATGGACCCAAAGTTTTCCTGAAGGATTTGTAATTTGGCAAAGGTGCCTCTCAATGACCTGGCAGAAGTATTGGCTTTTGAGGAAAATGTGCTGGTCTGTTATTTGGGTTCCCTGCCAGCTTGTGCTAGGTATTTTTTTTTCTTTTTCCTTCTCGCTCCATGGTCTGTTCCAGTGGAGGAGCAGCCCAGGATAGTTCAGTGGGAAGTAAAGTAATCCTTGTCAGATAAAAAAGAGCTGTAAAAGCACTCTGATTCTGGTGGGTGAGGGCCCAGTAAAAGAGATGGCAATCCAACTCAGACTCTGCTTCAGTAACTAAAAGGAAATAATAAGAAATCCAGTATTCAAAATGGAATCAATTTTCACTTTGGATTGTGGTCAGATTGGAATCAAGTTTAATTCCTTCAAGCTATGGTTTCCGTCAAACACCATTAGTCTTTAGAAGCTTTCCTAGGGGAAGCCAGTTCATTTGTCTCAGAGCACATCGTGCTGCTGGACTTTGTCTCAGCAGAGAAGGAAGGCTGGGCTGTAACTGCAGTCTCTCCTAATGAACTCATACTTGTCACCCATCCAGGACAACATGGGCTTGTCTGCCCCTCACACCCACCCAAAATATGGCTGTGTCCCAGGGAAATGACCTCCACCCTGGGCCCCTCCAGGCCTGGGTGATGCTGAGGTATGCACAGGCTGAAGCATCCCTGCCCCTGGACTGCCAGGACCTAAAGGGGTTGTGTAGTCAGAGGCATTTTACAAGGATTACCACATCTTAACCAATTCCCAATCTGTTTTTTTCATCAATACCAACATAAAATCACTGCTGATAAAATATATGGACAGAATGATGATAAACAGGTAATGATGACAGCAGGAAAATGTGGGACAATAATGAGAGTTTTTTATACAGCTGCAAAGCTGTGCTTCTGCAAGCATAGAGGCAGCACATATAGAATGAGCATAGCATCCTAAAATATGCTCATCCAAAGGAGTTAAGGGCTGCTGTGGAGTCAAAACCCAGGACGAGCTTCCACTATGGGGCTGGGGCAAAAGGGCCATGCAATTCCTGGGAATAGGAAGCAGAAAGAGGGGAAGTTTAAACAGGAGAGACAAACAAAGGTATGCTCTTTGTGGTTCACAGACTGCTTTCAAAAGTTGTTGAAAAATTAGGCAGGTGACAGGAAAGAGCAACAGAAATTATTTGGAGTAAAAGAAAATTACTTAAAGAGACTTTAGCTTAAAGGAAAATAAAAGGGGAGAGAGGGAAAGAAATATCTGAGAGTGACATCATAGAGGTGGAATGTGGGAAAAAATTACCAGGTACTTAATTTACTGTATAAAAGCACAAAAGGACACACCTGGAATCTGAGGTGTGCAAATTATTATAGGAAATGAGGATAAGTTCCTCTCCTTGAAGATGTGCTGGAAGAGTTTTTATGCTATATAATATAATAGTCACTGGCTGAAATATAATGACTTGTAGCATATGAGCTGTCACAATAGATGCTTTAATGCTACATTTTGGCCTCTGACTGCATTTAAACCTCCCTTTCCTGATGTGAATCTTGGCTTTCTAGCACTCCTTATCACTTTTTTCTACTCTTGTTCTGAGTCTATTCTCAGAGGAGTTTCTCCCTCTCTCTCTCTGTGTCTCTCTCTTTCTCTCCACTTGTGTTTTTATTATACCACTCCAGACAAAAACTGGCAGTTTGAAAGGTCCTGAAGGGAGTTAGTGTCCCAGCTTCATCTGAATTCAAAGGGAAATGGGTGCCAAACACAGACCTTGTGAAAGCCTTTACCCAGAGCCCTGAAATTTGGTATAGCTTTGAAAACCTCATAAAAAGCAAGCTTGCTGATAGTGGGCTGTCTTGAGTTTTATTCCTTCATCTTAAGCATTTTTCTGGTGGGGGTTCTATAAATATACACACTCATGACTAGAAATAAAGTACATGTCTGGCTGTCACACACCAATTTTCTGCAAGTAAAATCACTACAGTTTTTAACTGGCTCTTTATCTTAAAGCAGCAAGTATCCAGACAGTTGTCTCCAACTGTTGTTATTAAATTCAGCAGGAAATCCATCCTGTCCAAAAGAATTATTAGTTTCCATTGCTCCTGGAAATGTCCAGAGATGTTAATTTGTGTGTGTTTGTGTTGCCCAAGTAGCTGACCAGCGAGCAGGGCCATGGTTTGATCTTGTCCTTGAGCTCAGGGAGTTGGGTGGCAGCTGTAAAACTGAAGTCAACATCTAAGCCAGGGGATTATTTATGAAGGTAAATTTTCCCAAAACACCCCAATTCCTCCAGCTAAAAATACGCTTCACATCAGAGGGTAGTATTTGAAATTAGTAGTTTAAGATGTCAAAGAGGTGTCCAGATGCCATTAGCAGCAATTTTTGCCATGAAAAAGTTGGTATTTGTCAGCTATTTCTGCCCAGAGGTGTGTGTGATACCACAGTTTCCCTTTTTACATACAAGAGGAAATAACTGTGGTGGCAATCTGGTCTTTGTCAGAGCTGTAGGTTCTCAACCACAGAGCACTGCTTATTCATACCCTAAGGTCCTTTGGGAGTGGAAATCACCTACAAAAGGAAGAGCCAAGCAAAAGCAGAATGGGAGAGGATTTTGCCTCGGCCAGGTGCCCAGAGTGGAGTGTCCCATTTGCCAGTGTCACCTCAGTGCAGCAAAGAGGGACCACCCTGGGGACCTGACCCCTTGCTGTGTGGGGTCCTGGGCTGCAGGGACCCAGCAGTCCCCTGCAGGGAGCTGGGGAAATGCTCACCTGCTGCCAGGGGTGCTGTGCTGCCAGCCACCCTTGCTGCTGCCTCACTGTAAGGTGACCAGATAGAAGGAAGCCATCAGAGGTAAATCCCGGTGCTCTGCCAGTCTGCAGCATACAGATTTCCCTCTCCTCCTTTCTACAGTGCAGGAGAGCTTGAACATGTACCCTGAGTTCCCTGCTGGACCTCTTTGCTTGGCCAGCAGGCAGCTGAAGGGATGGAGAAACCAGCGTGCTCAGCCTTGGCTGGACTCACCCTGCAGTGGTGGCCCTCAGGTCCTGTCAGCCCTACCAAAATGATGGATGTTATCCTGCATGAGCCAGGCAGCCTGTCAGTGTAGCTGCAGTACTCAACCATCAGCCCCTGCTAGTTTTTCAGAAAATAGAACTCTAAGCTCTAATATGTTGAGAAAACTCCAGATTTATCTTTAAAACTTGGGTTCAGCTTGAAAATCATTGTTTTTCTGGCAAACTAAGCACATAAACTTTTTAAAGGGGCTTCTGCATGAGGTCTTCATTTAGCTCTCAGTAACACCACAGCCATGTACAGCCATCTGGCAAAAGTCTTCTGGAGAAATATGACAGGCAGCACAGACACAGTCTTCAGAAATAACCATGCAGGACTGACATGGTTCAGATGCTTGATTTACCAAAGATCCTTCTGGGCCTATATAAAATAGGCCTCAGTGAACACACAAATCCCCCCAAGAGGCTCACTGCCAGTGCAGCAGTGAATAATGGATGCAGTTGGTGGTGCAGAATGTCCCATGATACCAAGGGGGAATGGAAAGGCTGGAAATGCAGCTGGCCAGGGAGCAGCAGTCACAGTCCTGGGGACTTGTGAGAACCATGCTGGGTGCACAACAGTGAGCTTTGCCTCAGCCAGGAAGTGAATCCCTGTGCTGGCTTTGGAGGCAGCAGGTAGAGTTTCTCAGGAATTGTCAACATTTGCTGTGCCCTCTCCATCTCATCCTGGGTGCATGATAGTATCCCCAGGGAGCAGTCACCCAGCTGGGCTCACCTAAGCCAGTGAAATCTGTACAACTTCCTTCCCAGCACAGAGCTGGTTTGCAGGACAAGAATGGGGCTGTATCTGCCCTTCATCTGGATAAAACAGTTGATAGCAAACAAGCTCCATGTGCTGAGGTTTCAGCTGCATTGAAACTGACCATTTCATTAAGTTTTAAGGAACAATTTCAAATGCATGTGTAATTTTAGAAGGGAAGTGGGTTGTTATGCTGCAGTTAGCCCCCCACTTACTTTCTAATCACTACATAAATGTGTGACACACCCCAAAGGCTTTGGATTTTATCTGTTGTGCTTTACTATCACCCTTCCTTATGGCTGGGATGCCTGTGTCCAAGGAGGCAAGGAGCATTTCCGTAAAGGCTGACAAAAAAGTCTGGACTGTGATTCTGCAGAGGGTAAGGGCATCTTCCCAAGCCTGGGGGCACCAAGCTGCCTGCAGGTTGTGCTTCTCTCTCAAGGTTTTATTGTATATTATTCTGTCAGGTTAGTGGAGCTGGCACTAAACCAAAGCAAATGGTTATTTATTAAGCCTTCAGATCAAGATTTGACAGAAAATAGATATAGAAAAAGAGAGGTATAGAAAATAAAACACAGAACACGAAGATTTGAATATCAGCAGTTGATTTCTTCTCCTATTTTCAGGGTCTATTTCCAAACTCCAGCAACACTCAAACACATTTGGGGTTCAGAACTTCATCTTCTGACTTTCTCTTTTCCCTTCTGTCTGCCTCCAAGCAGGCATCTTGGCTACCCAGGAATTTTGCACACAACCAGCCAGTCAGTGTGGCCAGTGCTTAGGTCACCCATGGCCAGTTGGGAATCCCCAAGTTTCTAGTCAGCTTTTTTACCTTCTCTGAGTAGTTTTCGCTTCCTTCATAAAGTTTTCCGTGGATTTATAGGTTTCATTTATAGAATATTACTTGCAAATGCACGAACTTTGGTACATTTGGAAATTCTCATGGAGAAATAAGAAAAAGGAGTGTGTTGTCCAGCTGTCTCTGGGGCAGCATGCCCTTTCCACCTTCTCTACCTCTGGGAACTTCACACCACGTGCACTCTTCATCAGGGCCTGACAAATGAGGCAGGGCTTTGGCAAATAGTAACAAAACTAAAATACAGCCATTCAAAAAAAAAACATTACTAAAACCACACATACAGACTAAAAGCACTTTTCCAGTGATGAGTTCAAGATGGATAAAAACCTTTATGTGTCACATGGTTCCAAAAAAGGAAGAATTAGAGGAGTCAACCCTTAATATTTCCTATCTTTCAAGTGCTGTGTTTTACCATCTAATTGCTTACTGCTGTCAGCTCTTGATTATCTGGTGTAGTGAAGGATTGGGATGACCAAGACAAAGTAAAAACAAAGATAATACAACGCATATGGCAATTAAATGGTAGGGAATAAAAGAGCAGTGTGGAAGACTGAGTAGCACTGACCTGGGCAAGGGTTGATGTGGAGAACCATGTGATGGAAAAAGGGTGCAGCTGATCCAAGCCCTTTTGTAACTCACTTTGGGTTCCCTGTGTTCCCAGAATGATTAATGCCCAGCTTTGTTAATCTGCCCGTGAGTGGTTGAGGACTGTTTTATTTATTTTTCCTATGTGGTCACATCACTCCAACGAAGGGTTTTACCCTCTGTGTGTTACTGGTGAATGTTCAAAGCAAGGTCAGCACAGGGGAATGGCAAGCAGCTCACACTGTCAGCCCCCCCTGCAGGTCCCTGACAACCCTGCTGGGAGGAGTTGGCCACCCTGGCCAGTGGTGATGCCCTCCCAGCCCTGCTCCTGGGTAGGCAGTGCAGGCTGGCTTTCCACAGCAAACTGGCTGCAAATGGAGTTCAATACAGGTGTATGCAGGGAAGTGATTCAGGAATCGTTCCCAGATGCTGTAAAAAGTCTCCAGCTCCCAGCCAAGCTGCTGGGGGCTTTGAAAACAGCTTACCACTGGCTGGAAAATATTTATAGAGGGAACCAAAAGGCCAGAACACCCATTCATGTTTGATTGCTCAGTATGAGACTGAATCCCTTCCTTGGGCTCAGGCTATTTGGGCAGGTAGGCTGCAAGGAAGACGTGCAGAACCTTATCAGGCAGCTCCTTCAGAAGAGCTTATGACTTTCACAGATCTACTCTAGTGGCTTTTTTCCAAAGTAACCATCCTCGCTCTCTCCCTCTGGCACTGTGACCCTGGAACAAGCGTATCACAATTTTGGCATGTGTGGGACATGCTACCACAGTACAGCAATATTATATGGCAAGCACAACATATGTTTTGGAAGAGAGTTCAGTTTATTTTAGCTGCTCCAAATTTACTTGACCTGTTTAATCCAGCTTTCACACTACATCATTTCAATGACTGGAACTGCTTTTAGGTCGTGCCCCACAGAACATGTGCAGCCAGTTGGCCTTTCATCTGTCTGCTTAATTGTCCACAATTATTTCCATGTGATTAACATAAACCCCCAACATCCATGATAGGCCAGGCCCCTCCATCATCCACGCTGTGTTTGGCAGGTGCAGGGTCTGTCCCACTGAGAAAGGAATAGTGTGAACATGGCATGCTGGGGAGTCCAGACAGCTTCCAACTGGGGGTTATCCGATTGCTCCCTATCCAGCCTGGCTAGATATTAATGAGTTAATATTGATTCAATTAATATTGACCCAGGCACCTACAGGGTGCAGTGAGGGGTAAAGCTGGTGGCAAGGACAGCTCCATCCTGCTCTGGATGCTGAGCTATGGCATTGCTTGGCTCTTTGCTGCTCTGCATATGGTAGCAGCAGCTGGGGCTAGTTCTGGTGTGGGGCTGCTGCCATCCCAGTGATGCTCAGACATGCCTCTTCTTTTGGGACCCACAGTGTAGCACTGGGCCACTGCTGTGGTCCAGGGGCTGAGGTGAAGGTGCAGGGCCAGCTGAGTCCCAGGGCTGCTGCAGATGGTCTCTGGCACATGCTGGGCTGGGGGATGGGACAGCAGACTGTGCCTGCTCATGGATCACACCAGAGGTACCACAGGTGGGAAGGACAGCCACAATGGCTACACACTCACCCTGCTGCCCAGCACACCTGTGCTGCAGCTGTAGGTGTGTCCTCTGCCTTGCAGGGATTTCACTGTAGTACCCATGCTCCATACAAAATGAAGTGATTGCCCGGTATCATTCCTTTACAAGAGAGCTGCTGTTTCCCCTCTTCTACCCTCTGTTTTTTCCTGACAAAAGCACCAAACCTCACCCCTGCCTGGCAGTCACTCCCTCACCAGCCAACTGAATAATCCTGGAGACAGGAGGCTCTTTTGGGTGCTAAAACTTTACAAGGCAAAGACTTACAGAATACACCCATATGCCCTGCCTGGAAACTGGCTCCCACCTCTGTGGAAAAAGCCAGACAGTCTCAATTAGGCATTCGTGGAAAGTGGGGACAAGCTGGGGCTGGAGCCAGAAGCTGTAAAATTTTCCACGTTTGCCAGCACCGATGCTGCAGACCCGTCTGCTCATTCCATCTAGGCCTCCTTCTTGCTAGGCAGCAAAATGTGCTGAAAGGAGAAATCAGGAAGATCGTTTTCATACCCAGCATTCTCTGGTTGGGATGGTTTTTGCTGTGCTGCAAAACCATTGCACTGTGTCACTTGTCTTCCCTAAGGCTGCGGGGACTAAGGTGCTCCCCCACTAGTGAGTGCTCTGCCCCAAGGAGCTGTGCAGTGGCTCCACCAAAACAAGCAAAGAGGCTCCAACCAGGCCATTCATGGGGCAGAAAAATCAGATTCATCCCTGATGGGAAATCCTCCTGGAGCTCTTGCACTGAAGATTGACAGAAGGAGCTTTGGGAAGAAGAAAAGGCCAGGGTTATTTGGCTGTAACCCAGCTGCAATTGGCCACAGCTGGGGACTAATGGAGCAAGCAGAAACTCAGCTCACACCCCTTAGAAAGCAGTGCTGTCTGCCTCATCTGAGACTTTTTTGGCTCTCTGCTAAGCCAGCAACTGTGACTGTGTGAGAAAGACCAGAAATCAGAATTGTGACTAGAATACAGAGACCTTGGTTTGTGTCCTGGGGGAGCAGGGAGATGGCTGTGGTCACTTACCTGTGTCCTTCTGCAGAGCAAAGAAGTTTCTTAAGAGTGTGACTGGCAGTGGAGAGCACCAGGGTGTTTGCCTGTACCACAAGTGTGGGGCAAGGGCTGGGGGAATGTGTGTGGCAACACAATTAAGGATGTTTGCAGGGGACTGTATATTAATGTAATTCCAAATATGTTTTTAAAAAACCAGGGGTGGTGCAAAGTACGTAATACAACTTTGGACTTAAAGTGAGCAACAACTGTAAAATACAGGCAGTGGGGAGGAGTTGGGAGAGGTAAGAGAAAGTGGGGAGGTACAAGGCATAGAGGGACTTGAAATTTACAGCTCCAGATATTTTAGGCACAATCCCTTACAAACTAAATCTATAGGTGAAGGAGCCTCTAATGAAGTTCACCAACTTTATAATCTAAACATATATGTCTCATTTTGGTCACTGAACAGACTTTATCTAGCTGAGTGTTTTAGAAAATTTGTTTGGGGGTTTTTTTGTTTGTTTGCTTGCATGTTCTGTGTAACAGGACACAGCCTTGGATTGAATTAATAGCAGATTTCTTTTTCCTTTTCCTTTTTCTTTCTTTCTTAGGTGTCCCCAAAAAGGGATTGTTACATCTCCATTGGTTACAGACTAGATGGTATCTGTGTTAAGAAAAAAACACCGTTTTTGACTCCTAAGAAAACCAGAATACATGCCAGTAGTGAAAGTGAGATTTATATGCCCATCACTACCTGCTGTATTGTCTCTCTTTACGAAAAGAACTCAAATGGCAAATTTCCCCTACTTATCACATTTAGAAAGCAGTTTGAAATCAGCAAGATTTATTGGTAAGGTGTAGAAGGGAAGATCATATTTATGAAGTGTATCAAATTCTTATTTAAAAAAAAAATCTAAGATTTACTTCACATGTACAGTCCTTGAGAGAGAAAATCACACACACCTCAGGCTGAACTTCCCCTTTGCTGGGACTGTAAAGCCTTATTCGAGACCCTATTGCTTTTCCTGTTGTGTTGTGCTTGCAAAGAGGTGCACAGGGTTCAGTGAAGGAAGGAAATGAGGGGAGAAAAAGGTCACTTTCTTCTCTTGGCTACATTTATTTCACAAAAACCTCCTGATGTATCTTCTTCCATCTGAATATTTGTGTCTGCCTCCGACTGACACTTCCTCCATGCACAGAGAGACGGGCAGAGATATTTCTGGCAGAAAAGGCAAAGGTTTTCTCAATCCAGATGTGCACATCTCATGCCTTTCCTGCAGCTCCTGGGTGTGAAGCTGCACCTTTGGAGTGGAAGGTGTGATTTAAAATCAGTAGATGGGGGAACATGGGTGCAGGAAAACCAACCTCCTTGTTAATTCAGGGTGTCCTGGGCTCACTGCTGGCCAGAAGGGCTCAGCACAGCATGGCTGGAACCTCTGTGAGAGCCCAGCACAGCTTGGCTGCCTCCCGTCGTGGTGACACGGTGCATGGCTCAGCCAGAGCCTATAACCTCATTGTTATAGCTCCATTTACTGGACCTTTTGGAGGCTAAGAGGTGCTTAAACACCTCTTAGAAATTTTCCTTGGCGCAGTAAATTCTTTTGTGACCCCAGAGAAGTATGTGGTAAGGCTAATCGAGGGCTAAACCCCGTCCTTGCCACTCGGAGAGCAGGAGTGGGTGGTGTGGCCCAGCCAACGGGAATGCAGTGCATAGATGCATTTAAAATAGCTTTAAACACAGCTAATTAGGATCAGATTTAAAAAAAAAAAAAAACCCAAACTATAATCAAGGAATTTTTACAAAATTAAACCCAAACAAAAAAAGAATTCTACTTTTTTTTTTTTTTAATAGAGCAATATTCCATTGGAGACTACAAATTATGGTGGTGTTTCAATTATTTTCCTGCCAATTAGCCCATCCAAGCATGAGCATAGGTGAGTTGCAAGGTCCTCTTCCAGAGCATGTATTCTGGGGAACTGAAGGGTCTCTCCCTGGGCATGTCTGTTTGAGTCCTCCCCAGCAGCTGCCAGGTGCCTGTTGAGTGCCACGTATTCCCCTACGAGGCTGAAGGATGTTTACATTCACATATTGCAGCTCCTAATGGCACAAAAAAATAATCCTTGGGCCAGGACAACAGTCAGACTAGCACCTACTCAGATATCCTCCTTCCTACAGCAGTTCAGTGAGGGAAAAGATACAAACCATGGGCAGTCAACCTTCTGCTGGTGTCATCTCTTGCTGCTGGCAGCTTCTGTGCTTTGGGATTTCCTGAGCAGGGTCACAGCTCCGTGGTTAATAACCCTTTCAGAGTTTAATTTACTTTTTTTAATGTGGTTTGTAGTTGTTTTTGATCTCATTTATTCTTTTGACAGCTAGAACATCCCATGACTATGCATTTCAGTCTGCTGTGTGAAATTTTTTTAAAAATTATATTACCTCAGATGTTTGTATCCAAAATTCCCTTCTTCTAGGAGAGTTGTAGGAGCAATTAATATTTCTTCCCTTATTTGAGTCATTTATTATATTGTGGGATACTAACACATCTGCCCGTAATGATCTCTTTTCCAGAAGACGGAGGCCCAGTGTACTCACCTTTCACAGGGAAATAATTTATTTCATTTCATCATTCCTGAATTTTTTGTTTTTCTGTTTTGTCCTTTTAAAGTGATAAGGATAATATAATGATGTTTTGTCTTTAGTTTCTTGTTCCTACTTCCAAATCCTCTGTTTGTCTTTTTCTAAACTATTACGACTTTGAGTTGAACAATCCAATATAACACGACACCCTTATTCCTGACTGTTACTAGCTAATTTAAAATCTATTTTTCAATATGCACCATTTGGGGTGTCTTTCACTGAGCATCAGGGGTTCTGTCAGCTGCTACTTGTGTTTGGTTTTGCTTTTGATACTCTGAATCAGTGCATTACACTTCACCTCCCAACTTGATAAACCTAGTTTCATTCCTTCAAATCCTGGAACATGTCGGTGTGAGTGGTTGTAGTTATTTAACTCAGACACTTTTGCTTCAGTTTAATTAAAGAAATGCAAAAACTTGTGGTAGCCAACTATCCAAAAAGGTAACCACACCTTAGTAGCTGGGCAAGGTATTAGTTGCTGTGTGTAATTGCTTGGTATTCACAAATTGTCCAAGACATTCAGAAACTTTTGCAGGGTATGTTGGAAAGCAATTTTAATTGGTTGATTTCAAAGTGTGCTATTCAAGCTTCTGTCTAGTGAAGTTTATTTGTGCACATCCCTTAGTGAAATTTCTACAGCTGAGGAAGATTTAATTGTGTTGGTCTTTCAATTCCTGTGAACATTAAAATGAGAGCTGTCTCTCCTAGATGTGAACTAAGCTACCCTTCACCTCCCAGCAGCAGTGAGGATTCCTGTTGGTGGCACTGATGTCTGTGCTCATTTCCCCGTGGCACTGCTGGGTTTGTGCTGCAGCAGGCAGAGGCAGGCAGGAAGTCCTTGCACCTGTGGAGGAGCTGCTGCCCACCCCCATTCCCCTCCATCCCCTTCCCACCCCCCACACAGCTGGCCAGCACAGATGGAGCCCTCAGCAATCAGGGCCAGTAGCCAATTTAAGTGAGACAGAGGAAAAAAGAGGCCCTTTCTAGGGGTTGTGTGTTTCAACTCTCTGAATTTTGACCTGAGGGTACTCAGCAGAGGTATTCTTTTTCCTGTGCTAGTGGTATTTGTCTATTTATAATTGTTTTATTTGCAAGCAGGGAGTTTTGAGGTCTTGCTTCCTATTACTTCTGCAGTATCTTCCTGCATTACTCCTTCAAGTTTTGCTGGGTGAAATCAAGTGAGGGATAAGTATGTCTAGCTCCTTAGAAATCCTTTGAATTGTACCTCCTCGTGTTGAAAAACTCTTGGGAAACTTAATGGAAAGCTGGCTAGTGTTAGATTTCTCATACCTGCTGCTTTGAAGTGTTTAGAAACTGTGTAAGAGAAAGCTTTCTTATGGTGTTCTGGCATTCTCTTCTCTGGTCTCAGCTGGTGAACAGGAAACTAGAGTAGTGATTAAAGAAAATCTTTGGTTTACAGCTCTGCTCCCCTTAAAATGTGCATAAAGCATTTGGCTATGATTTGCTTTCTCTGCAGGTGTGGGGTTTGGTTGGGCAAGCTGGGCATGCAAGGTCCACTTTTACCTATTACTTAAAAAAAACAAAAAGGAAAAAAGTAAATGATTACTGTATTTTTATCTAGCTAAGTTCATGGCATAGAAATAAAGCCTTCAAAGAATGCCCAGGGTTACTGCTGGTCCTCATGGGCCCTGGAGCTGTGTGCCTGGTAGTGCTGTACCCAAGGCTGTCTCACATGCTCTGTTCTCCTGCACAGCAGTGCTGGCTGTCTCTGCTGCCCTGGGCTGCACTTCAGGGATGCTCTAACACCTCACAACTGCAATTGCTTCTGCTTCAGTCTTGCCCCATTGGATCAAGACCTCGTAAAGGCTGACTGAGGTAGGCGTTTCTTGGTGTGTTCACTTGCAAAAATGTCTTACGAAGCTCGCAAAAGGATTGTGAGAGGTGTTACTCTAAGTTGTTTGAATGAGGTTTTGTAATTTTGGTATCATGGCCAGTTTTCTGGGCTTGGTTATCTGAAATGTGTTTGAGATACAGATGGTGAGAAAGAGCAATTGCATTACTTCCAGTAAAGCAAAAGTGCTTGATGAGTAGGACTGCTGGTTGTCCCCACACGGGAGTTGACAAATGACCAGTTTCTCTAAGTCCAGAAGGTGAACACTAGAGAAAAGCAAACCTGAATGTTGCATTCTATTTTTCAGGATCCCAGACTACATATACTTATAAAGAGTAAGAATTTCATATGTTCCAGTTAAGAGGTTTCTTTAGCTCTTAGTAGAAAGACCTGGCTGTCAGCACTCAGCCCTTGGTGTTTTAAGTTCCTTTCTTCTTTCCAATGTCTCTTGTGTGCAGACTTTTGCAGAGGGGTATGGAGACAGGAGCAGCCTTTTAAACATCTGACTGTTAATGTGGCAGTGAATGTTTCGTGTCTGTGGGCCCTGAGTGAGATTACACAAGTGTTATGTGCAGACTGTTTCTGCTTCCCAGCTGGGAATTAAGGTCTAGTCTGTACACCTGCTACACAGTGGGAGGATCTGAGGAGAAGCTTTTGGTGTGATGTGATCAACTTGAGGACTTCAGCCTTGGTGTGCTGCTTAAGTGGGTTTTCATTTAAGAGTAATGAATCAGCTTTTTATTTCAAAGTATCGGTGTTACGTGAAATCCTCGCTAATCACTACCCTATTATTTTTCCTGTAGTGGGAATCATTTGGTCCTTCCATTACAAGTGGGTTGGTTCATTTTTTCTTTACCTGATTCATACAGAGCAGGAAGGCAAAATGCTCAGCAATGAAAAATAACAGGAGAGTAGTTTGATTGTTTTTGTTGATGCCATATTGTTTGTGTTAATCTACTCTCTTGTTTAAATATGGAAAAGTTATTTATTTGAGGAATCATAGAAAATGTGGTAATATGGAGCTAGGATTTTGCAGTTCTACTCAGCATGTTTTCTTGTTTCAGTTAAGTGCTAAATCTGAGGTGTTTGTGGGTTTTTTGGGAAGCCCCAGTCTTCTGTAAAAAGAAAGATGTATTTCAGTTCTGAGCTTGGCTTTGTGGCTTGTGTTTGCTATGGGAAAAGTGCTGTAGCCAAATTTAAAGTGAAGAGCAGTAGGTTTTATTTTTCGAACACAAATTTACCAAGTTCTGAAGATGTGCTTTCCCTTTCCATGGGTCTCAGCTGGGGATGTCTTTCACCATTTGATGAGACAGTCTGTTTTCAAGGCTTCAGAACAATTCCTTGTCAGACTCTTCTTCCAACATTGCATACCAATACACAAACGTGTGGATGTGTTTTTGCTCTCTCTCATGTGGACTGAATGAGGACTCAAATCCAGAAATCAGGATTGCTGTGTGATAAAAATGGTGTCAATGTGGTGAAGATCTCCAAGTGGCAAATACGCACTGTGTTTGTAGGGATTAGCAGGCATAGAAAAATGTGTGCTGGTGTGTCTAATAAAACTTTTCTGCTTGTTTTAAATGAAGGCAATTTCTTGTGTTAGAGGCAGGATACCTAAAATCAAAAGTTAATTTCTTGATGCCCTTATTTTCACTTCCTATCTCTGTAGTATTGTCAGTCTCAGAAGAAAAACTACTTGCCACTGAACTTTGGCTGGGAGTGTGAAAAGAGCATTGCTAATACACAAGCATTTAATAGGTTGTGTTCTTGCTAACTTCTTGTGTTTGCAAAGAATGATGAATGTTATTTTTCATTAAAACAATTTTCAGGCACATAAGCTTTCCTATCCAACTGAAGGCTACAAGTGTACTTTGATTACAGAAGCTTTTCCTGGAGAAGGAATGTTAGACAGCACCAGGCTGTTAAAAACAAGGATCTGGCCCACATTAACCCAAGGTGTCCCACTAGCAGTGAGGAGCTGTCACCCGGATGTGACCAGGCTCCTTGAGCTCACTGCAGTGCAGAAATTCTTCTTCCCATGGTCTGGGTCATGCCTGGGGTAGGGCAGCTTTGCTCCCCAGGCACTAGACTGTGGCTGGCCAGGCCATAACCAAGAGCCCACTGCAGCTGGGAGTAAATTACCAAAGGAAGGAACGCTCAAGAAAACCACGCCACGCTCTTGCTGGGTTTTCTGCAATACTTTAATACAGCATTAAAATGCTAGAATACTAGAGGAAAGCTGTATACTATCCAGCAAATAAGGCACATGTCGGAATGCCATTTTATGGACAATCCACAACAGAGGTTTTACAGTCTTGTTAACAACACAGTCACCAGATGAGCAAGCTGTCATCTTGATTGCTGAAACAGAACTGGTACCTCTGAGGCCTTTGTCCATAGGTTTTGTTTGTTTTAGCTGTACAAGTTTATTAACAGTTACAGAAAAAGAAATTATACAATTTGCCAACTGAATCTGACAAGGTCAGTGGGTACAGCTAAACAAATGTAATAATCATCAGGTTAATTTTTTTTAAAGCTGAAGAAATTCATAAAATAGTGTTAGTTTTAGCACTATTACACAATGCAGTGAGTGCTGTACTAAATAACCTTTTAAAGGAAACAAGAATCCAGTATAGGGCTGGGCAGACCTCCCACTTTAGCATGGTAAAATATCAAACTAAAAACTCAATCCTTCATAATATAATCAAACTACATGAAATGTAAAGTGTAAAATGCTTCAAATACGTGCACATGCATATTCTATATTGCTATGAGTTCTAATTAAAATAAACGTAAACCCCTACAATAATCTACTTCAATCCTTTTCTCTTACATCCTTTGATTGATATTATTGCTGTAGATGATACTGCATAGCTGAGCTCACAGTCTACAAGAGTTGTGAAAGTCAAGTTAAACAGTGTCCCAACCAACTTTCTTCCCCTCCAGCAGTGGGGAAGGGAAGAGCCACCATTTGAAACAAACCCACCACTTGTGCTTCGGAGTTTCTGACAGCCGAGTCCCCACGGTGCCTCCAGCATCTTCTGTGTCTCTCACAAGGCCATAAAGTGACAGAATACTGTTATCTGCTCCTCACTTGCTACATGTCTAGTGATAGCTTTTCTAGCACTCCTTCCCCAAATACACATAAATAAACCGTAGAAGCATTTTCATATAAGTCTAAGCACTTGAATAATACACTGGTTACTTAATACTGATATTTTCATCCAAGGATAACAAAAACAATATGGCTTAAAGAATTGCAAGGTTTCTTGTCAGAATTATGTACCAACTTTCATATAATATTTTATGTAGACAATATTTCCTTCTTAATGTAGTTCTGTTGCATACTTTATACAGACAAAAGCATTGTAAAAAAAAAAAAGTAAATTATTTCCATAAATATTTTCTTGAGGATACATCCTTAGTTCTGCAAAATACTGCAAAATACTTAAGAAAACTCTTACCTCTGTTAGTATCCTAGTTGAGAGGAAGGCCCTTCTGAAAGCTTCCCAATTGTAAAAACTTTGCCCAAAAAACAAACAATACTTTTTTAAAAAGGCCCTCAAATATATACAAAAAAGTTACTGCAAAGAGTTTCCAGATAACAATTCAGTATTATAAGAAATATTTGTAACCATTCAAAAATTTTAACATCTAAAAAGATTTCCAAAATACACACATAGTATTAAAAAAAAAAATTGAAAGAAACTCTATGTCAAGTATAACTCAAGATAAATACACATCTGCAAGTAAAACTGTAAAATACTTCATACAGGGGTAAACATTTATATCAATCATCTATAGCTAGTAACTGCACACGATTGTCCCTTTGAAATTCATCCTAGAAACACAATCCATCATCCCTATATCTAAGATCTCAAACAGCCCTCTGAGCACTTGAGTGATATAGCAAACTCAATGGACAGCACTGGTTTTGCAGATAAGAAAGAGATATGGGTTGAAGCTCAGCTGGGAGCAGAGTGATATCTGAAAGAATGATTTTTCTATGGGGATAGTTCCATCACATTTTAAAATATGTTGGCAAAGGCAAGTGGAAAATATATGTCTATCTACTTAACTTGAAAAACACGTGTTGATGATTTATTGCTTACTGTTCAGTGGATAACTCTTAGGATCCAGAATAGGAAAAAAAGTCTTCTCTGTGACTGCAGGACAAAGAGCACTAATCTATGAAGTCTGACATTTCCAAAAGCTCTAAACTTTTAATCTTTTAAGTAGGTTTCTTTTTTTAAAAAAAAATGCTGGAGTGTCACAGGTATACAATCCATGTTAATCTAAATTTCATGTTATACAAAAAGGTAAAATGTAGGTAATACTTCTAGGTATAAGGCTTCTCTCAGACATATGTAACTTCACATTTTTAGTTTAAAAACTAAGTCCCATATAATGGGGAACTTCAAAATACACCTATTTTCAGAAAAAAATATATACTCTTGTGTATTTATCTGAAATTAAATAGCAACTTTGAGACAAAAAGGCCTCAAACTTTGCTTGTGTGGCATCTTTTTACATCTGTGGTAGCAGCAGTAGAAACTGGCTAAAATGGGGCCATCCTTTAAAATTACTAGGATTTTTCTTCATCACCTTTAAATGAAGTATTTGTAATAACTTCATTGTAGCCTCATTAAGTCAAAGCAGCTAAAAACCTATAACACACATTTCAAATTACTCAAACATTTTTCCAGAGGAGTGCCAATGCCAAATTCGATATGAAATGTTATGACCAACTCATGAAACAAATCGTGGAGTGTTTATTTTTCAGTTGGTTTTTGTTGTTGTTTTTAAAGAAATAAATGAAAGTTTAAAAAATCTCCAAAAAGGTGAAGAGTAAAAAAAAAAAAAATCGAGTATGCTGGATATATTGGTGGGCTGTCATCAGCAAGCATCTGAGATTGAAAATCCAGTTTGCCAAATAAATGCACAGAGCCAAACTGCTCTCAGGTACACCCCTAAATAATACTTAGTTTTTTAGGAAGGCCTGTATTGATTTAAAACTCTTTTTATTGATGCTTGCTACACTTCTGTCAATACTGTCTACTAATGCCTTCGACGATTGCTAGCTGATGCTCTAAATGCAGAGCCAGTTAGAAAACATCAGAAAGCAGTCACAAGAATTTAAGAGATAAATCAATCCCTCATTTCTCCAGTCAGAAATCTGCACATTTACCTTTTTTTTTTTTTTTTAGTTTGGAAAGAGCTGGTTACACCTATCGGTGAATTACCTTTGTGTGGGGAGGGAGGGAACAGAAGAAATCTACATTTTGTAATCCATCTTTTTTTTTTTTTCTTTGAAATGAAAATTCAGAAATGTCCCTTCTGTGCCACTAACTAAAAGCCATAAGCTGTCATACACAATTGCTCACGTGGATGTGTTTTTCCAACAACTCCAACTGCACAGACTCGAGCATGGAGTGAATGGGCTCCAGTGCTACGAGCAAAGCCATGCAGGGAGGCACAGAATGGGGGAATCCTCCCCTTGGCTGAGCTGGGTGCTCCTGCCTTGCCCCAGGTTTAGGGAGGCAGGGCCAGCCCTGTGCCCCTGCAACCTGCTGGGATCTGTGCCTCTGCCTTAGGCAGCACAAACTATGGCAGGGTCTTCTTGCCTTTCCTGTGTTCTTCATCTGCTTCTCCCCAGCACGAGGGCAGGGGGAAATCTGCTCTCCTCTCCATTGTAAATATGCTAAGCATTACTTAAATACTTCATTTGTCTTCTGCCTAGGAACACATCAATAATATAAATACTGAACTCTCATAAGTATGCTCTTAAGAATTATTATGCTACACCTATAGACATTAATTGTGTTAAAGTAGATCACGTGTGTTTTTAGTACAATCTAAAAGTCTGTAAGCTAAAGGCATTGCCTTGCAGTGTTGAATCTGGATAAACAATTCTTAATAGGGCACTGTCATGAAAATACCAATGCTTATAATGGTATCTTTTAGTCAGTTTTTTGTCAGAACCTGGGGGTGTGTGATATAGTGAAACAGCTATATCAAGAGTTGTGCTACTTTACTGGATTTAGTGGTTATCATAACATGGATATTATTTCAATACTGAACAAAATGTTTGATAGCAACATCTTAGTTTCAGGGAGAAAATAAAATAACATTTTCCCTTATTTTCATCTAAGGGTGTTTCTCTACATGTTGTTTAGCTAGATGTAAACCATCTAAGTGATTTTTTTGTTCTATTTTGTGTACTATTAAGTGCTCAAGAGGAAAAAATAGATCTGGTTTTAAAAGCTGCTCTTTCAAAATTACTCATGCTTGAAACAAACTATTGAGATTAATCCTGGAGGTCAAGCTTAGAAAATCCACCCCTAGATTTGCTTGTGTATTTTCTTATTTGTATAGACAGATTAGTATCTTTGTTGAGAGAATTTGTCTCTAAGTTAATTTGTGAATCTGTGCAAAAGAATGTGTTTGCATTTGAAAATGCTAAAACTGCATATCTTCACTGAGGCAACTGAACTGTTTATTAGTGTTACTTTTAATAATATTATTTCCAGCTATTTTAGTTGAAGTTGCCAACTGGGCAAAAGTAGTTTCCAAGTGATTAATTTAGTTAATTCTATTATATAGCACTTTTCATCCAGTGATGCCAAAACACTTAAGAGATATTAAGTAAACCTCACAACTCTCCTGTGAGGTAGGTATACTAAGATATTATTACCCCCATTTTGCAGTTGGGGAAACTGAGGTCCAGAAGAATCTTGTGACTTGCCCAAAATCAGGGAGCCGTGGTCAGAAGGCAAGAGTCAGGATGCTCATCCATTGCTGTGACCATCAGGCTGGGTGGCTCGGGCTGCCCATAAAATAATGGAGTTTGCAAGATACGTACATGCTGCTCCCACTGAACAAGCAGATGCAATTTTGCCCTACTTTATAGCAAAGCAGGGAAATGGCAAGAATTTCACCCTGGAACAAATTTGTCAGGAGCTTCATGTTCCCTAGCTGAATGCTCATAATAAGTTTTCTACTTTCTTTATAAGAGCTTGTCTTGACATACTGGTAACATCCTGCTATCACTTGGCATAAACCCCCTGCTGTCTTTGCATTACGGAACTAGTCCTCAGAGCAATTTTAGTTCACATCAAGTTATTTAGGATTTAAAGTGTTTTCTCTAAGTATCATTCACACAAATCAATCTCCCTAAAGGAAACTTCATAAAAATATAAACTGCTGATGTAAAAATTCCTCCCAACTTCAAACATTATCCATACAATATTTTTTGTGAATGCTACAAATGAATTGCTTGTTGTGCCCTTTTGCCAATGTACTCTCATGTAGACAATAGAAACAGGATACTGTCTCGAGGTACTTTCAGTTTGTATTTGCCAATCCCTGATGCAATGTTCTTTGCAGCAGGCTGTCTCTGTGCAAAGTTCTACCTGAAACGGGACAATGAAATAGAATTCTTAAATTTCTCCCCAGGTATGTAGGTGCTTCAGGAAGACATAAAGAAAGAGGGTTATATAGAGTGTTCTCCATGCCTCAAAACACCCCTATGGCTAAAAAATTTCATATTATAACAAATTTCTATAGTAGAAAACAGGACATAAAAATATTTCCAGAAAGTGGCTTTAAAACTACTATAAATAGTAAGTTTGGCTAATCTTTCAGTTAAGGGTTTTGGGGTCAGTTTTAAGTATTCTTATCCCCTTATTCATAGTACATTTAGTGTGCTTGTGGCCTAATGAACGCTCCATGCACATAGAAGGAGCCATGACAGTGGGATTATATGACAAGAGAAGGATCTGGTAGTTGCATAAGCAAGCCAATTGTGTCTCCTCCAAAAACCTCTTGGAATCTTATGGCATTCCCTTTCTACCCAACCCACACCCTCAAACAATAATTCACTTTTTTTTCCATTTCCTGCAAAAATTATTTTGCCTAAGCCCTGCCCAAGAGATGGTAGCAAATAAAAAAAAAAGTCCAAGAAATCAGCAGCACAAAACTCTTAAGACTCTCTAAAACTGGGAAAGCAGTAATTCTCCTTTTATGCTGTGGCTTGTTTCATATTCCTTTGTCTTGTCATATAATAAGAACAGTATTCGTGTTGTGGATGAGTGCTTGCAATTAGTGGCCCCACAGTTACTGAACCTCTGCAAAAGCCATACATGTAACAAATATTCTTTGTGAATATTATTCCTTGCCTTATGAAAAGTACTTCATTTCACCTGGCTGTGACATAGGGTCTGTGTAAACAATCAGCAGAACCTGTAACTGTAGTTCTGTTGTGAACACTATCAGTAACACTTTATGTTTGTACATATATAAATTTACATATATATGTATACAAATCATAGTCCTGTAAATACCTATTGCATGCATGCACATGCACAGGAGAAATGTTACATTCTATTAATGGTAAGGCATATTATTAGATAGGCAATATTGGCAATTATTTTAGCTTTTATCTTGATCTGTTGTGCTGTTGATCTCATGCTGCCATAGAATCTGTAAGGATGATGGGATGGGCAGAGGCCACTTGGAAGGTTTATTGCACACGGCGGCAGTAGTAGCCCAAAACTTTGCACTTCTCACACAGGTGCTGAGGATGCTCTTTGCTCTGGTCTGAAACATCCAGGCCGTCCGGCTTTTCCAGGGGTCTCTGCAGTGGTGGGAGGAAATCAGATTAGATCCAAGGTTTTGTCCTTGTTACTCTTTATTAAGTGTGTGAAGTCTACTTTTATGCCTTAATTGAGCTTTCTACTGGTAATTAAAAAGGTACTATGTTTCTTTCCTGAAGGTATGATTTTTTTCAGCCCTTCAGCTCTACATTGGTTCAGAATGGCCCCACAATTTAATGTCATTCTTCATAAAGGTGATGCTAATTTTGTTGCAGACAAATTACAAAAACACTGAATGAAGGACTTCACTTATAAAAGCAGTAACAAAGGAGTTCAAAGTTTGCTTAGCTCCAGTAACTTAGATATCCCAAAGGCATTAACACCTAATGCATGGGAATCCCATTACCCAGCAACTGAGAGCAGGGATTACCTGCTAATGATAGGACTAGCTGCTACATGAAGAAAACTGTCTTAACTATGCACAGATACTATACAGCTAAATTGTGTTTTCCCAATAAGTAGTCCCATGTTTTTGAGGCTGAAAGTTTTGAAGCAGAGCAGTTGCAAAGTTATTAATAAAAAAAAAATCCAAACCAATTCAAAACCAAAACAAAATCCAACCTCATGACATAATTCTTTACACTGAATCTGAGTAATAGAATGGGTATTTTTAAGCATATTCATGAAATCACAGTGCTGGAGGAAATGAAGCTGATTCATTGTTAGTAGGTATTTGTGCTTTCATTTTCCTCGGCATGTAAAAGGATTCACAATCATTCTGAAAATAAAATACCCATGTTAAATATTGTGGCAAAGTTAAATGTTTGGGATGCCTAATAGGTAGGGAAGTGATAGAGATGTGAGGTAGAGCTTAATAAAGTGCACCATTTGCTTGGAAAAAACCCCCAAGTTCCCTAACCCATAACTGATGTCTTTTCATGAAATGTATCCCAAAGACTGTTTCATTGCACAGTGCCATGAAGGCAGCAGCTCTTCCATGGGACTGTGGTAGACACAGCATGTGGTGTGAAATCTGAAAACTAGCCATAAGCATCTCACTGTTTTTACAGGGATATTAGACCCTTGCTTATATCTTCAAAATGTGATTCTTGGAGCAGTGGGTGGGTAAATGTAAATTACACCATCTTGGCCATTTATCTCTTAACACCTTTCTTAATCTTAAAGACTTTTCTTTATCTGTAAAGTCTTAAAGTACACCTGATCATCTAAGATTTCATTTGTATATTCTTCATCGAGCCACCTACCTGAAACTGTGGACAGGAACAAAGATACTTAAAGCTTTTTTTTTTGCTATGTAATGCTGCAAGAACTACTCATAAATCGGGGAGTAGAAGGGTTTCTCAGCTCTCTGACTAGCTAAAATGACACAAAACATATTCTATTATCTTGAACTTGGGATGTCTGTAAATTCTTGCCTGATTGTACTGGATTATAAGTGCAACACTCTTATTATGTTGCACAGCTAAACAAACAATCTGTAGGAGTGATTCAGTAGTGATTGTCAATGGTTTGTTTTTGATACAGTGTTTTGAACCATGATATTGTGCTGCACCACAGAAGTCTTTGAGCCTAACTTCATTTACATTTCAACTGCAAATTGGATTTCCCAGGTAGATGGACTCCTCATCTCCAAATGCCCTGCAACCCTACTGAGCTTTAAATGACTTCTTTGACATCACTATGTTGAGATTTGAGATAGAACCAGCAATTCTGTCTCTAGGCTTGCAGTCCAAGCACTGGTCCAGATACTGCTTCCTCCACAAGACAGACAAGTGTGTTTGGTCAGAAAAACTGCCTTCTCTACCTCATCTACCACTTATTCTACCAACATCTGCCCACAGATATTCTTCAAGAATTTGCATTATATAAATATACAAAGATGAAGCCCAGGTTATGGAGTCCCAGGGGTTAATATGCACTCTTCAACAGCAAATTAGGGTTTTGAAATGCTACACTTAAAACAGGCTATTTGACTCAGCTCTGATTGCTTCTACATGCTAGCTGTGCTCTGATTAAAGAGAAAAATACAGCAGTTATCATGTTTATTGATATAAGCCAGATTTTTTTTTTTTTAATATGCAAGGCCTTGGGAATAATTTTTCCTGGAAATAGTGCAAAGGACATTGGGAATGCCTTGAAGCGCCAAGAGTTTTTGGATGGTTTTCAGAAACAATAGCTCTCCGTGGTTTGCTTTCCCCCTGCGTTGATTGAGCTCAGCTTTTTGGCCTGCAAAGCATTTTGATTTCAGAACTGTTATTGTTACCAGTGTGTTATGACACAGGCTGGGGAGAGAGGGGTTACAAATGCAGGAAAGCAGGTTGCCAAGGGCCAGCTGGAAGGAGCGAAGCCATGTAGAGCCCAGACTGCCTTTCTGGTGAGGTGGTAGAGGGCTGAGGCTTTGAAATTGGTAGTGTGTTTGTGTGGTTTGTGTCTCAAAACCACTTCAACCCAACTTTTGCATAAAATGAAATCCCAGCTTATCTGCATTTGCCATTTTATCTTCATAGGTTTCTTGTAAAGCCAAAAAAGAACCCTTTAATCACCCTAAGTAGCAAGTGCTCTTGTCCTGCTGCTGTCTTTTACTAACTGAGAACCTAAAAGTAATAACCTTATACTCTTGGAACCCTTCTTACACCATGCTAGAAGTGTAGGATGTTGGTCAAAGAGCTGTTTTTCCATCAGGGCTGGGCAATTCTCCCCAGCTCTGGTGAGGTGGGAGCAGGGGGGAAGGAGAGGACACTGGCACAAGAGGCTGCAGCAGGGTCTGCTGTTGCACACTGTGTCAGCTCTGGGGACTGCCTGAATTCTGCAGGAGACACCAGGAACTGAGGAGGCTGCAAGAGCTCTGCACTGCTGCTGAGGACTCAGCCACGCACTTGGGACAGACCATTTGGCTGAAAAGCTAACTCCTTTCCTTAGCAAGTGGTGAAATGGGGCTTGTAGAACAACAGTAAATCCTGATATGTTCCTCAGGGGAAAGGTATACTTTTTCCCATTAAATGGAGAGTTTAACTGTAAAAGTTAAATTTTGTTGTTCATTTTCCTTTTTTTTTTTTTTTTTTTTTAATGCAAGCATCCACAGTTGTATTCTTCCAGGCTTCAGTTTTGTGCATCTTTCTTTAATTTTCTCCTGGTAGTTGCAGGGTGGAAGTAATCTTGTGCAGCTCCACCAGGAAAACATTTGGTAGTGGTGAATAAAGATATTGCCTCAGGGGAATGAAGCTGAAAGAAATTTAAATTTATATATCAATTCCTGACCTGCGAATTAACTTCTGATTGTGAATTACTGCTGTCCCAATCTACATGGACTGAGGACATCTGCATTCCTCAAGTCAGCTGAAATCCCGAACCCCTCAAACAAAAAACTCACCCTTATGAAGTGTTAGGTGTTAAAGAAAGCATCACTAGGGCATCTTGAGGGATTGCTTCCACTAAGATGCAGAATGGAATAATGTGCCTACTTCTGTTTGTATTTAGAAGACTGATGTTTTTTCTGCTGTAGAACGGAACAATTTACTTGCACCGCTGGTGGATTGAGGATCACATCAGAATTCAAATGAGAGAAAACACTTAAAATAATTTTCTGGACTCATTTACATCAGATCTTAATGCAGCAAATGAGATGATTAAATGTCAGATGAGGAAAGTGAATAGAAAGATTCTGAAGGTATTGATGGCAGGATAATTGTTACATTGACAGTCTTAAGGAGCCATGCTTCCCTCGAGAAACACATATGATTGTGAATTTGTAAATTTTTAGTCTAATAAAAAAAATGGGCACTGGGGAAGAAAATACTAAATGCAATGTGCATTCTTGAGTAGCAGACCCTCTGCTTTTCTATCTGCCTGGGGAAAGAGGGACATTACCAAGGCTCTGGGCTGTTGCCGTGAATCCAAGAGGCAGTGATAAAGAAGGCTGCAGATCAGAGTCAGGATGCCTAGAGAGAGCAAGCAGCCTCTGTCAGCAGCATTCCTCTGGGACAGGCCAGCTAGGAATGAATGATAACAGCATGAGGTAAATAGTAAAAATCTCTTTGTAGAGTTCAGAAAAGCAGCAGTCTAGGATGAACTGTATTCCCATAGCTGGAGCATACAAGTGTGGGCATGCTAGGGAGGGTTTATTAAATCTAAAGAGTCAAAAGATCATGCTTGTAGGCTTGAAACTGTTGAAAAGTTTATTGGGCTTGAATGATCATACCCACTCCTCCCCATAGTGAGGGAAGTGAGGTGGCTGTGGTTGCAGTCAGATATGGGAATTATGATGAGACCACTGAATTGCCCATGAAAGTAATAACTTGAGTATCATGAGGTATGTATTTACATACCAAATTATTTCCAGTCCAGCAGTAAATTCCTGACAGCTGGAAGAAAATAGTGTCCAAGAGGACAAGTCAGTCACCAGATGGCTGGTTCTGCACCAGTGCAGCAGCTGTCATCACAAACAGCACTGGCCTTAGCCACGAAGTCGGTGAAGAAGCCTTGATAAGAGGCCAGCCAGGAAGTAACCATGGGCGCAGATGTTGCTGCTATAGTAGGAAGGGGAAGAAAATGAGAATTCAGAGCTTGGCATCTGGGCTGTTACACTGCCAAGAATGCTGGTGAATGACTGTAAGGACTGGCTCTGTTGCTGAAGCAGGGTAAGAAAGAGCATAAACAACCACAAAATCCAAATTCCTTGGAAGAATAGGAGAGGTTTAAGTCTTGTCTGAGATTCCTGTTTATGTTTAGAGTAGCTAAAATAACTACCTGGGAAACAACTTTTGAAATTGCCATAGAGCAGATCTGTATGGGTAATTCTTTAGCATTCAGTAAGGCTTGAGCTCAATGGGCCCGTGGTTTTTGCCCCATGTTCTGTGCATTCCTGGAGCATTCCCATAGGAAGGTTTGTCACTTGAGGGAGTAGTGAAAATTAGCAAAGCTTGCTTGAGGAGCAGTTTTGCAGCTCAGGTGCAACAGCCACCTGATTCCCTATTTGTGGATGAGAGGGAGAACGAATGGCAGCAGCCCTCCTGTCAGACCCTTGTGTTACTTCTTGTAATACATGCTCCACCATCTCTTTTAAATACAGAGATTTAGAGCTGCATTTATAGAGCACTCTAAAGTATACTCTAAAGTATATACACAGCTGCAAAAGTGCTGAGAAGACTTTTCCTGCCCCAGAGAGATTAAAAGCTCATTCTCACAGCTAGGCCACGTGGACTAAGAGCATAGGGCTCAATTGAGACATTCCTTGTGGGGAACTGGCCCAGGATAGTTTCCTGGAGTGAAACGAGCCTCCAGGAACAATGAGCAGGTGGCAGGAAAGTGTGGCTGTTCTCCTCTCCTGGGACTCACTAAGCAAAGGTATGCATAGGAAATCAAGATTTGAGCATAGCTGCACAAGCCACTCACGGAGCCAACATATGTGCTTGAATGGCTACCCCAGAGCTATCCAGAGTGGAGATTATTATCTTCAGTACTCTGATATTATTGCCTGAGCCAGTTACATAGGAGTACTTCAGCACCAAACCATCCTTTGTGAGACATGGACAAACCTTACGGTATTGGGAAGTCCATGGATTTGGGAAAGTGGCTGGGGAAGATGAAATACAACTGTGGAGATGAGGATGGGAGAAAAGGGTAAGCCTGGCACTTGAGAAGAAACTCCCAATTCACAGCAATGAATATTGAACAATCCTGAAATAAGGTTTTCAAATTTCTGTCCTAAATTGGGCACAAGCATCCTATGCTCCAACAATGATGGCAGCGCAGCAAAGCTTGGTGGCCCATGTGACTGGATTTCAGCTATTTAATAGAATCTGCAGGGTTTGATCTGTTTGGTGACAAACTGAGAGAATGCAGAGATATTCACTAAGCCATACAAGAAGCTGGGAAAGTATCCTCAGACATGATTGTTGTGTCTTGTTTGTACACACACCTTTCTGTAAGTGTCTGCTGCTGCTTAGGACCAGGTGTGGAAGAGGGGGGTTGATTTTTCCTGTTAGGTTATATGTTTACCAAATGGTAGGGCAAGGAGTAAGAATAGGAGATGATGAATTCCAGCACATTGCTGAAGAGAAATATTGACAAGATTGCTTGAAAGTAGAAATCATTTATTTCACTAGAAGTAAATACTGTCTGATCTCGAAAGGACGTCAGACTTCTCCGGTTCATCTGGTTTTTGTTAAACTGAGGAAAAACTTCAATTTATTGATTATTTGTACTATCATCATTCACATCACATATTGTGGTGCTTTGCTGTTGTGTAGTGTCTATTCGCTGTTTTCTTTAACTGCAACACTTTCTTTTTTTCAAATGGAGTTAAAATGACACAGGAGAATCATGGTGTGTCGAGGGAGGCAAGATATTTTCTTAGGTGAATTATTTAAGTTGGAAAACCTGTCCAGTGGAAGATTCAGATGAGAATGCAAATACTCTGATCCCATATAATAAATGCAGAAGGAGCATCCAGTGAGAGGGAAGTAAGGGCTTACAAACTTCTAGAAGTGCACAGGAAATCAAACATGAATGAGGCCATGAATGTGTACAAGACTTTTTTGTGCTTTAAATCTCAAATTAGAAATATTGGACTTTTAATTAAATTTTTCACTGTGCTTTTACAAAATACAGATCCAACACATCTTCCAAAATGGGGCAGAATAGCTCCCCACTGATACATGTTGATAAATGTTTATAGAGTCTGGTGTGGCACTAGATGCTTGTACCATGTAGGGGATATGGACAGGAAGCTGTGTCAGGAAGCACCACAGAGCTCCTGCAGCCTGTTAGCTCTCTGCTGCTGCTGGCTCTGTGCATGAATTGATGCTGCTCCTTCACTGTCTGCCTGTTGCTGTTATGGCTAACCAGAAGCAGCACAGAGCACCACTGGAAGAATGAAAAGGACTAGAAAGGATGACAGTGGTAACACTGAGAAATAGAAGCAGATGGAAGTGAAGCAGTGACAACAGGATGTAGAATCTTTCAGCTCAAGCTCCAAAGTTTGCATTTTGGGGAAGAGCACTAGTGCCTGGTTGCAAGTTATTTATATCGGGAAACCTAGCTGAAATGCACTCTTGTCTTGAAAGTCTCAAACAACTGCAGTACCAGCTGCTGGGACATGAACACATGGATAGACACGTGCTCTTCCACATCCATGAGTTATGGTGTCCTTAGAGAATACCTTGGAAACAGTGATAGGGGTCGCCTGTGGAAAGCTGCACTACAGATGCTGTGGTGATTCCCCAGAAAGTACCGTGTACGTGGCCTGGTGGCAAGCACAGCTTACAGAAGCACTGTAGATTGCAACCCTCCCACAATGTGTGTCTGACTTTAGTTCTGCTGTGCAGACTGGGCTCCTCCAGCCCTGCCATGAGGAGCAGCTCTGCACAGTGGACTACTTGCAAAACTTTACTACAAAATTGTACACATCTAAGTCTATAATGTGGATGGGACTGTACACTCCTGTACAGAGTGGATGGGATAGCTCATGAATGATTTCTTGACTCTGAATATCAACATAAATGATGGAAAGAATTTTAAAGAACAAGGTAAATATTTATAAACTTGTGCTATCAATGGTCCTGTAATTTCTCTCACCCTCAAGACTGTATTCCATGCATGTGGTAAGTGACTCGGCCTGGATTTTGGATTTTTTAGACAAGCTATTTAAACAGAAGTAAGGAACAAGAGACCTTGGAAGCTTTGAGATTCTTATGTTAAGTTAGTGTCATTAACCAAGGAATTTTGTAGACAGGAGTCATCTTAGTATTGCTCTCCTTTATCACTACTCTTTGTAAGTAGAGATAGCCCCTTGAGCAAATCCAACAAGTGAAAAAAGCAGTACATATGGGAAATAACTCTGCTAACACCAGTGAAATTAAACAATAAATTGGTGCAATTATGAAGAGAATCAGAAGAACTACAAGGCCAATTGCTATTGCTGAATTTTTTTACTCTATCTAAGATTAAAAAGTCCCACCATCTCTTTCTATAAGGCAGGTAAAGATTTTGGGTTTGAGGTATTTGTACTAAAAGAAAGAACATTAAAATTTTGCAACTCTGACACCTGTCTAGGCTTCCAGGACTGAGAAAGCTCATCTGGGAAACATTCTCTGTGGTGTGTTGTAGTCCATGTCAAGTTCTCTTTAGGTCTTACCCATGCTTTACAAAGTTAACAACATTCCTAGTTCCAAGCCTGTTGCCATCAGGTGTGCACTTCTCCTACCTGTTTGTGAGGATAAACATTAATGTGGCACTTGATACATTCTTGTCCCATGTTAGCCCAGGAATTTCCACTCATCCATTTTCTCTTGCATTTGGGGCACTTATATTCACCAAAGCAGCGTTTCTTGCCCTGGTAGGGTGTCAGGCCTTCTCCTTTTGGACGAGCCTACGAAACAAAAGGAAATAGCAATGAATGACTGAAAATGGGGGGTGGGGGGGATGGGTTGTAGTAGAAAAATAAAGATTTTTTTGAATTAGGAAGCTTTGGGCAGAAGATATTGGAGGCAAGCATGAAGGACATATCCTGTTAATGAAGAGTTCATATGTTGAAGCTAGAGTTTAACAGTTCTGAGAGTGGTTTCTGTAAGAAGTATTCAAAAGTTCAAGAAAACATACTCATTAGTGACACTGAGTATTTAGAAATATGCCTTTTCAGTTTTTGAAGAAATAGTTTTAATATTAGTTTATTAGGATAAATTCACCTCTACTGAGTATATATTGCTAGCAATATATATAGCATCAGGAGGAGTAGCTCATTAGTAATAAAGGATTACTTGCTAAGCAGAAATTCCAGTTTAGAAATATAACCTATTTTCCACTAAAAACCTATAGTTAAGAAGATTTTTAGTAATTCTGCTTTTCACAGCCTATACATTATCATATGGGAGTGCACAAACTGGGATTGAGTATGAAGGAATGACATTCTGACTAGTGGAAATAATAACATTTATTAACTGTATCTGGTTTCTTGCTCTTGGTAAATGGTTTCACTATTTCTGCCTTGTGAAGGAAACAGGAAAGGATTCTCAAATGGTGTGTTGTGATGTCTGAATGTTAAATGTCCCTTAAAGAAAGCCTTTTTATCTAGGAAGCCACTAGAGTTGACAATGACTGTACGCAAATGCCAGGTTTATTTTTGTACATACATTCACTCTAAACACTAAAACTGTGTGTTGTACTTAACAAAATATGGTGAGGTATGTGAAGATGATGGTGTTGCATCCAGCTGTGCTAGGATAGCTGTAAAGATGAAGCCATTTTCCCTGAGTCCCTAGCAGGTGTTGAACCCCTGTCCATGAATTCACTGTGTTTAGTTTGTTGCTGCCTAGAGGGAGATACTTTGCCTGTATAGTGGCAGTATACTATGATCACCTATCAAAGGGTTCTTTGTCACTTACTTACATGTCAGGCCTAAGTAGCTTTTCTTTTTTAAGGCTTCCAGATAAAGTTTACAAAAGTGAAATGAGCCATCGTGCTGGGAAAGGATTTGTTTTTGTTTTGGGAGCTTGTGTGATTTCTCAGTGGGTAGGTCCAAATTGCTTTCTATGTGAAAACATGAGTTGCAAAAGCAGGTGGTTGGCAGAAGACCTGAGCTTGGCAAGAGCTCTGAGGCTCAGGCTCAGTGGCTGGTGGAGATGGTGAGCAGTGTTACCTCCTGGGTTGCATGTGGGAGCAAGAGGGAAGGGAACATTGAGTGCACTCTCCCCTCTGTGCTGAGGGTGGAAAAGCAGGGGACAAACCTACTCCAGCCTTTTTTTTTCTTTCTGTAGTGTCAGTAAACAACATTCTCTGGTTTTTTATGCCTATTCCTCAGCATAGCAATATTCTTTAGAAGACTGGATCAGTAACAACCTCCAATACAAACAGACAAACATCTATAACAATTTGCTTCTGACAAGCCGCTGTAAATATTCTGGCTGATAACAAAGATGAAGCTGATCAGGACACACATATTTACAGTAGTATAGAAGAAGAAAAAAGAGTGCATAGGTATAGTGAGAAACATTCAGATTTCCACAACTAAGTGAGTGCTGGCAGGCGCCCAGAGTGTAGCTCTCTGACCCATAGTGTCCCTTGATAAGGATGAGGAGATTGCACCTGAATGTAGTGCAGGAAAATGTCAATTTATGGAGACCTTCTTATTCTGTATACTTAATTTGGTTCTGCCTCTGAGGAGTTCGTAGCACTACTCAGTGCAAGAAGAAGCCACATGCTCTCTTCATTTAGAAATTCTCATGGAATTGAATAAAAGCCCTGCGTCCAGAGAGCTCCTGTGTTTGGGAGACCTTTCCTCTCCTCCCGAAGCATCACAGATTGTTTTATTTGCAGTTTCAATTGGAGGTGGGGGCATGTTATTGAACAGAAGACAAATTATTTTTGATTCTCTGATTAAGTTACCCTCTACTTAAACTCCTCCTGTAGACAGACTTGAAAATGCAGCTCAGTGCCCCTACTAAGCAGCAGTCCTTTCAGAAAACATGCAGGTCACAGGGTTCATTATTTCCAAAACTAACAGCACTGACTTTGGAGACAGAATGTGTCTTGGAAGTCTTGTAAATGTTTACAAAGAGTATTTGAACATAACACTCCCACAGCAATATGTTATGTCAGCCATAAAGAGCATTTAAACATCAGACTCCTACAGCAATATGTTGTGCCAGCCACAATTCCCAGATGGGAAACTTCAGAGACAGCCACTTGGGCGGGCCAGTGACTGTGGGTTTGTCCAGGTCACGTAGGTGACCTCAGAGACACCAATGCCCTGAAAGGCTCTGCCCTCACAAATGCACAGGGAGCTCTGAAGATACTGCTCTGTGGAGTCCTCTGTGTGTACAGCTAGGCACCAGAAATGGAGGCTTTCCAAATTAGAAGCTACTTTTAAAATCTGGCTTCTCCAACTTCCTTGGTAAATCGGAAGCAGAACCAGGAAAAGAATGTAAGAGCCCCGACTCTGATGGTAATTTCCTGTTATAATTGCTAGACTAAACTTTTGATTAATTTTTATTTTAACTTTTTTACTGTCACAGCTCCCTCCTCAGTCAGTGACTCTAATTAGTTTGTTGGCAAAGCTACAACATTCTCTGTAGGTGTTTTGCTATTCTACTTTATGAATGCTTATGCATTACCCTAACAGATATTATTTTCCTTCCCATATCTTCAGTTTCTCAAACTGTGCCCCACAGGAAATTTAGATTTGCAACAAGCAAGCTCATTTTCTCTAGTGGGAAACATCATTAGGAATCACTGACAGCACTGAAGGCAGCCCTCCAACTCCCTCCACCCTGCGGAACCAAACAAAACAGGTATCTGACAGTATTTGGTAGAAGGCAAAACCTAAGTGAGATACGCTAATGGCCTGAGAGATCTTAGGCTGGGTGTTTTGGTTTGTTAGTTGTTGGGGTTTTTTTGTTGTTGTTGAGTTTTGTTGTTTTTGTTTCTTTTTTTTTCTTCTAAATTTAAAGAGTCTGGCTCCAGCAGGAGCACAGCTGAATTGCATAAACATTTCCAAGAAACAGCCTGCTCCTTGGCACAGAAGCAGGCAACCCTGCCCACAGGGTACTCAAGCACCCGGTCACTCTGCAACTGAGCTATCTCAGTGCTCATTCAGCTGGGGGGCAAGAACTATTTCCACCAGAGGTTTTTCCTTAACTAAGTGCCAAAAGAAAGCAAGAAGACACATTTTGTCATAGTATTAGATATAGTATTTAGGCATAGTATTAACCTAAAAACCGTTACTTTGGAGAAGTGGGATTTACCTTTTTTAAACCATTAGCCTCCTATTCTCTCCCCACTCCAGCTCCATTTGAATGGTGGTTAATAATAGGCTTTGGTTGGTGCTTAGGTCCTGCAATTCCTGTACTGAGCATTCTCTTCTTTCTGCAGACAGAGGTTTATTTATGACCCGAGTTCATCTGGCAAAGTTATGCTCCTATTCATAATGGCACAATATTCTGTTGTTACCATATTAACATACACTGCCCCATTGCTTGTAGGCCCAGGTAAGTTTTTGGCCTGGTTTCTATCCTTGCCTGCAAAAACTTGGGATGTCTTCATTCATGGATGTTTCAAGGACCAAAAGGTAAGCCTCTGGGGAGGATCAAAACCAAACAGATTTTTCTACAAGGAGCAGAAACTAGCTATTATGGAGTATGTCTCAATGTCAAGATCTAGGTATTAGGGAATGGATCCTTCGTGATGTTTTGATTTTGGACAAGCACTGATACAGCTGACATGGCCTTTGCAGGTGTACCCAGTCAGTGTGTGTGTTTGCCTTAGCTGGATACAACCAATGTACAAAGCCACTGAATTCTGTGTGGCACAGTAACAAAAATTACCTCAGTATAACATCCCTCACTGACACCCAGCTGTCTCTATTTTTCATCTTCTTTCTTTCTTGAGCCAAAACCACAAATTGGCCATCATAAGATTTTAAAAGTGTTTAAGTTGAGCTTTTCTGCTGGTAACTGGCCAGTCCAGCTCTCTGTCAACCTATCAGAGAGTGCATCTCATGGAGGGATCTGCCAAATCACTTGGCAATGATGTACATAATAAAGGACTCTCTGCTTTCCCTAAACAATTCCCTCAAAGTATCAGTTTGCAGAGTCAGCAGAAACAAAGCATGCACCCTCCCCCAACATGTCCTGCTTAAAACTAAGATTCATTATAAACAACATGAGGCTGAGTCTCCTCAAAGCAAAATGCAGACACACAATTTAATGCTTTTCTTCCCCTCATCACCCCAAGTTTGTTTTTTACACAGCTGAAAGGGCTCTGTACAGCACAGGGAAAGATGAAATCAGCCTAACATGGGTAGGAGGATCCCTTCATAGAACTTTGAGGGTCTGCTTGTAAGCATGCTTCATCAAATGCAGAGAAAAGGGTAACAGCAAACAACAGCTTGATGCACTGAGTGGCTCCCAAATGGCTCGTGGGAGGTCAGAGCTGCATTTTTAAATGTGACCCTTCTGACACTCTCAACTGGGAGATGGCATTAAAAATGCCCTAGCAATCTTCTGTGTACTACTGTACATGCATAGTTTTAATAAAGATATGACAACAATCCCCAAAATATTCAATTAGAAAAAGAAAGTATAAGGACTGATTTGGTGTGCTGTGTGTTGTGGCATTCTCGTCCTGATGCTGCAGCAAGTTGCAGAGTGTTTGGAAATTCACAAAAGTGCTCTCACTTTTCTCAGCTCTGTGTACACTGTGTAGAGAATAAGGATATACTTGCACCCTTATGCTGAAATGGCACATAAAAGGGAATTTTTGGATTGCTCAACTTTTTGTTTTCTTTGACTTTCCTCATCTTTGTGCTCATATAAATCTTGTCTATCAACAGAATACATAGGCAGATAGGTGATGTGCTCAGGAATGACACTGCTGATGTCTGACACTGAAGATTTCTGAGGTATTGATTTAAACCAACAGTCACTACATCTTTAATTAGTACATGTAATATAGAAAGAACATCTAGGAGATACAGAAACCAAACTAATGCTTTTTTCAGCTTTGTCTCTGGTTTAATTTGTGTTTTAGTGATACGATGAAGAAGTCTTAATACAAGTCTGCTAAGGGAAAAAACAGATAATGCTCAGAAAGCAGGGTCTTCACTACAGCATTACTATTTAAAGAGAAAGTTCTATTTGTTTTGCTGAACAATAGGAGTTATGAAATTTCTAGTTGCATGGGATATTTCAGATTTATGATACATAAAATTATATCTGCGCAAGATATGGCTGAAAAATAAAGAAAACCTAAACTTGTTTGTGTAGCTTACAAGAGGAGGCCAGCATGTGTTTTATTTGACTGGGATTTTCTTAGGACACTTGTCTGTGGCATGGCTTAGGGCTACTTCAACCTCTGACTGGGGAGTCTACTGTATGGTTTTCCCACCTCTACATCCCTAGAAACCCACATGTTTTTCATGGCAGTTAAAGCTTATTGGTTGTTGCTGATTTGAATCCTTTCATCCCACGTGTGCCACTGCTGCTTTTACAACATGATCAAGGTAGAAGGTGGCTTTGTACTGAGGTCCCAAATAATGAACCTGCTACAGTCAAGTAAAGTATACTTAATTTCCCAGGAGCAGAGCGTTAAACAAAACATGCAACTTTGTGCAGTACAAACCAGCATTATTTCTTTTCTTTTTCTTGAAGAAATACCCTATTTCTGCTGTTAGAAACATTTTCAGTCCCCAAGTCTTAATCTTTGGAAAGATTTAAAAGGATATTGATTATGCTGTATCAATTTTTGCAGGTAAAATTTTTATGGCAGAAGCCCAATTTTATGCTTGTCATTTTGAGTATGTACCTCTTGGCTGCTTTGAAAGACCACTCTTGTCAACTGTGTTGTGTATGTTAACTGTGATTTTGATCTAGTTTCCACAAAGGTAAACCAATAGAAAGGTTTAGCAGTTTGTTATTAACAACATGCATATGGTTTCTGATGATGATTAAATCAACAGGCATAGTTGTCACAGACATGTTGATCAAAGTCTAGAAATCTAAGAAGCTGTCTTGGCAAACATTCCAACAGTTAAATCAATATCTGGTTTTTCAGAGATTTCAGATTTTTCAGAGTCCTAGCCATGCTGTTAGAAGCAAAGGTTTTTCTTCTGCTACAAAATGCCTATTTGAGCTGATCATTAGAACCACATTTGGGTCAAAGATATGATATCATTACTGTGCTAAGCTGGTTTGAAGCAGAATAGTTGCTAATTGGCAATTCTGCAATTATCTGATGCATCAATTACCCAACACTGAATGATCTGAGAAGTTGGTAGTATGGGTTTTCTTTGCCAGTCCTACTCATCATTCCACAGCTGGTATGAGAGAGAAAACATGTAAGTGCTCTGTACCATCCAGTCTGAGTGAACAAATCCATTCATGAATGGCATGCTGCTTTCACAGGCCTCTGTCCAGATAAAAAAGGACTTGGACATATTGATGCAAGCAAACAGTAGAAGACAAAAGTATTTGGTAGAATGGTAACATGGTGATGGGACTGGTGTTAGACTTCCAGCACCAGGACTAAGTATAGACACTAGGAATTTTTTTTTTTCTGTTTGTGGTCAGATTGTACCTCAGTTCTTCATTTGCAGAGAGGAAAGGTCCTTTTGCTGCTTCCTACCACTTCTGCAGTTCTTGTGGCTTTGTATAAATCACTTTGGGCTACCTATGGTAATGTAGCTTGTGTAGCATAATGGAACCTTGACCTTCACTCACTTAGATAAGTGCTATTATGAAAAAACCAAGCAAATAACACTCAATTTTTTTCAGTCAATCCTCTTAATAAAAGAGTATTTAAGTGCATACTGCGTTGCAGAGAAACCTGTTCTCCCTGTAGTGGAGTCTTAACAGAAGGGTAAACTCTCCTTGCATTCATAATTCTAACTAATCTCAGATATACTTCTGCATTTCCTGAAAGTTCACATGAATTTTCCAGGTATGTTTATATTTAGTATCTCATGTGTTATAATACAGGGCAACAGGCAGTGATCAAACATTTAATGTGTTTGGTAGATTTTCAGAGGCACAGATTCTACCAACCCTACCCAAATCTTCTGTTGAGGAAAGCTGCAAATAATTATCTTGGTTGACTGTATTTCAAGGGTTTATTTTACCTGTGCATGCTACTCTCTGCTTGTTGAATGACCATGAAAGAGCTCCCACATGGGCTGTCTATGCTTGTGGCCAATCATAGCTTTAATATGCTTGTTCCTGTAGGAACTTGAAAACAATGAAATTACTTGAGCATATAAATAGCTGCCTAATGAATCTTCTTTTGAAAGTACTTCATAACTGTCTAACCCAGAACCTGAAGTTTCAAGAACAAGTCCTTATGTGTTTGAACAAAACCATTAAAATTTGAACTAAATGTTAACTTGTGCAATAAAGCAGGCAAACTGAAAAAAATTCTATTAGGAAATTGCCTAGTGAAAACTGTTTTCAAGGTATCGTTTAATGCAGTACAAAGTAAAAAAGGGAGTGGGGCTAGAATGTGGGGATATAGTGTACCTAAGCAAACCTGGGTCTTTGCAGTGTAATCTAAGAATTGTATGACATACAGAAATTAGGGATCTGCATATCAAATTAGGCACGTGGAAGAGTTAAAATTACACTCGCCTGCTGGGATGCAGTGAGGCACTTCTTTTCAGCATTACAAGATCAATTCTTCCAAACAGCTTGAGATAAAAGGAAGTGGTCAAAATCTTTCCTTTTCCTTCTCTGATACAAAATTGGACATGCTGAATTAATTATGAAGAAACTAGGAATGTATTCATTTTAATAGTTTCCTGATGTTTGGACTCTTTTGTCCCTCTTCATCCGTTGCCTGAGAACATACAATGGCAACACTCTCCTCCTCTCCCTCCCCCTCTGGTGGCACACTATATTTAATATGTTCATATTTATTTAGTAGTTGGAATTGGGATTTTGGAAAAGGGAGGGTCAAACCCTTGCTATAATCAAGCATTGCCTCTTCCAGCTGAGGTCAAGACTCATATTTTTTGACTTGTTTAATTGGTTCACCTCAGATGCCTTCACATGGATTTCACAATTCTCCTAGGGCTAATGTGGCACAGCTGGGACACTGATCTAGTGAGAAACTGACAGGTCTAAGGATTATGATCTGTTCATTACAGAGCAGTGGAGTAGTTCTGATAGACCACTTGCCTCCCCATAGGTCATGAGACTGTTCAGAACATATGGGAAGGCAGACAGATGTCACTGAAGGCAATTCTATTCCAAATCTAAGTGAGTAGCAGGTGCTTACAGAGCCAAATTCAACAACTGGGATGCTGCTTTCTGCTTCATTGCCCTTCTGAGATGTGTTTAGATTGCTGTTGGCAGCCACAATATTTATGCAAAGTTTCTACCTGAAAAAAAAGATATGGATTAAATAAATTATGATGATGAGATAAAACTACCGATCTCCAGTTGATTCTGTGATGATATTTCTTTCCTTATTAAGTGTCCAGGAAAAGAAGCTGCATAGGTACACTAGAGTCCAAACATGGACATAGACATGTCCAGGCTAGACTGGGTATACCACTATTTGGTCAAAGCATATTTTCAGGAGTATTTGGATCAGAGGAATTTCCAATTAATGGGGTAATCATAAAGCTTGTGTTGTTTTTTGGTGTGTTACCGCTGAGAATCTGAGGCTTTTCTCTCTTCCAACTATATGCAAAATAATAGTGTTGTCCTTACTATTTGAACTGTTTGAAAGCTATATTGGAAATTTAATTGAAGACATGGCAATTTGCAAAACATTTAGTACTTGTTCTTCATGAACTACTGTAGCTTAATCTTATATGGGTGCAGCTTGATAGAACTTTGGTGTCAATTTACAGAGGGGAGTAGAGAAAACACCTGCATTAAAGAGGTCTGTAGATGCTGAGGGGAGAGTTTTCTCAGCTGCTTGAGTGGCTGTATGACAACCCATAGCTTTTGGTGCCTTTATCCTTTTATAAATCTAGACCTGTTGTGGCTTTCCTCCAAGCCAAATATCTGTGCTGCAGTTGCTGAAAGTACTTGGGGAGGTACTTTAATATAATCAGTGATCTTAAGAAGAAATGTCAACTTGGGAATCTGCTACCTTCCCTTGCTCCTTAGAAACACAGTGTGTTGATGTCCTGGCATGTCACGGGAGGGGACTGCTTTATGTTAAGGTACTTCTTCATTTGAGGTATACTTGTTTTAGGACTTGGATGACATTAACAAGGATATTACAACGAATAAGAATTGTATTCCAATTAGTATCTTTGAAGTTCATATATCTAAAAATAATTATTAATTTGTTGCTTAGTTTTTAAATGAAACTGCATCATCTCAAAATATTGTTTTTCCCAAACTTACAGTCTGTAGCCCACAAGTTTAAACTTATACAACAAGTTTAAACTTATACAACTTTAATATCCTTAATTAAAAAAAGAGAACTATATCCAGTTTGTATGCAGTTTCCTGCATAGTCATTGTCCTCAGCTCTGACAGTGACCAAAGGATGAGTGCTTTGTACTTGACAGGCTGGGCAAAGGGTGTGCAGGGGAAGGCATTGCACTGGGAGGTGGGGAGAAGAAGGAGGTGGCAAAGCAGAGAATATTTTAATTTAATGCAACACAAAAAGCAGCTTCAGCAATTTACCACTCAGGAAATGGCTTGTTTTGCTCTGATTTTTTTATGTTGCTTGTTGCACCCTCTGGACCAGCATACTTTTTTGTTGTTGTTCCATTCATATATATATATGAATTATTATAATGCTGGATTTCTTTTAGCCTGAATTAGAAATGGTTTTCCTCATGTAAAGGTTTTATCTCTTCAAAACAAGTCTTGGAAAGTAAAGGAAATATTGCTAAGATGATAAGGGCAAGTTTCAGGGGAAAGGATGTTTCTAGGAGAACTCAGCCTTCTTCCTTCCTTCTGCTCTGAAAGGGACAGGATCTCTTTCAACTACCCATTAAATCCTTAAGGATTCAAGACCTGGTTCATGGCACATCCCACACACTGCATGAGAACAGGTATAACTACAGTAAGAAAATTCCAGCAGGAGAGTGCAGGATCATGAGAGTAATATGATCTTGTGGTTAAGGCACAGGACTGGGTCCCTGCAAGCCCAGGGTTTCATTCCTGGCTTGACTACAGGTTCTTTCTGTCTTTCTTTTCTGTTTCTTGATCTCTCCATGTTTGAATTTTCATCTCTGGAGTATGGGCAGTGCTAGTGTACCTCACATTCTGGGAATTTAATCAATGTTTGTTACCACGAAAGTGAGAAGTATGCATGAATCTTGTGATACAATTCCCAGGCAGGAGTTTTGAACAAGGACTGCTATAGGCCTGTCACTGGTGACTCTGGCCTCACTCCTTTGAGCTGTTTTTTTATAAAGTCTCTGCTTATGGATGTTTTTGTTCAGTTTGTTTTCTCTACAACTTAACTGGTTAAAGCAGTCAGAACTGTAATTTTCAATTATCTGCTTGTGGCATTTCCATTGATACATCATTAAAAAAACCCAACAGAAGGTAAGGTAAGTACCTACACAGTTGTAACGATTTGCAGCTAGGAAATTCTTTGTGCAAAAGATGAATCTTGGGCCTCTAAGAAAGCATCCCCCTATACCAAAGGCAGCATAAGGACTACCTGCCCCCATAAGCTCCTGCACCCCACAGCAGTGCCGTGGTACAGGCTCCCAGGACACCAGCACACAGGGCAAGCTGTGGCCTGTTCTCCTCCAAGATGAAATACCACAGCAAGAGTGTCATTGCTTCTGGCTGGAATGGGCCCTTTGCCTGAACTATTAAGAAACAGGGAAAGGAAATAAAGACCAGATGAGCAACCGCCCTCCTTTTCTCCACCTCAACCTCCTTCCCTCCACCTTCCCCCCTGCCATGCTGTCTATAAGATACAAAAACACCAAGTCAGCCTGCTTTAAATTACAACATTCTTTTTGAGCCTGGAAAAATACATGCTATGCATAGCCCAAAAATGAAACATGACTTCCGATGCTGATACATAAACTGCATAAATGTGAAGGGGATTTTTTCTTTCCTCTAGAGATATTGTGCTGGGCCATTCATGAGCACATTGCATAGAAGAAAGTCTTAGAACCCCACCCTTTCTGCCCAGAGCAGCCATGTGTTTCTTCATCTACCTCAAGAGCCATCAAATCCTGGCTACCTGACTGGGTTCATATGCATGACACTGCTTGAGTGCTCCTTGCTGGCTCTGGCCCCCTGTGCATGTAAGAGGTACCTGGCAGGAACTCTCAGATGGTTTTCTTCTACGGCAGGCTTGTTCTCCCCATGATGAAAGAGAAAGCTTTTAATATCTTAACTGAAATGCATCAGAAAGTCTCAGTGTTTTAAATACAGCCATGGGATTGCAGTGAAAGCTTATAGGCATATACACCTATACTTTTAGATGGCCCAAAGGCAACCATCCTTTGCTGTGCAGTTTGTGATAATACAGTAGGAATCTGCACCTCTAATCTCTTCCACCCTTCCATTCTCAGTGCCTCCTGTTCCTGCAGTTGTATTTGTATTTCCACTGGGTTCCTTGACTGTTTTTTTTCCACTCTGTGCAAAGCTAACTTGAATCATCTAAAGAATCACTTGTCGCTCCCCAAGAACAGCATCAGCAGCTGCCAGACTTCATCAACCATTCTGTAAGATTCATAGTTCATGTTTGGAGTGTTACAAGAACTTTGAGCATTTAATTGAAATTCTCATGAAAACAAGCTGAAGCAAACTGGTTCCCTCTGTAATGTCTTTCCTAATCACATGCAGAAATATTTAGTACCTTGAAGGTCTAGAAATATGTAATACCTTGTAGGCTACCTTGAAGATGAGGAAGGATGGAATGCACCCAGTAAGTACAGAGTGCTAATATTAACAGGTATGTGAAGGGTAAGAGGAGAACATAGGTTGGGTGAAGAGCACTTCTCACATCAGAGTTCTTGCTAGAATGAATGGAGGAAAGTGGCAACTAGGAGGTGGCTGTTACTCAACAAAAAGGAATAAAATTTATAGCCTTTTCAACTGTTCAGATTCTGCCTTCTGTTAGTTAACTGACTCTGTCTTTTCATAACTAATTATTTTGTTGTTCTATTCAGTCATAAAATAAGCCAGGGGGACATTTATCTGAAACTTCCCGGGAAACAAAAAGGTCATAGGTTGACTCAGGCCAGGGATGTTGTATGTGTTTTTGAGAGAAATAAAATCTTTTCTGTGTTGAAACAGGAAACTCATATCTGACTCACCAGGCTGCCTGTACTGTAAGTCTTTTGAACACCTATGTCTTAGGCCCATTCTGCATAAGATAGTCATTGCTGTTAAACATTTTGAATGGAAACTGTTTTTACCAGAATATAGTCAGAAAACTGAAACAAAGTGGGAACTGTCTAAACAAGTGAGCTACAATCACCATTTCCTTTCATGCAAGTAGATGACATTTCTATTCCAAATTTTTTTATTACTGCTTTGCCAGGTCCTTCTTTAAAAAGCCGAATTAATCAACCATTTGAAATCTTCATAATATGTTTGTCCAGTGGTACCAATGGCATTTCCTATATTTAAAAATTTATTGTCAAAGACACTCACACACAGCATTTCCTTATCACGGATACCTAAAATCTCACTTCCTGAAAGTCAACACTTTCTTGCCTGTGTACATAGCAGTAGCTGTCACCATAGACACATTTCACCATAATCTCACACTGGACAGCTTGGAGCATATGATGTTGGCAGTACCCCAGACCTGTTGCTAGCAGCTGAACCAAAATGGGAGAGTGGCCAACATGGGTTGGAACATCAACCCACCTTACAGAGTAAATCTATCTACCCAAAGGAAGAATTTTTTTTCAAGAAGAAACAACACCAGACCCACTACCAAGCTAGGTATCTCTTTTACTAGTGAATAACACTGCACCAGAAAGCACATGGGAAGGACAGCTGTTCAGCTACTCTACATGACTAGAAACAGTTTTTTCCTAAGGTTCTAGCTCTATTTTAGAAATTCATCTCCCTGTTCAAAATATCTGATCCTACTTTTGTAGCAGATAGTTTCAATATCCACAGGCCAGTGAAGTGAAAAGCTCATTATTAAACAACAGAAAGGAAGAATACATGTCCTAATTGAAATCTCATGAGAGCAAAGGATCCACCAAAGGGCTGTAGGGCACAGGAAGCATGGCAAGGCTTTGTGCTGTGTTCGGTTCTTGTCATGGGAACACATTTGTGACCAAGGCCATCTTCAGTGTTTCTTAAGTCTAAGGCAGTCTTCTTGACACAGTGAACAGCCCACAGGAAAATATCTTTACTAGATGCTTTCTCACTGTTGTTTGCTCAAGGCTAAGAAACTATTAATTTTTTAAAAGGTATTGTGCAAGAAGCATCTGGTGTAAAATGCTTCTCATGGTGTTTGCCGCAGAAGATGATTGGAGAGGTTGGATGAAGATTTGGAGAAGGGAGATGTGCAGTTCTTTATCACTTTTGCTACTGCTTTCCCTTTCCTGTTTCATCCTGATACTCTTTCCATTGATAGATGCTAGTCTATGGATAGATTCATGCCTGCTCAGCTTCCAGGGATGTAGTACAAGTGAATTTGCCTTGATCTTGGAGGGGAAGAATTTTTAAACTATTGAGAAAACCTTATCGGGAGTCCTTGATTTTGTTTTTCATATTAAGCTACTCCTCTGTTATATGGGATTATTTCAGCAGCGTTACTGATTTAAGAAATAAAAAAAAAATCAATGTTGAATGATAAAATAGAACATGAACAGAAACAAGTCAGAAACACCTGATGTATAATAAGGTCTCTGAATTTTATTTTTCCAATTCAAGGAGTATTGTTTAAGGTTGTGCTGTTCTGGTAAGCCATGGATTCAGACTCTTGTGAGGAGATTGGTACAACAGCAGAAGTCTTTCTAGCCCCTTGATTTATTTTTTTCAGTCTTTCCAAGGATTAGTTAATTTTATCCGCTGTGCATTTTGGGAGAATGTGCAGTTCAGTGTGTGCCTGGTGAGAGGCTCATTATCCTCCTCAGGCTCAAAACAAGCCCTTGATTTTGAAAAGCCAACGAAAGAGGAGGCTGGTCCTGGTTTCCGGTGGTCCCGGCGCAGCTGGCTCTTTGTGAGCTTGGGATAATGAGGAGGGCTCGGGAGGAAGCTGGCACAGGTGTGCCATGAGGCTGGGGACTTGGCTGGGGACACTGCCCCGGCTGTGTGTGCACGTCTCCCCACACACAGGTCCTGTGTTCCGTCTTGGGCACGGCTTTCAAGGGCCCCCTTGTCGCGGCACAAACAACGGCGTCGCGCAGCCTCCCTTGTGCACCGCATCCTGGCCGAGCTGCACGGAATAATCCCCTTTCTCAGCCCTAATACCACAGCAGAAATGTCATCCTCATTCTGCAGTGCTGGCATTTGTCAACTTGGTGGGTACAAAGACAGCATTCATTGAGCAGGAGACAGGCACAGCAGCCCAGGAAAAGCTCTTCAAGGGGACAGAAAATGGTCTTCTGTCAAACTTTGAACTCTACAGGAGCTGCTGTTTGTCTTCAGGTCTGGCAGAACTAGAGAAAGGGTGTCTTGTGTTGACCATGTCTTCAGCTGGGGCTGTGGGGCAAGTTCAGGTTTAGTTTTTAGGACAGCTGACTAGCAACAAATGGCCTTTCTTCTGGGACAGTGCCATCTTCAGCAATTGAACAATCTACTCTGTTCAGCTCTGTTCATTCTTCGTCAAAATTAAACCTACAAGAAATGGATTTATCTTCCACTTACTTTACACATAGGTGCAACTATTCTAATATCAGATACTTCTATCTCCTGTGCAACACTTAGAAATAAAAGGTTCTTGCCAGCCCTAGGGAACAGCTTGAGCTCTCCAAAAGGTACCAGTGAGAGGCAGCAATGCGAAGTGGGGAAGAAAGCCTGCTCTTTCTTGGACATCCTAGTAAGCCCTGAAGTATGCTGAGGGACAGTAGACATTTCCACTGGTGAAAAACACATCAACAATCCCTGACAGAAGAGATAGAGCCCTTTAGACAGTTTGCTCAATGAGACAGCAGATTCCTCACAAAGAGTATTGGTTCCTCTTGCCCTTGCTGTTGACTTAAAGTAGATAGCTCAGGATAGCATGATGTAACCAAGAATATTCCACTTTATTGAAAACAGATCCACTGATTTTGTAAATATCGTATTACCTGCTATCTGAACACAAGCACTGAGCTCATTTAAAGCTCTCTGTACTCGGGGTGATGTATAGAGGTGATTAACCCTGGGGTATTTGAGTTATGAAGACAGCTGCAATGCAGGTCTTGGAAGGCTTGATTTCAGGCAATCTTATTTTTCTATTTTAAATTGTCCTCTAATGAGACTGTTAAAACATACCTCACTAAAGAAGTTGTGTTTTAGTGAAAAGTTAAACTAATTTTGTGGGCCATTAAAAACATCCCCTGGGCTATTTCCCACTTGCTCCCATTACAGAGCACTCTAAAATTATACAGTATATCTACTGGTATGGAAATGCACCTTTGGGGTGAAGACCAGTACCAGCCTGTGCTTTGCATTTTGCTAATTCTTCACAGTAATAAATCATCTGTGTGAAAGTTCTGGGGTACACTCAGTAGGTCTTCAGGAAAAGAAGCAACCAAATAGCTTCCAATATGTGAAGTATTGGAAAAGACAATGGAGTATGAATTAGTTTTGAGAAACTGAAACGATTTCATGATAATACATAATTACTCTAAATGTGGGATTAATAACAGAAGCAATAAGAAAAGGATACAGAAAGAGAAGAATGTTCATTAGGCATTTAACTTCCATGGGTAAACAGAAACAAAAGAGTTTGTGTTATGTATTTTTAGCATGAGGCATACAATTCCCTCAGCAAATATAGGTAATTTTCTTTATAATGGTGAATGTTGCAGTTCACTTTGATATAATATTGTAAGAGGGCTCATCTGTAAAGCTCCATACTAAATACTGAGAGCTAATGGAAATTGACAGAGAAGACTGGGACAGTAAGAGACAGTGCCTCAGGTGACCCCTTCCTAAATGCTGGAGAAGCCAAGCCAGCTTGGAGGAGGAATTGTGTTCTAAGGCATTCCAATTCCTCCTTGAAAATAAAAGGAAGAAATATGTGTCAAGCATGTCACTGTTAATCCATTCTGATGGTTGTGGGGGGTGCTTAGGTTGTAGAAGACACTACAGCTGTTGGACTGGGCTGTGGGCAGCACGTTCTGTGCTGCTGGAATGCAATCAGGGAAATATGTGCAAGAAATCATTTTAAAGACAGCCCACCACCCACTTCTTTTAAAGGAATTGGTTCTGCACATGAAATTGGGATGTAAACAGGAAAGGCCTTCTCATTCTTCTTGTTATCTGAATAAGCAGTATAAAAGGAATTTCTCTAAATTATCTGTGGATAATTGCCTTACTCCTAAATCATCTCTTAGGACTTGAGTTTAAACAGCATGAACTAAAGTCATGTCTTTAACATCAGCTAGAGGAGTATTTAAAAATCCCTTACCTTGCCTGTCCTTTATTCCCCACCAGGTATAAAACAGCAGAGCAGATATATTTCTGCTTAGAAATATGTCAAGAATGGGTAAAGAGAACTCTTCAGAGTGTGTGGACAGACAATTTAAGTACTATAAACAAAATCTGTAATAAACATAATCTGTAGTGAACAGACAGTGAACTAAAATAGAAACATAACAGTGTGCTATGAAGGAGAGAGATCTAAGAAGACAGTGTGGAATTATGCATTCCCTGTAATTTGTAGTGTAGCAAGGAATTATATTGTTAATACCAAATAAACTTACAGACATAGACGTGCCCAGCAGTCAGAAATTCATATCCGTGCTATCTCAGCAGCTTCTCCAACACTCAACATTGTTTCCTTCTCTTTCACTAATTTTTTTCAGTGGGCAATACTCTTAAAAAATATTACATATCAAAATAGTCATCCTCTCTAGAAGGGGGGTGAGACCATAGTGTTTTAAAGCTAAAATAGTAGTTGTGATGTCTATGTGCGTAGTTTTAATTCTCTGCTTTTTGTTTGAGTTGTGAAATGGCAAAAAATTCACTGTGTTGTATTATGTGATATTAGTAAACTTAAACATATCAATACTTCTGAAAAAATGTAAAGAACAGCCTCTAGAATTTATTTAATTTGCCATCATTGATCACAGTTTTATTCAATTTAGGTTCACGATCTAGTAGCTGGTTCAGAATATCAGATGCATGTGAACTGGAATAGAGCTAATTTTTTGTACTATGCCTATTCTGTTCTTTTGCTGTTTTCCTCAGGCTTTATCAAATTATTATACACAGTGCTATTTTATATAAAACTTATAAAGCTTAAAACATGAAGCTATTTCCTGTAAGTAGGAGTAGGTAGGGAAACACAAAAGAACTTGCCTGAACTTTTTATTTTAAAAAATTGAGTCTCTAAATTGGGATTGCCTCCCAACTAATTTCTCTCTATGACAACTTGCAGTTTGTGCCAGTTAAATGATCTGTTATGAGTAAATTTGTCAAACCAGAGGTAGTAAAAAAACTCTTGATATCAAAAAACTGTAACCACACAGGGACTATTTTTCAGTTTTCTTATGAGACTGCTGTTTCATTGCTTCACACAGAGGAAATGAAAGTCAGCTGATTACCTCACAGGTTGGCCTGAGACTGAGCATGTTGCTCCCCATCAATGTGAGAAATGTTTTAGAGATGCATGGTTTGACTTGGGAAAAGGGCAGCAGTGAATAACCAGCTTGGAGTGGTACTTGGCAAGAAGGTTGTGATGACAGTATATTTTTGAAGGCACCGTGAAACAAAGAAATGTTCTCAAAAAGGAGATATGCACAACAAATTCCAGGGCAGAACAACAGCTGCAAAAATCTTTTCTGCCTTTGAACTCTGCTTTTAAACTGAACTGCTTTGTTTCACAGTGCCTGCAAATAACTGGAGCACTTCCAATGTCAGTATTGATACCTGTTAGTAGAAAAGTTGCAGCTATTTGCAGCCATCTCAGGGTGTAGATGGATCTGCATTTAACAGCACTTTTTTTAACCAAGGAGGAGAGCTATTTCAAATTATTAGTTCAGGTTTTACAAGTGGGATCTCTGCAGGCTGCACAGGCAGTGTCAGTGGGCAGCACTGCTGTGCAGGCAGGGCTCAGCAGGGCTGGCTTGGTGCATAAGGGTAGTGTGGAGGACACAAGATTGGGGTGCTGCTGTTAGGTGTTGGTCACATCTGTCACTGGGGTAACTTGCAGGTATCTGTCTGCCTAGGCTGCAGTCTTAACATGTCCCTAGATATGCACCCATCACCCCTGGGAGCAGAGAGAGGTGCTGCTGCTGGGTGCTGCTGTCCTGCAGGCAGCCAGGCAGGAGCACACACTGCTGGTGACCCGTCTGCAGCTTCTGCTCAGGTGACTGCTGTGGGCTGTGGCAGTCCCCAAGTGATCTCATAAAAGCTGGGTGGTCTGCCCTGGCTAACACAATCATAACTTTGCAGCTCTTTGCTTAGGATGTTGCTTTGGAAAACATTCTCACTCTCTGTATTCACTGGAAGCTGTTTTGGGATTCTGCTCAAGCATACATTTAATTCTGCATATGGAGAGCTATGCTGAAAATGTAAGGCAGTGCTGTTACACCAAAGGCAGGTTTGTAAACTTGCAGAAGAAATTGCTTTCAACCACAACTTAGCAATAGTCTGCTGAAGTGTGTGGGGTCAATTTAGGATTTGCATTTCCCTCTTTCGAACAATTAATTCAGATAAAAGTACATTATACTACAAGTGTTTAACCAAAAGAAAACACGTAATGCCTCTTCTGTTAACCAGCATTATGGAAGAACAAAGAACAGAAGTAGAATTACACATGAAGCTCCTGCTCAGCAGTGAGTTTTTCAAACTACAGTTCAAAACTTCTCCCTAGAAAAGCAGTGATCAAGCTTGCCTGGATTTGATCCTGCAGTGCCTGTGTTGTGCACAGAAACAGCTGTTTGCTCCTGGCAGGGGGAAGGGGACAGTGTGGGGCTTCCAACAGCTGGGAGCAGGTTGTTTTAGTATTTGCACTAATAAATAGGAAGGACAAAAGGAAAAAGTTGAATCTTGCCAGTAAAAGGGCATATAAATAATGGAGAACTTTTCTTTTGTCCAAGAGACTATCCACAAACCTGTTTGTTGCAATAAATAAATAAAAGCCTTAGAGCACTGAGTTTTGCACTAATTTGAATATGCTAATTCTCTTCAGCCCATTCCAATAGAGACTAATAGCCCCACAAGAAAAGGATATTTTCATTCCCTTAGCTGGAGAGAGCCAAACAGCCCCTTAGACTGAAAACAAGGTAGAGTTTACAGAAGAAAGTAAGAACCCAAGGCATACTGATGTCGTATGGCTGGCTTGAAATTCCTGGACTAATGGTATATTACCACAGAAAGATTTAGAGTAGGAAGAAAGAGCCTGTGATCATTTTGGCCAGTGTGAAGATGAACTTCCCTCTGCAGCATCTGTACTGTCTGCTTTCCCTAAGACAAGTGCTCAGTCATGTAAACAGGTATTTGAAAACAAGCCCAGGTGTTAGCTGAACCAGTTACCGGGTGGCACTGTCTAAAACAAGATCCAAACTCCCAGTATGTTGTGGTACCTGACTACAGAAGCAGAAAACTGAATTCCTCCCTTATTACATACAATGTGTTCCTTTGGTCCCTTCCTAATATGAATTTCAGTGTTCAACATCAGATTTTGAAAGGAATACTCTGAAAACTTGTGCTGCAGACCTGATGTCACAAAACAGACACAAAATGTACATTTGTTGTAGGTGGTTGGAAATTTGGTCAGCTAAATGGAAGTAAAAAAGTTTGTATATTACTTCTGAATGAGAATCAGCTTCCAAAATGCTGACTAGTGCTGAAGGCAGGTATAACTTTGGTGCCTTGTTTCCCCTCAGCAGAAATGGTGTGAGCAATACAATCAGTTCTTCCAGCCTTCCCTACATGCACATCCTTCTTGATGATCAGCTGCCTGAAGTCAGTTCTCTTTCGAACACAGGAGACTAAATGAGGTAAAATGACCATCAGAGAGTCTGAATTCATTAGTAGTTAATCAAGAGAGTTCTATATTTTCGCGTTTTTTTCTTTTCAGCTGTAACTTTCATATTCTTCTGTATTATTTTCTCCTTTTCTTCTCTATTTCTCTTAGGATCAGCGTTCTTCATGTTTAAAAGCTTTAACAGTGGAGGAAAAACAAGATGTGTAAAATTTCCTCCAAGTCATTAATCTCTGTAGAAAAGCAGTGCTCTGTCATCTACAAATGAAGCTTTCTTTCCAGTTACACCTCTCCCTCCTCAGCACTCTTCTCCACCCTGCCTACTTGCTCTTTTTAGTCACGTTATGATAAACAGACTCATCTCTGTGGAGCTCAGTGGTTAGTAATAACTCAGCCCCATGAGGCAGAAATATAACTTTATAGTCTGTGATCTGTCAGAAGTGGTGATATGTAGGATTGTACTGTAAGAAGTTGCAGGAAATGCGGCTTATGGACCTATTTATTGAAATCTGTTGTAGAAACAGATGCACAAGCTGTAGCAATTAATGAAAAAAGTCACAGAACTCTGACTGTATACAACTTGCAAATTATTTTTAAACACAAAATTGCACTAGTAAAGTGTTTTCAATTAATGATTTACCAGTTCCATTTAAAAATGAGCAGGAGATCACAACAGTCTAGAAACTGCAAGAGATGGAACAATATTGTGCATTGGCTTTGGCTTTTCTGTATTTCAAACCAAAAATTAGCAGAGATTATGTTTTTTGTTTTAATTCTAACAACTTTCTGGGAACTTGAAAATTTGCCTTTTTATCTCTTGTACAACATCAGAATTGCAATTGCTTTCCCACACTTGACTGGAAATAAAAATGCTCTTGATCAGTGGAAAAAGAGGTTCCTTTAAGTAGGGAGCAACAACAGATAAACATTAACTCATTTTAAACATGCTACCTAATACATTGAAAGAGATCACAAGAGGTGAAGTGCTCTGTATGTTGTGCTAATTCAAAACTGGCAGTAAGATATGCATCCTTTAGATTCACAGAAAGATGGAAGAAAGTATCCCATGAAGTTTGTTATTCCAGTATAATCAGCTTTAAGACAAAAGCACTTCCAGTAGTACATCTCTCCCCCTCTCCTTTAGTGCAGTGGAAATCTTGTTCTAAACATGACTTCTAGTTTTTAAATATATTGTAAACATATATATTTTAGTACATGTTTACTTGAACATAAGCTTAAAACGTGGACACCGTGTACTTGGGGAGGCTTGTGGGAATCCTCAGTTCCTGAGTTGCCCTTGTTCCTGAAGACAAAGGAAACTTGCCATTGAAAAGGTTTTTGCCCTTGGTGACAAGTGCTTGTGTAATTTTTGGTGATACTAGTAGGTGGGTACCCTCAGATAACATGGCCCAGTTCGTGAAAAAACTTGAGGATGAGGATTTTGTGGACCAAATAATCAAAGATGTTTAGAATATCCCATTAACTCAGTGCAAATGTCTGTAGCATCACAGCCTGTGATTCAGCCTGTACTTCTGTTCTGTGGAAAGCTACAGAAAACAAGCTTGACTTCTGAATTGCTGGAGATATGTGCTACACTATATTTGAATGCCTTTAGCTTCCTAAGAGGTGTAGGCATCACAAGCAGATACACAGTGATTGCACTCGAGCAGTGAAGCAGCCTCAGCAAAGAGTGGATAACTGCAGAGTTTTGGGAGATAAAGAAACATTCCTTGGGAATTAGGACAAGTTAGATCTGGGGAGTAATACCACAATAGCTGTAAAAGAGTGACTAAATTTGATCAATCTTCAGATTGCACTAGTCCTAAAACATTTCCAAAAGCTCTGTCCTCTGGCTGCCAATGTCAGCTCTTGTTTTTATTCACTTTCAAGCAGCTGTTTTTCATCCCTGAATTCAATTTGCCCCACTAAACACAGGCTCACTACATAGGAGTGATACAGTTTCAGACAGTGAAAACCAGTTTGTGCTCTGTGTGTCACACATAGACATATTGCTGGCATATAAATACAACTTTCCTACCTATAAGTGCAAACACACAAATTCTGTAAGAGACCAGAGGGAAACTGGTTCTTGTGGAATGTCACAAAATTGAGCTGGGGAAGAGGAACAAATATTGGAAGTGCTGTTCTTGTTGAAAAAGACAGGAACCATCTTAACACATCACTCTGGCTGTCTGTCACCTCCTCCTGGTCGAACAGCGATATCTCACTGATAGTTGTGTCAAATGCTAAAGAGGTGCAGGATGAAGAGAGTGGATGTGTTCTCTCCTCATTACCGGAACCAGGTCATCCATCAGTGCCATTATAATGGTTTCATTTGTGTCCTGGCTTGCACCCAAGTTGTACTGGGACTGCTTGGTAGTTAAGGTAGGCTCCCTTAACTCTTGGGTGACATATATCTCTTGCTACAGGCAGAACCTTCCTTAAAGAACTGTATCTATACTTCTGTGAATATCTGCCAGCCAGACAAGAAGCTGTCCAAGATGCTCACATAGGGAAGTAGTAAATTGATTTGAACTTTTGCCATACGTTTAACCAACTCTTTCATAAATATTAAAAGATTAAGCATGTACTCTGCTGTTTAAGTTGCTACTGCATAGTCCTAACTTTCCCCTTCCCCCTACCACTTCTGCCCTTTCAGTATCACGTTAATCAATTCTGCAGGCATTTGGGATCAAAAAGTACTGGCAGAAAACAGAAAAAAAGTCTCCCTAGTATTACTGCTGAGCTATAGGCTGGACCTAGGATTAAAAAAAAAAAAATGTTAATACTACTGGCTACAAAATGGCTAAATTCTTGGATCCTGCATTAGAAATTCCTTTGGCAAATCCATTTAATGATTCATCTTCATCTCTTTTAAAAGAAGTATGACTTAAAAGTGTACACAAAATGTATATTGCACTTTATGGAAAGGGGAGGAACAAGATTCCACCAATTCCAGGCATCCATGTTATTAGTTTAAGGCTCAGTAGCATATCTTTAACAAGCTTGCAGGTAAGGTTTTAAAGCATTCCTTGCTTATTCAGCCTATCCAAGCTGTCTCCTAGTTTGTCTGCCTTTTAAGTTTAAAATTGTCAGCTTTCATGATTATTGTTGGTGTCTGCATCTCACAGCAGATACATATATATTATTATTCTGTTTCATTTTGTTTGTGTTTGTTGGGTTGTGCTTTGATGTGAGGCCATTACAGTGAAAAAGTTTTACATATAAATCCAAAGAGACTGAATCTCCACTGCTTGCTCTAAACAACAGTAAACTGGTAGGGTCCGAAGTTTCTACAGATTTCTGTAACCTTAATGAAAATTGGGCAGCACAATTCCACACAGCACCCTAGAAATGAATAAGGTGTGTAGTGTTCAGAATACAACCAGGATGTCAGGACTTGACCAGTGAAGCCCTAGAAAAACCCCCCTGTGTCCAGAGGCAAGGCCAGTGTCACCAAGCAGCCTGAGGAGGAAGGCTGGACAAAGCCAGTGGACAGCCCTGCCACTCTGGGATACAGATCTGATGGAAATAGCTGCCACTGTGAATCTGGTAACCCTGCACAAGGCTCCTGACTCTACTGGTGCCAGCTCCCTGACCTTTACAAACTAACAGAGCTGCCTTTGCACAGGAGATAAGCATTCACCTGTTTGAGGCCAGAGGTGCTGAAGCTGAGTGCCAGAATACAAGTAAAGCCACATCCCTAGGGGACTTCCAGCTATGAGGATCCAACTGCATGGCATATCCTTGTTTTTTTCCTTTCTTTTAGGCATAGCATTGCATATGTACCTGTCTTTGTCCCAGAAAACAAACTGTCAGTCCAGGAGTGTGTATGATTGATTATTTATACATGAAATGCCAGCTGCTTTTCTTTAATGTGTGCTAGGGATGTTCAGCAACTTTAAAAGCGACTTGAATGTGAAATCCTAAATCTCTTGCACAAGCCCATTCCATTCAACATCCCCATTCATTGCAGAAAGTTAATGAAAGTAAACCACACATATAAGTTGATGCATCTAAATACAGTATAGAAGCCTTGGCTTGTGTGTGGTCAGTAATACTGAACTCTTTCCCACAGTTCAAAGATTGTTTTTTGAAACAGAACGCTGGGAAGAACACGAACCCGTCAGCCTCTGCTTTGTGACCACCAGCTTTAGTGCTGGAGCAAGTATGGCTAATCCAGAACAAAGTTTATTTCACAGCACTAGAAGGGGGTGGCCTCCTCAACAGCCTTTGGCTTTGAGATGGCTTTAGCTCTTTGCAATTGCCAATATAGCACCTGCATTAGGAACAAATTTTAAAAAGTAGGTCACAACTGCACATGCAATTACTGATTGCGCAAAACAGTCAAGCTATAAAAGTGTCCTGGTGTATCTGCTTTAAGTCCTGGCATGCAATGTCAGGAAATCCAGAAAACACAGGACCACCTGTGGAGTCCTCAGTGCAGTATGATCCTGTTAAGTTAATACTCTCGAGCCTCTCTGCTGACTAATACAGGCAAACATTGCAGGCAGCCAGGATTTTAATAAGCGGGACACTTCTACCTAGGGTATGTGCCAGCCCTAAGCTTGCTGCAGAAAGCAAGCACAAAAGTAAGCAAGAGGTTAAAAAGGAAAACGTCTGGCTTTTTCAACAGCTGGGTTCCATTGTGAAAGGGTCATGTGATGCCAAGGAAAACAGAAAATAGGAAGGCACACAGATTTGTTAGTTTGAAGTAATTGACCACATGGTGTCCAATGGTTTGTGTTCTCATGTTCTCCAGAGTGAAGTCCCACGGGAGCTGAGGCAGGGGTTCCAGTTCCTAGCACTCTATTGTTTACCCTGATGGTTTCCAGATGCTGGAGACAAGGACAGTGAAATCTTTGGGATGCTGCCAAAGAATGAAAAAGACTAAAGAAAACACTGAGGGTATTTTTTAAATTTTATTTTTAAAGAAACAGTACTTAGTGAAAAGATCACCTTCTTTTACAGTTCCTTGCTCCCTCAAATACACATGCCCACACTGCTTCTTTCTTTTACTGCCCCTTTTCCCCCATCTGCTTTTCCTTTTTAAATATTTTTCCCATTTAAACAGCCCTTTAACTAACCAAGGGAAAGCAACGTAGGGGTTTTTTTTCCCTTGGCATCCATAGCTCATTTAGCTGTTACACAGTGGATGTGCAAAAATGGTCAGAAAACCCCAGCAAAAACTTCATAGCAGGCAGATCACCAAGAGAGTGTCAGCAGTGATGGGAAAGCCTCAGAAGGCTGTGAGTTCAAGTTTGCTTTGGCATAGCTGGAAGGAGCTTGCAGAATTCTACAACGTGTTTTCAAACATCTGAACCATGGAAATCAGGGAAGGGGAGCAAGTATGGGAGAGCAGTATACATTTTCATCAGCAAAGCCAGAAAGCAGAGAAGAGCAAGGGAATGTAAAATAAGGAAAAAAAGTCCCAAACCCCTCCTAGTAATTAATTCTTCCAGAGGGATGAGGTCCAAGAGCAGGGCTTCAGTGTTTGGAGGCCTATATTTTAGTGGAGTTTGGCTGCTAGCACTCTGAGTTAGAGCAAGTTTGTACATAGCACTTACATGCATGTATGTACCTGGGGTTACACAGAGACTGTGGAAATCTACAAAAGAGTTCCTGTTGTTGCCATCAAAAGGTGGTAGATGAGATAGTTCTCCTGTACACTCATGAAAAATACCAGGTTATGCCTTGCCTTTTCTTTTATTGAGGAGTATCTGCTATAGTAATTTCTTTGCTACAGTCTTCATGTCTCCTGAGAGGGGTGAATGGGTGTTTTGCAGACAAAATTCTTCTTCTAAAGTAGACTTGGTGGAGTTTAATTTGCTACAATAAAACTTCAGCAAAATCTGCTGTTCAAGAAGAAGCAGACAACAAGCTTGATTCTAGATTCACTACGAAGTGTAAAATCTACTCGTATCATAGTTCAAAATTCATATATACTCAGAACCTTAGGCAACATGCTGGCCAAATTTCAGACCCTCTGATATGGCCTTCTTCATTGTCTTTGAAGGAGACACTTACCAAACCCAGTGATGCTGAAACCTGATGTTCTAAGGAATGATAAAAGGGCACAAGTGCCTTTGCTTTTTCTCCTTCCTGTCTCCTGGACAGGCTCAAAGAGCCCTCATATCTCTTCCCTTTTTGATTTAGCAGTCTGTCTGTGTAGGACTGATAAAAATGCACTATTCAGACAGAAGCATTGGTTTCTTTCTACTGTACATTTCAAAGATTTTTAATGCTAAATTACTCCTATCTTTTTCTTACTGTATGGATTAACATTAACACAGAAGAGCTGAATTTAGACAGCACTGAAATGAAAAAGAGCTTAAGAAAGACTTGTCAGATACTGTAAACAGGACTTTCAGCATGAGCCTATACTTCAGAAAGTGAGTGCAGAGTGTGTTTCTGCATTGACCTGTACATGGCCAGACATTCTGCATGTTGGACAAATAAAGGATGGTGCTGACATGCAGCTCAATGCACCCACCTGGTATATCCAGTCAGAAACAAAATGAGGCACATGATGTTTAAGTTTATGTATCTGTTTGATAACATGCTAAAAATATTAACTGTGTTATTTTGACACAGAATTGTGCTGTTTTCCAACTCCAAAACCAGATCAGACCATGATGAATGCTAAAACAATGCAACATTTTTATCATCCTTGAAGTGATGAAGCACAGACTCAACCTCATTTTTTTACCTCTTAAACAAAACTAAAATCTAATCTTTGTTTGAAAAGATTCTCTGTGATTTTCTAATTCACCTCTTTCCTTGTTCCCAAAGAATATGTAATAAACAAGTTGCAAGCCTATGTCCCTCTCCACAAACTGAAAAGAATTTCTAAGGTTGTTACTACCTAGTACTTGAATCATATCTTGAATGGTGCCTGACATCAGCAGTCAGGTAGTTCTCTGTCAAGATTTGGTTTTATTGTATAGCATGCCTAATACTTTAATTTTTTGTGAATGAAGATCTAATAGTAGCTATGGTAACTATTGCTGTCTCTGAAATTGGGTCTTTTTTATTTTTATTGTAACTAAAGGTGGTTATTTCCTTCATCAAGCACTATCATTTCATATAGGCACATGCATGCAGAATGGCTGTGTGTGGACAAAGTGCTAACCCAGTCCTTGCTAGGTCCAGCTATGGATGTCAGAGCTTGGTTAAAACCAAGCTAAGCATAAAATAGTTTTACCCCAGTAAGATCCTCCAGACCTCATCAATTTGCAACTGAGGGATGCCCCGAGCCAGTGGTGCTACCTTTACCCAAACTCTGTTCTCTGATCTTGCTGCCCAGAAGGATAATCCAAGAGTACTGCATCTGACAGAGCACAGCTGATTAAAGAATGAATTAATAACTGTCATGAATGTGCTAACCAAGTGGCAGTGTTGGATCATAATTCACTTCCACTGAAGCAATCACATGAGGCTAAATGTTCCATATTTCTTGTTTCAAGAGGAGATGATGAACAATGATACTGTCAAATACTGTGTGAACTGTCAAATGCTCTATGTTCCCCACACTTTGCTTCTAACTTGAAAGACACAGAATCAAAATTACTTACAGTCAGCATATGAAAGGTATGTTTTCTTTCAGACTGGTACTTTCTGGAGGCTCAAATGGTATCAAGTAGATTAGCAAGAATGTTTTTATAAAAGGATGTTTTCCCTGTTGAAGTGTCTTGGTTCAAACCGGGTGCTTGTTTTGGACTTACCAAGACGTGTTTTTCAGTCTAGCTCCTGAAAGACAAACTCCTGCAGACCAAAGCCATTACCCCACGCTCTTCCTGTGTGCTGATCTTACAAGGGCAGAGAGAGGACTGCAGACAAGGCTGACACTTTGCACTGGCTCCCCTGCACCTGTGCTCAGCAGGGATTGCATGGTCTCTGCAGGCCAGCAGAAGAGCTTTCCTCAGGGGCTCGCCAATGAAAATTTAATCCTCAACCAATTTTTGATCTTGTTACTATGATGTAAACAGACAGAATAGGGGGTAAATACTTTGAGATGGAAAATAGAACTATTATTGCACTACATTTGTTCATTGCAGTATTGTTACTTTTCTGGCAAGACTTTCTTTACTGCAAAAGACACAAACTTAGAGTCATGTAGAGAGCCTGCATCAATTCCTGAGTATACATTGCCTCCTTAATGTTTTCTGTCAGTAGACTTGAAAAGAATAGGTGCAAAACTGAAATTAGTTCTTGGTATACATGGAAAGAATAAAGTATATTGATGACAGAGGGTAAAGTGGACAGAGCTTAAAAGAGGCCTTCCTACTTGTTTTCATATCACTAGATTTGGTGGAGATGAGCAGAGACTGAACCTTAGCTAAAAAAGATATCAATATATGGATAAATGCTGCTTGGTGCCTTTATAGTGGCTGTGAATCCAGCTCCTGGTAATTCTCTCCTAAAGTCTGTAAAAAAGATGAGTGTATAGAAGGATTTTTACTGCAATTCCCTAGATACAGGTCCTGCAATTTTGACTGGCTTTTAGGTACTCCCTGGGGGGTACGTTACCAATTTCCTTGTGCCTTCTGCTTTTCCAGGCACCTGAATAAGAGTTCCAAAAGCTCTGTAGAAATTAGTACACTTGGGGCTGCAGGCCTGTGCCACAGCACTGTGAATATCTAACATGCTGTGTTAAAGCTTAGCAGTGAGATGGAAACCTTTCAATTCCATTGCACTTTCAACTGCTGCCAACCTGGCACTCCTGTGTGCAAGTTTTGAATCAAGCCTGGTTTAGTTTTTTTCCAGGCAGATTTTTTTCCTTACTGTAAACTGGCTGTTCTATTTCCGAATAATACTTCATTTAAGGCAGAAAAGGTGGCTTAAAGGAGCTCTAGGACAAGCCTTTGCTGACTTAAAAAGAATAAATAATTCCTTACTAACTACATTTTTCTTGTATGTACATTCTTGATATCAGAGAGATAACACAAATACTGGATATTTATTTGCTTTTTTCTTACATCTGTTACTGAAATAACTTAAATGTTTTAAATAATGAATATAAGAAGGGGCATCAAGTGCTTCATAAGGAGCTAATGCTTTAGAGACTCTCTGGATTTGAATGTTGAGTTTCAGACATCAAATGGAGTTTTGTTTTCACAAAGTACAGTTCATCAATCTGTTTTTCAGGTATCCAACACAGTAAATGAGAGGCTTTTTTGTATCTTCTATGATTTTTCAGAAAGTTAGGAGTACCATACAGGGCAAACTCAATACCTAGCACCACAAGTGAAGAGAGTATTTTGTTTTGTAATGTTTTTTCTGTAATTATTTTAGCTGATTATTCAAACATTTAAGAGCTCAAACTCTTTATTTAATGCTCTGTATTGGCATTGGAGATAGATCTCTGATCAAGACAAGAAAATTTAAGCACAACATGTGGATATATGTGATTCTGTGTTTGTTAGAGAGATGGAAAAAGAGAGAGAAACCTTCAGCATTTGTCTGGGATTCAGTGTGCTAATAATGTGCTGGCTGCAAGCAGCTGATTCTCTTCAAGTGTGTCTGACCTAGCAGATGTCTTGAAGTTTGGGAGCTATGACCTCAAGCACTGGCTCATGGAGAGGTTGGCTCCCAAAGAGGAGCTCCCAATGAGGCAGTCAGAGAGAGAAAATAAGAAAGAAAAATTGTTTTATTTGTTGCATCCGGTTAACCGGTAACAAAACAAGCAGAAAAACATACACAATTATATCCTGAGTTTCAAGAGCTTCAGTTCCAAACTTTGTTTGACCTGGTTACTCTGGGCTGCCTTTAGAAAATGAAATGCTGTCTTTCCTCCTTAGACTTGAGGACTGTTTCCTGCCTGGGATTTATGGCTAGTGGTGGACCTCAGAGCACTGCATAATGTTCAGTATCAGAGGAAGTGAAGCAGATTTAGCTGTGAACACAAAGTGAAAAGGGGATTATCAGCAAATTTCTGCTGTGCTTGTGTGTATCACATGTAGCAGGCGCCAAGGAGTTTTTTCCCTCCTTCTTCTGGCTTGTTTATACTCAGTAAATTGCATATCTGGGGATTGTATGCTGTGGTCAAAATGTCATCAGTTAAATCTGAGTGGTTTTAAGCTAGCTATAGTGCTCTAAAATATTCCACATTGACACTATCTTGTTCTTGTACAAAATATGGACATTGGCTATTTCTGCTGCAACTGTTTAGTGTTTTTGGGGTTTTGCCCTTTTGGTTTGGTTTGGGTTCTTTTTCTTAGCTTTGGGCCTAAAGTAGTGCTTTCTGTTATAGACATTTTGAGCTTGCATTTTCTTGTCAAAATGTGTGAACAGATTATAGTACAGGCAAAACCTACTGCTCATAATCCACAGGAAAATCATATAGCAGAGCATTGAAAGACCCATGTGCTCTCAAACTGGGCTTAACCAATGGCAGCAGAAGCTGTGCTGAAGAAGTCACTGGGAATAAGACAAAGCTACCAGTGGGATTAATGTAAATAGAGGAGTTGTAACATTTTTTTCTCTTGCAATTGGTGTCTGATTTGAGAATTGAATATAAAGTGCTAAAAGATTAAAATTTCTTTTAGTGAGAGCATTACAACTGATGCAGAACTTAAGACAACAAGTAATATTTTGCATTTGTTGTTATTGTGGTTTCTTTGAAGTACTATACAGATATAACTTTGTATTCCCAATTCTCCTGTGGACACTGGAATAAGCCTGCATGCCAGTGCCTTCCCTCCCAGGCATGCTGTTTTCACCCCCCCAAAAAACCTAATTATTTTTTTTGAAAATCACTGAGCATCCTTCTGCAGGGCACCTTAAATCTGCATACAGCAGGTCACTTTGCAATAATCAGTGGGAAATTTTGGTCCCTGTACATTTTTAAGATGCTGGCTGCTGCCAGAGGGGAGAATACTCAGCTGATGCACCACAATTGCTTGGGCAGAACCCCATAGAGGAGTTCAAGCCTTTTAGACTCTCCAGAAAAGTTGTGCCTATGGTCTTGTTACATCTTGAGCACTTTGGTTGCCTCTTTCTTTCATTTTTGTATATTCCATAGGAATAGGAAGCCCTTATTGTTTCTCAGGTTATATCACAAAACAAAAGCCAAACTTCTAGTAAGAGAATATTTACACAAAATGCTGAGTAGGCATAATTTTCTGGTTCTCACAGTAAGCCTCTGTCTACTGTAGTTTTTGGATATAAAGCATAAAATATGGCTGAAGGAGAACGTGTGTCAAGGGGAAAGAACTTTTCCAGATCTAGAACAGGACCTCAAGGGGAAGAGGGTTTACTTCCAAATGCCACCTAGGACATGTCATTGCCCTTCTTATTCCTCACACTTCCCTATGGATTACTAGATACTCTTGCCTTAAAAGGAACGTGACAAGGCAAAGTGAATAATTTTAGACTCTTCTTATTATAGCAATGTGGGTCAAACAGAATAAAAGAAGTTAAGAGGAAAAATGGATCAAGTTTTATTACTGATGAAGAAAAGCTCTCTTTGAACTTAGAGACTGCAGAATATGGTGAAATAATTGAGAATGTAAAGGCTTTGTCTTTGGTACTTGATACCTAAAGCTCTCAGCATGAGAAGTGAGATCATAGAATCCCCAAATTTAGGTGTTTGCCTAAATACTCTCTCACAAGTCTAACCACCTAAGCAAGCAAGTTCTTAAATACATATTTAACTTCAAAAGCACATAAAAATATTCTAAAATCTAGTAAACTTTGCTGGACTGTGGTCTTATGATTCCAGTAATAAACCTAACTTGAAGGAACCAGAACTTTACCTGGGTTTTTCCTTAGAGAGGAAAAAAAAAGTACTCTTATCTCAACCCACTTTCATTCCCCTGTGAGAGTAATGTATGTGGGGAAAAGTTCAGTGCTTGTTACTCTTCCTAACACTCAGACTATTTTAGAGCAGACAAAAAAAGAAAAGAATCATTGCTGAATGAGACTCTGTGTCTGTTGCTTAGCATGCCTCTCCTCTTGCTGTGGAAATACGTGTGAAAGCAAAAGAGACATCTGTGCCAAAGAGCCAGTAACTCAGAAATTTCCTGTCCCATTCTTTCCTATGGAGAATGCAGGGATTCGGGAGCTCTCAAGACAAGCATACATCTATATTCCCATGTAAGACAACTGTACAGCTGTCAGGATTGCAAGATGCCAAAGATCTATCTTTTTTTTTTTTTGGTCCAATTATACTAGAAAGGGATAATCCTGTCTTTTATTTATACATTAAAAATATATTTTAAAAAACCCATTAGGATAGCTGTTAAAGTCAGATGTAAAAAAACATAGTAAATAAATACATAAATGAGTAATTCCTAGGCTTTATGATTTTTTCATTGAAGCAAAGAATTTGTCAGTTTTTGCTGTAGTGCTTTATAATGCTTGCTCCCATGCACCAGAAACACTATGAGAAAAGACTGATTGGTGAGGGTGGGTGTTGTCTTTTTCTTCTGGTGATTATATAGGGTTACATAAAATTGGAAGAAAGCAGTTGTCTTTCACTTGGGACAAAGATGTTTTTCTGCTGAGTTAACTTCAGATGCAATTAAAACCAGAGCTGTGATACAGACTGGGATGAATGGTCGTAAGAGACCTATGGAATTACTGATGTAACGCAGACTTTCCTGGCAGCTGTGGAAGTTAGAGACTGTATACCTATGGCTTTGCTCCCATTTGGTTTGAGAACTGGCAGACATCCCATTTTTGTCCTGCACAGCACCCTGATGCCAGCTGTGGGCTGTCCTCTAGTGCAGCCACTGCTTTTCCTTAGGAGCACTGCTCTCTGGAAACAGTGCCTGTGCAAAACCCAACTAATTTACTTTTCTACTTTATCTTATTTCTTCAGCTGGGAAGAAATAACAGCAAGTACAGAAAGGCTGTACCAAGTGACATTTACCCTTTTACTGGGAGGACTAGGACATTGCTTTCTGGATCCCAACTAGAGGTAAAACCTTATATGCAAGGTTGGCCAGAACTCTTAGAATGCACCTTGTTGGACTAGCCAAGGAAATACACTCCTACTTTCTCCTTTCTTCTCTTCTTCCTCCCCCTGCACCTCTTTCATTTGTATGGCAATGGTAGAAGAAAGGAAAGTGAAAGACAGGAATAAAAATCAAAGATCAAGGGAGTTTATATGATCAGACTAAGCAAGTGATTTTCCCCATTATATTTAAAATCCATGCATTAAAAGTTTGAAAGTGTAGGTGTGCAAACACTCTATCTGGCTGTATTGATGTGAACTGAGCTACTCTGCTGTGACCTGCTGCCAGTGTCTTCATGAGAACACTCCATCACTAGGACCATATCAGAAACTAGTTCTGAGAAAACAGTGTTTCGAATAGCACCTTATTAATACCTTGTGCTTCTCTTCATAGTTTGGTCTTTTCTTGGCAATAGATCTGCACATATTTTTGTTAAAGAGTACTTGGATTCTATGATTGAACTGTACCCTCTTACAGAAGTCAAACTCAGTCAGTTAGAGTTTTTGTGTGGATAAAATAATAATCTTAGGTTCCAGTCTTACAACTGGATTCATGCAGGATGACCTGTGGCACAGTTGGAAATTCCCAGAAGTTTAGGGAAGATCTTAATGCAAACAAGTATCTGACTGAAAATTCAAGACCTTGTATGTTTTGTCACTTACTCTATGACTAGAACTGTACTCAAATGTCTTGCTATGTAAAAAGGAGCATATTAAAAATTCAGTCATTTATCCTTAATGGAATATCTATTATTTTTTAACATTAGAATTAAGTATCAGCCTTTTCCCATGTAAATACTGAAACAAACACATATGACCAGAAAGACAAAAATAGGTTAAAAAATTTGCTGTATATTTGGCTTAGGATCATTTTAATCAGTTGAAGTACAAGAATAACAATTCCTTCTGCCATGTCTCCAAGAAGGAGGCATGAATCTGATAGAAACATCTGTGACTGGAAAATGTGCTATGCTCTGGCCAAGCTGTCACTACAGAGTGAAATATGGGGTAAGTGAAAGTACTGCCCAGAAAAGGGAGTAGTAGTAAAGCTATACAGATGTGAGAGAGAAGCTTCTCTTCTGCTGAGTGACACCTCCTGCCAGGGTAGGCCAGGGAAAGAGAGGACAATAAATGCTCAGGGCTGAAAGGAAAATAAGGAAGAAAGAGAAGGAAATCAAGTGGCAAGTGAGGGACTGCAAAAAAACACTCAAAAAAAGGCCAAATTGTTTTGTCAGCATTCAGATTTTTTCCTTACATTTCTCACAACACATTGCTAACTCACCCTGCTATGTCAGGCAGCCAGCTGGCACCCTGTCCTGTGGTATGCTAGCTGACAAAATGAGGAGAGCAATGCATTTTAGGAACGGCTCAACCAAGCATGGTGTCTGTATGCAAAACTGTAAGGTCACCTCCAAGAGCTCATTTAGTCTACAAGCTAAACAAATGTAACTGATGTTCCTTCAGATGTATGACTATTTGAGTTGTCCAGCACAGATTTTCCCCTAATCTGACAATATATTTCAGGCCAATTCATTCTGAGAGGGCTAAAATCCGCACTGGTTATTCTGCTTGTGTAGATAAGATCCTGCAAAGACCCTGCTACCAGTTTAGATTTGGGCTGTGAAGAGGTCAAAAGGGTGATCTGTGAAAATAAAGGCTAGTCAACCTCTCTTCACAAAATTGTCCTGTTTTTACACAGTAAGTGAATGAGCACACAAGTGTAGAGCTCTCTCACAAATTAAGATATTAAAATGAATTAGAAAACAACATGCTGGAATGATTTAAAGGAAATATGCATTATACAATGCATAATTCCAATTTTTGGCACTCACTGAGACTGGGAACCAAAATGCATTCAAAAACAGAATCAAGGATTTATAAAGAGTGAGAACAATGAGTTAGGCATGGTAAAACCTCATCTGTAATTAATAAAGAAACAGTATTCAGTAGGACATGTGGCAACTGCAACTCATAAAACAGTGTGACAAAGATACACTTCAAGATTTTACATCCATTAGAAGATTTTTTAAAATTTCTTGAAGTATCTGTTTAGTCATTGCTCTTTGCTAAGTAGAATGATCTCTCTTTTGAGGCTGTTTCTGTCTAATAGTCTGAGAAAAGGTGTGGGTATCTCCAGACTCTTAGCAGTAATGGCAGAACTTACACAGCCATTGTTACTGTGGTGATGGAAGATGATGACTCTGTGGAGAGGGCTGGAAATATGAATCAAGAGTGCAGAATTCCATGGGAGCATAGTAGCAGGCAAAGATGAGCTAGTGAAGGGCTTGGTGAAAACCAAGATGCTTACAGGAGGAACACTGACAATTATGCTAGTGTTGGGGGAGAGACAGAAGAGGATAGAACCAGAAAAAGGGAGAGATTTGAACTTAAGTGGCATTGTGCTGCAGGCGTGCTGCTATTTTAGTCAATCTCCTGGAACTGCAGGGTTATTTACTGGAATTCTAGCCTGAAAATGCATTCTTTGTGTAATGCTCCGAGTAGGAAGCCACCCCAAGGGATGTGAATTACCAAATACTGTGACATGATGGTGTAGAAGATAAACCCAAACAAACCATGATTCTCAAAAGGCATATAGCTAAATATTTATTTCAGAGTCAATTGAAGAAAAAGGGATTTTCATCCAGCAAGAGCACACAGTATAACTGCAGGTCTAACTTGGCTCTACTGTCTGCTCATGCTCTATTCCCAGACAGGACAGATTCAGCGTTTGTAGACTTGGGGTCTGCAGTGGGGTCAGTCCTGCTTTCCAGCGGTAACAGAAAGGGCATTTTCCACAGCACTTAACAGTGCAACACCTATTCAACACACATTATGGAAGTCATAACCCAAGTTTATTAAAAAATTATGTGCAACAGACAGGATTTATAATTTGCACTAGATTTACACAGATGTTTAATAATTAAAATGCCATTTAATTCTTCAACCAGTCTCAAATTAAGGTTTCCTGGAATTCGTCCAATAGTTATGTGGCAAACTTGCCTTTCATGAATTTGAGAGCTTCCACAAATCAATCTGTTACTGACAAGCAAATTTTTGAGCATTTGGATTTCTTCAGGGAAGTTTTGTGAACATTTATTCCTCTCACTGAATAATTTTATTCATGAATAACCACAAAGATGAAAATGCAGTTATTTTTTGAGCATGTGGTCCTCCTGAATGAATAAATGTTTCTGCATTTATCTTCATCTGTGGACACCAAGATAACAGGCCTCTCCATTTTACTTTTTTATACTTCACAGAAACTTTGTGTGTTAGATAACAGGCTATGATAGCCTAATAGATGAATTAAAATTACTTGCTATCAAAGGAACAGTAGTGCAAACTTCTGTTTGTGTAACTTGCTATTTACACATGTAGAATTCTTGCTATAAAAGGGTGATTTTTTTGGCATAGCAGTTCAAAGATGAGCAGATTTTATGAATATAACCATGGAAGTCTGTTACCAATTTTCTACACAAGAAATAAAAGGAGATACTAGGATCAGAGTCAGTTCCTCAACACTGGCTATGAGTTTTTGGTCACAAGCTTAATGTGTTTAACTGGCTGCTGAGGCAAGTCAGCTGTAAGTAGCAGTTACCAAGTTTCAATAATTTTGATTCTGAAGAAAAGCTTTAGAAAGGGATGGCTGAGAGGATGGTGCATGGAAAATGTTTTTAGATTAGTGTTATGAGTTTACAGAGACCCAAAGGCTTTAGAGAGGTGAATGTCATGATCCCCACTTTACAGATGAAAAACAAGTTGCTGCTTTTGCATATGTTGTCATTATTAATGCAACCCTGAGGCACAACAATTTAGTGCAAAAAGGATGTTTCTCTAAGTGTCCTAGGTTTGGGGCCTGATTCATTTGCTATGAAGCAATCACTCCTGCCTTCCTGTTAGGACTGCAGCCATAGGGCCCCTGATGCTGCTGAATCATCCCCTCATGCTCATACATACTGGTAATATTTATTAAATGGAACACTTATGTCAACAATCATTGCTTGGCAGTGGAGAATATATGGCAGGAGATATCTTTAGTATCAAAAGGGTTGTTACCCAGCAGGATGCATCACTGCTTGAAAACAGAAGTTTATGGTTTTTGAGCTGGCTGTTTACTGATCACATCTAGAGAAAAAGCCAGGATTACTGATAAGGGGCCAATCGGTGTGCTAACATCCCACTCTACCCTACTTCTCTAAAGTTCTGCAGTTTGTTGCAATACTATCTAGAACGACAAGGTTCTGATATAAAATCAGAAGAAACTGCAAAACTACACGTACTGTTTTGGTTACTAAAAGGAATAGGGTAGTACTAGAAAATGAAGTATGGCTGAACACAAAGAATCAAACACAGATGTGGTGTGCCTGTAAATCAAAAGGACTGCAAGCTGAAAGAAAGACAGGCTTTGTCAGGAACAGTGGGACTCGAGTGTCCAGTTTCCTAAGGTTTCTTTGAATCTTAGTGAAGAATAGAAAGTTTATTGCACTCATGTACTCATACCCAGCACCTCTGGAGGCTCTGTGGAGAATAAGGAGTGCTCAGGTGTCTGAAAACCAAGAGCTACAGGATTTGGATCAGGATCTGTTTTTCCATCTTGTTGTCTAGGGAAAAAGAAAGGGCCACAAACCACATCATTATCAACATAAATGGCTGTAGGTGAAGTTTCCTCTGGAAGCTCTGCCCTGTGCCATTAACCAACATGACTTCCTGCTCAAAATTCCTTCTTTTCAAGAAGCCAAGAAATAGAGACTGACTGGAGAGAGAGAAAAGGCTATTTTAGCTACTTTAGGGCTTGGGTTTCAATGGGGGAATTGGACTTTACTAGAAAATAAATGCTTTGCTTGAAGGGGGAAAATAAATCCCCACAACTCTCTTGGAATCTCACTCCTTGAACATGAAGCTTTTCTGCTCCTGTCATAATAAGCTTCAGTTTCTGTTTTGAGTCCTTGAGTCACCAAGTGACCAGAGTCCAAGCTCTTCCACATACACTCACATACTCTTCTGCTCTGCTTGCCTCCTGCTTTGCTCTGCTGGGCTAAAGAGCTGCTATTTTACTGGGAGGGAAGAATGTCAATGATTATGTGCAAGATGAATTCAGAACTTGCTTTACTGGAGGTGCATGCTTTAAATATAAGCATTCTCTAATTATAAGTCCCAGAACTGCCTTTTTTTTTTTTTTTCCAGCCTGCACTTGGAATTTGTGGAGGGAATCCCTGGGTACTCTAATCCAGGCTCACTACTCAGAGCTTTGCTTAGTAAGCATTACAAATATTTAATAGCATCCTGGTATTATAAGTAAATGCATGTGAGAAAAAAACCCCAACCAAACCAACCAAAAGATTCAGTGATATCTTGTATAAATAACTAGGAGAGAGTTCAGGATGAAAAAAAAACCACCAAAAACCAAACAAACCAGAAATACAGAATGTTCAGGAGCTTATGAGCATCCAGGTCCATGGTTTGGATTCTGTCCGTTTCGTAGCTGCAAATCCAATGTTGGGCTGGGCTCAGACACTGAACAGTTTGCTTCAGGCAGGTTCAAAGATTCTCTGGTCTGGAGCTGGGATCCAAATTACTTCCAAAAATAACTTACATTTACATTTTTCCCCCTTGTCCTCCAAGGCCCTAACTATTTTACTCTTGGCTTATGAAATGTGAATGGACATCAAAGGGGATTTTCTATATTAAGACAATGTGTAGCAGACCCTACATAGAAACAGAGAAGAAAAAAGTTATTTGTGTTTTACAACCATGATCTAAACTTTATAGCAAATTCTCTGGATGTCACGGGCTGGTGCTGCTTACTGCTCCATGTAGCAATGAGAAATTAATGACTATCATGTTATGTTTTCTCTGTCCTTATGTACTATAATTCATGGTTTCAAACACTATTTCTTGAAGCTAGAAACCTAGCAGAATAGATGGGAAAAAATCCAGAAACAACATACCAGCCATTATGAGCCATAGCTTTCTCTCAACATACCTACATTTCTTTGGTCTTTATTCTAATTTTTAGCTTAGCCAGGCTGAGGTGATAGTGGTGAAGTGTTGTGAGACCGCAGAATTATTTTTCTTAGCTGCTAAGATATGTGTTAGGCAGAACATATATTCTTCCAGGCATGTCTCAAAGGGCCAGTAGTAGAAGTGTTTACGTGGAAACCACAACTCCCTGAGGAAAACAAAATTAGGGGAGGGAAATTTCTGTCCACTTGCTAGAATTTACTATAACCTCTGGCACCAGCTTATATTCCAGTGAGAACTTATTTTATTTTTTTTTTATGATATATTACAAGCTACAGAAAGGTGTGCATTGAAGGTACATAATCCTGTGCAAACCAGGGTTTCAGCTAGACTGCAGGAGAGTATTCTTCTGTTGGAATATATCCAACAGATCTGTGCTCCTTTGGAGCATAGCTAACTGAAAGAAGATACATAATGAAGGCAGCAAAAAAATACTCCAGTGAAGATGCATTTTAGCTGAAGATGCCAGCCATCCTGCTGACATAAGTCAAGGCTATGCATCTGCTTGAAGGATGGTAGGCGTAGGTGTCTTTGCACAAGAGAGGCCTCAAAACTTAGCCATCCCAGTTAGTTTTTCCATGCTGTGGAAAGAAAAGAAGAGAGAGAGGAAATCTCTTCCTTTTTCCTTCTCTCTCTGGATGATGTGTGTAGGATGAAACAATTCTCTCTGGAACTGGTAGGAAAGCACAGGCAGGAGCAGATGTTCCTGGATTTTAGGGAAGACAGTGGTGTAGTTCAGGGACATCTAATGCCTCCCCATCTCTCTGGGTACAACAGAAGAAATAAAAAGATTGACCAAAGCTGTGTACTGGTAGAACAACAATGGCATGATGGCAGTGACAGTATTTCAAACAGTGAGCAGCAAGAAGCTCAACTGCAGTTACCGGAAGGTTACACACCTCAAATTTCAACTGAGCATTTTTTGTGTATCCTGTACCCATGGCACATTATTTGCCGTCTCTCGCTTTCCCTCTGCCACAAAAAGAGAGCCCAATTCAGTTTACCTTTGTAATAAGTTTACATACTTCCACATCCAAAGCAATGGGAAAAGGCTCAAAGCCTACTACAAACAGAGGATTAAACTGGGACTCTCTTCCAAGAGCCCAAGGAACACACTGTGAACAGCACATCTCACCAAGCTTAGCCTGCTGATCTTCCAGGGCTCTGAAACCTGAGCCTGGATGAGCTACAGCAAGATTTAAAGCCTACATGCTGAACAAGGACCTGCTCTTCTGAAGCTCTTTCTTTCTCTCCTGGTTTTAATACATTTTCAGTTCTAGTTACAATTAGAGCCTTCTTTTTCTTCCTATCTGGTTCTTCCCCTCAAAACACACATTAGTTTTACTTCTTAATGCCTGGGAATGCACAGTCATATCTGTATCTTTAGATAGGAAAGAAAAGGTCCAAATAATAAAGCCCAAATTTTGGTTGAAAGCTCAATTTCAACCAATTTAGTGGTTTAGCCATTAATAATGGGATTCTTAAGTTAGAAAATTTATATCAAGGTGAGAGCCATTGTTCTTATTTTGTAAGAACTCATATGAATAATTTGAGTGGAGGTTCCATGCTTATAGAGGGTTTAAAAAAATTCAGGACTGTGTATTTCTTCATGACATGGCATAAAAGATAAATTTCTCTAACTAAGGTATCAACAGCAGAGAAATCTTTTGAGGGAAAGGTATAAACTTGGTCTCATGCAGAGCTCTGGGTTCCAATTCATTATCTGAGTGCTATAATAGAACCCAATAAAATCCTCATTATATGAAATAAACATTGTAGAATGCTGTTTCCTGGAGCTGGCTTTAAACCAAAATCTCTTGTGTGGGTGAGACTTTAAGGATTCCTTTAAACATGGCTTGGATTGCATGGCATCTGCAGAGCATTACTGCTCAGATCCCTGGACCACCACTTCTGCATATGGATAGCTTCAATGCATCTATTGGCTTTTTTAGGGTTTTCTTTTCCACTGATTTAATGTTGTACCATCTTCTCTTCACCAAGGGAGTGGTTTCCTCATTTGTGATGTGGTAGCTTTTGCTAGTTTTGGAATTCCATCTTGGAAAAAAACCACATCAGCATTTACAACATGCTGTTGTAATTATGTCTGAACCAAAAACCATTTTCATTATCTAGTCAGAGGGGAGTTACTACTCTGATCTGTGACTGAACTTTACAACTTGACTGGCCTGCTTTTTTATGCTAAGAGCTTCTAGGAGAAATAAAAATTGCCTGACATGGGATAAACGTTGATGGAGCTGACTATATGTAAATTGGCATTAGCAATTTATTTAAATGCGCTTTAGGTCTTGACTCGGTCCCAGAAAAACGAGGCATTAAGCTGCCCACAGCAGCAGTTTAGCTGCACATTTGCAAGCAGGCTTCCTTTCCTAGGGTGTCTGTACAAGCAATGGAAAGAATTCCCTGGCTGGCAGCAGAAAAACACAGAGCAGAGGCGCTCTCAGCTGCACAGCCCATGCAAGGGCTGGCTGCTCATCACAGAGTTAAAGTTCACAGCCACGAGGTTTCGCAACTGGGTTCACAGTGGGGACTGCTGTTGTTTACTTTAGGGGAAGATGGAGGCATGCAAGGGAGGAGGGAGTCCCTCCCCCATGTGCTCCCAACTGCTGACACCCCGCTGCAGCCCTGTTCCCAGTGATTTATGCAGCTGCTGGATGGGGTCTGGTTTCAGGGGATTGAGCTGCAGGAGCAGGTGGGACTCCCAGGCAAAGACTCCAGACCCGGGACAAAACAGAAAGAGAAATCCGTCCTCTTCCCAGGGTGGTGAGGGATCTGACAAGGAAGTACTTTGTGAGCTTAACTTTCCCCTATGACACCAGCCCCAAGGATCCCTGCAAAGCCACCTGCCACTTCCAAGGTAATAGGAGCCTGTGTAAAAATTCAGGACAACTAGTCCAAAGTATAAGAGCAAATGTTGCTGTGCTGCTCAACATCTAAGGCCACTAAGTGCAGTGATTTTTCTGTGTGTTAGAAGTTCTTTGTTTGGGTCTGTGTATATGCACATCCTTTCAACTCATCAACTCTGACATGCAGCACTTGCCAAGCTAGGATTTTAAACTACCTCCCACATTAGCTGTGGCATAAAGAGGGACAGGATGCTCTTTATTTACTGCCATTCTGGGGATTCTTCTCCAGGGCTTGCTATGCATGTTTTTACAATTTAAAGTAATTTGTAATTTAAAGCCACAATACCCAGGCCAAGGATAACAGCAGTTTTTCTTTTGAGCTCTGTGGAAATTCACATCCTCTGCTTTGTATTCCCCTTCTCCCTTGCCTGCACTTGATGTGTTCCGCCAGTCAGCTGACATCAGATGTAATTTTCAAAGAACAGAAACTTCTGAGATATTGATTTCAAATGCTGTTTTTTTTACACTGAAGTGTGTACACAGGGAGATCATTCAGGGGCAAAAGCTGTGTGGTTGAGGACAGGCCTGGGAAGAGCTGCCTGGGACTAAATCTAGCTGTTCTCAGTTCATGCCTTACTCCTCTGCATGCCATTTAATAGTCTGTGGCAGGGGCTGTGATGAAGGTCAACACAGATGGAAAGCCCTGTGTCTCAGCTTGGTTGGGGTTAGTGGGACCCTCACACACATTCCAGGCTTATAAAAAGATCTGTTGGTATCAGTTTAATCTCTTTAGAAGAAATGTGTCATTATTCATTTTCCAACTGGGTTATAACCTTTATGTATTATATAGTCCTTTAAAGATGGAGGTTGTGACTGTTTCTCTTGGAAGATGAAAGGTTATTGGAAGGAAGTCTGGACTCAGAGGAGGAGAAAGGGGGGTGGGGGAAAGGTTTTATATCACAATTTCAAAGGGATCTCATAGCCCCTCTAAGTGAGCAGCTCTCCAAGTCATGGCAGTGATAGAGCATAAGACACTACTAATCATCAGGCCTGCCTGGCCTCCTGCATGCTTGGACATGTTTTTCCCATGGCCTTCTTAGCACTCTTGCCAGGCCAAGATTTGTGTCTGTGAGACGTTCTCAGGACAACTGGAGTCTCCTTTAGTCCAGCTCTGAGCTCCTCTCTGCCCTGTTTTGCTGATGTAGATGCTGGAGAAAAGTGAAGTTACTGAATGAACCTTGTGAAAGGAGAAGGGAACACTGAGCAATGTTCACCTGTATATGAACAGAAGGTGTAGCTCCTTTGGCTGCACTTTATTCTGAGCACATAGAGAAAACTGGCAGCTTTATGTATTCATTTTTCTCAACTCTTTGCACAGGTACAGGTTGGTCTCTCACTCTAAACTACTTCTGAAGAACTGAAATTCTTTTTTTCTCATGGGTGATGCATACTTGGTAACTGGTCTCTATCAGTGTTTAAGAACTTTAACAGTTTTGAAAACTCTTGTTTTGAAAACCATGTGTACATGTTATTCTGTTTTATCACTCCCTGCTGGCATGCTGCTCTCCAGCAAAAGGGATGTGTTTGTAGCAGAGCCTGCAAAGCTGTGCTCAGCCCTGAGCTGTCTGCAGGAATCTACATACCTCCATGCCCACATTTCTCTGTTCAAATGAGGAAATAACTGGGATATGATGACATAAAATCTCTGCCTCCAAATAGCCCACATTTGCATCATATCAGCACTTGAGAAATAAAAATCAACCTTGTTATTATCATATTATATACCTATTTTCAAGACTGCAACCTAAAGGATGGGATCTCCACTTTCTTTTTGTACAAGTGAACTAAACTCTTGTCTCTTCTTGACAATACCTCAAAGAACCTATCGCTAAAGAAGGCCTGAAGGGGATGTGTCTGGGCTTTGTTTTCCAAAACAAGAAACACCTTTTAGAAACTTAGGTTTGTGTTTGCATGCTGTCCACATCACAACTTTTTGCCCTTTGTCATCCTTCCAAAGTTAGGGAATTCCACAAAAAGTAGGAGTTATTTTCAGGCATTTTCTGTGGGATAGGTGATTGGGTTGAATCAGTTCTTTGCATGCATCTGGACTTCCTAGTAGAAAGTTAATTTTCAGGTTGTATATTTTGGGAATGGAACAAATAGCAACAGTCAATTAATAGTTATTTCCATGAACTAAGCGCCTACCTTAAATCTTCAATACTTAGTTACATCATGTGTAAGTAAACAGTTTTGAGATGATATTTCTAAACAGGCTCAGCAGTGTATAAGACTGGTTGTTGAAATTGTTCTTAGTTTAGTTCAATGACCCTCCACAGCAGTTTTGGTTGTTCTGGTCTGTGTTGTGATTATCTTTTCCTGCTAATTTTGGAGTCCTTAGCATTCAGTTTGAAGAGGATAGAAATGTCTGTTTAAAGGACAGTCTCATCAAAAACAGATGAAAGAAAATAGGAAAGAGTGGTGGTTATCTGAGGATTTTACATATTTGGGCCTTTGTCATGCTATATCTGATTTCCATTTCAGTATACACACTGGCAGAAACACCATCTGAAAATTTAAAAATGTTATTACTTGGGAATTTCAAGGATAATATCTTCACTGAGCATCCCAGGAAATGCGGGCTTGCTTTACAGATTACTTCCATTTTAGTTTTCCTGGCAAGATACATGAAAACCTGTTTTTCCTGTTCGCCAGGAAGAAAATAAAAATCTATAATATAATTTTTATAGAAAATCCCTTACTACTCATCTCCTTCCATGTAACACAAGCCATTTGAAATCCTCTGATGAGTAATATAAAAATAGTGCTAGATTCATCCCAACAGCATTTTTCCCTGGATTAATGCTTACTTTTTCCTTAGTGCCCATCCACCTGCTGCCTCCCTATCTGCTCTGCACATCAAATGGTGCAGAGCCCCATTGGTCACTGGCTGGTGTCAGCTTGGCATGGCACTGACCTGGGCAGGCAGAGAGGACACTACTGCTGGAGGACAAAGCTATATATGTCTTTTTATAAATTGTTTTTTAGTACACTGAAACCTAGGATTAATAAAGGTGTAATTCTACCCCTTGCTATATTCTGCGTATAGCCAGTGATCTTGTACCTTTCTGGTGATTTTTGCTATCTCTTGACATACACATGATCTCTGGAGTCAATCATCTTCACATCTTCTCTTGAGGCCTCATCATGTTAATTCTGTATTTCAGGATTTTCTTCAAGAAAAACATAAAAAGCAGGTCTTATCTCCTCTACCTCCATGTATTTTAGTTCTGAAATTAAACTTGGTCTCACCATTACTTGCTTAGACCAAGATGAACAGTACAACCAATACTTTCTGTTGTAACTGAAGCCAAAGTATAAACAGAATGAATATTTCCAAGGTTCCTAGGATTATGGGATAAACAATATGACCAATCAGGTCATTTCCAAATGAGCTATTTCTCATTTTTATTGCTTTTCAGAATTTTCCTTCCTTAACACAACAGAAATATTGCTTTTGTTTGCTAGGCCAAGCTTCAAACAAATGCAGAGGTAAAGACTGATCTAAATGCTTTTAAAACAACTCCTGTTAGTATTAGCAGAGAAGTCCAGCTATTATGAACAGACAGTTCTCCAATGCTGCTGTTTAAAGGCAGGTGCTCATCAGCTTTAGCTGGCAACCAACACGAGAGTTCTACTTACAGTTTCCTTTGAAATTCAGGGATCAGGTGTGCTGAGACACACAAACAGCATGACCATGAGTAATACTGATAGCAGTAAACACAACGCATTTTAGTCGAGGACACGTGCCAAACACAGCCTCAGAAGCATAGCCCAGGATAACAGTAATAATATCTCAGCCTGTATAAAACATCTCTTCATTCAGATCCAATTCTGAATTGAAAACATTTAGGTCTGATACTTATACCCGAACCATGAGGCTGACACAAGTCAAGAGAAAAAGCTGTTAAGGCTGTTTTTCAGTATGATGCCAAAATTTCATTCTGGATCACTGAGACTCACGGTCTTCCATAAGTGGTTCTAGGAAATGTGGATTATGGATCTTTCAGCTCACCAGAAATGAACAAGCAGTTTAATATGCATTTAGGGGGAGAAAAGGGAGTGAGGCATACTTGGACAATCACTGTTACAAAGGCAGCTTCCACTAAATCGGCAGCATTTTTGTTTTATGCTAATTGATTTTATTTGAGTAAAATCTGATGTTAGACTAAGGGATGATAGCACAATCATGCCATTCAAAGACAAAGAAAATACTTCTAACCCACATCAAGCTCCTTAAGTTCTCTTGACAACAGCAGCATAACCCTATTTTTATCTAGCATCATTCAGCTAGTATAGCTTTTAAATAATCTATAACTTAACATTAGGAGGTAAACTCTTTCTAAATTTTTTTGTTGAAGATGACATACTTTATTTATAGGAAGGTAATTTCTCACTTTTTTTAGTGATTTATCTGTGGTACCTGATCTGAACATTTATAGCATTCAAGCCTTAAGAATATTGGTTGTTTTTTAATGTGGCTAAAACAAAAGATTCGTAAGGGCAAACATGATGAATAGAAGTAATTTATTTTATGTACTTAGCTTAGAGTATTTGAACATAATATTTTACATCTTGCAACAGTGTTCACTGAAGTATGATAACAAACACACATGCAAAAATTCTGTATGTCTGACTCACTTAGGCTCATTTCAAAGCTTGGTGGAAGACAATGGAATTTCCATTGCCCTCAGTTAGACTTGGGCTTATTCATTACTGGTCATTTAGTGGAGTATGTATCTATGTTTATACACATGGTAAGAAGTAAACGCCATGGGTGCTGCTTTATAATGACAAACCAACACATTTCGGATAACAGGGATTTGGATTACATCCTTTCTGGTAAATCAACAATACTGATCCTGATTTATGTATTCCCTTAGAGCGGGTTTTTGGCTAAAAACATAAATAGTCTCAATCCTTCTAGGAGGCACAAGCTAATTAAGTGCAATTTTTCTTTCTTCCAGGAAAGCTTGATAGCTAACTCTTTCCTGCCAAATATCAAATTGACTATTGTATTCCTGAGCTCCAAATGGGGCTGGTATAGCTGACAACCTGTGCAATGCTGTCAGGGTCAGCTGGGATGGTTTCTGCAGACATGGCCTGTAATAAACCCTGTGAGTCCGTCCTGTAGCAGCATCCCCCCATAGAGACATCTCCTGATGGACTCTTGCACACGCTGAGCCAGCAACGCCTGGTGGTCAGCCAGACCTTTCTGTTTGTAGCAGAAGAAAAAAGAGAAGCCTCTACATGTGCTTTCCCATTACCCTTTTATAACTTGCCAGATTAATATTAGCATCTGAGGAAATAGTGGTCAGATCCATGACCCAGGGAGGGATCTTGTACACTACTAAAACACACCTTGAAGTGGAATTATAGCTAAGGTGGAGATGGGTGGAAAAAAATATGCTCCAAAATGCTGTGCCATCTTGAAACTGCAAGCTTTTCACTGACTCTGGTTTCCACTTGTGGTTTGCTCTTTCATACAAATGAAAGAAGAAGTATCTGTACACAATGCTGAGGCTTGCAGTGTCTGCATTAAAGATCCAAGGACTTGTTTGCCTGATCATCCCTAAGAGAGGAAGGTCTCTCTTACTCCCAGCTTTGATGTCACAAGTCACATCACTAGATTTAGAAGACATTCTGTTGAGCTATATGCAGGAAAGGATTATGATAGAAGAACACAAGTGGCTGCTTTAGGTTTCACAGTTTTGGGGACCCTGCAGTTTTTTGTGACAGTGGTAGGGAGCCCGTTCAGTTTGCTGACAACAGTGCTCTCAGCAGAAGTAGCTGCTCTCCAGACCTCTGCAAATTTAAAGGCCAGACTTAGCCATGCTGTTTCTTAAAAGTGTCATAGCCACAGGAATGGATTTGTGACAAGATGGCAAAAGAACAAATCCCACCATAAAAGAGCAACAATGAAAGGCCATAAGGGGGGAAAAATGAATTCCAGAGTGGGCTGATTTGCTTACGCAAGACAATTTACACAATCACAGCTTTGTACAAAGAAACAAAGATATGGCCTTGGGGAAGCCACTGCCATTTTGTAAGTAATAGTTAAAAAATGCTTGCACTGACTGTACCAAGAAATGCCTGTAGAGGCAGGGGCCCTAATAAGGAGCAGCAGGCAGCACCCCAGTGAGTAAACAAAAAGACATGGCTCCCTGAGCAAGAGCCTGGCCCCTCATAAACACAAAGGGCTTTATGCAGAGTTGCATGTGCTGGCTGTACCTCCGAGCTGGGCAGCCTCACGCCCGTCCTCATGTCAATTCTTCTGGGCTGGAGACATATTCTTAGAGATGCACGAGAACAAGAGGTGTCACAGCAAGAGCTTCCATCCTCACTTTGCATTATTGTTTGCATCTCTGGTGTGTTGGGAACTCAGCATGCTCAGCTGTCTTTTTAGAGCAAGTTCCTCCAGCATGGCTTCTTTGTTCCTGTTCTGCTCCAGTCTAATTGTATTTAGGCTTCCCTGGCAGGGTGGGAAAACTCCACAAGTGTCAGTAAAAATTAGGCTTTGTTTTCGTCATTTGAACTAAGAATCTAGCAAATGCTAAAAAGTGCTTCGGCAATCAAGTGTTGTGGGAAAAAGGTGCTTTTGCAGCTAGAAATATAAATTATTGGTGACTGATTTGGAAATTTGGTAGCTGACATTTAAAACAAGCAGTCCGTCCCCAAGGTCATCAAAGCAGAATGCCTGACTGGATGAGGCGGTTTTAAAGTTCTGACTGAGATTCCAAAATGTTGTAGATGATGATTTCAGATCATGGGAATACTAGTTTGCTGAGTATGTTTGTGTAAGCATAGATTAAGATGTAAGCAAGAAGCTATTTTTATAAAATAACTAATAAAACTTAGGAAAATAATCCATAAGGAAAAAACCAAATGTATCAGGGTTTCTAAAGGAGCCTTCATGTATCGTGTACTCAGCTTCATAAAACTGCAGTAAGATTTGGTGGCAAAATCCCAATCTAGATTATGTTTTGCTAGTAAGTAAGTAAATGACTTATAGATTTCAGAAGCAGAATGACACTTCTGTAGATACATCAAAAACAAGTTCCAAGGGAGTAAATTACTGTGAGTAGTTTAAAGATTGCCAAGCTGTTGTAAAGTAAGTGGTGGGAGGTGTTGCTACTCATCTTCTTCCCAGTATTAGATGTGAGACTTCAGTTTAAATGTTTAAGAAGAAAATTCCTAACAGCAAGGTATAGCTGTCAGGTTAGGAAATGGTAGACACACCACTCTTCTCAGCTATTGAAGTCCAACTGCAGAAAACACTTGAGAATATACAGACTGAAATGCAGCAGCATCATCTGAGGAAATGGCAAGGCTAACTCAACAGGCTGCTCCATTTTGGGCTGTGATTGTTGCTTCCTCCAAGTTTCCAAAACTACCCTTCCTCTTCACTCTTCTCAGATTTTCACTTGTAGCTAGAACTGTGTAAATATCTACTACAGTCAACTAGTGTGTAATTTCATGTGTCTCTACTTTCTGATTTCTTCATTTTCTAGTCAGAATAGACAAAGAATTGTTGAAGATGACACATCAATCCTTCTCATGTCCCTAGCTGGACAAGCTGTTCAGCTATGCTTCAGTTTCCAAGTCGGTAGGTTCAGCATCAGAGAGGAGCAAACCATCTTGGCACAGACGTGCAGGTAAGGTGGGATTTAGGTCTGTGGCAATGTAAAAGTAACTATTACTACAGCATTTCAGATAGGTATACCCATGGATTCTTAGGTGCCTATGCAGTTTTCCAACAGCCCTCAATTTAGCAAGTGTCTAAATTTAAGCCACCACTTTGCCACAGTGTCATCTTCAGCTAAGAATTTGCGGGCACAGTACACTACATGAGGAAGAGCACTGCTCTCCTGGTGCTTTGAGGTCCACTATCTTTAGATTCTTCTGCACTGATAGGATAACACTCTCAAATAGATTTAGCCAAAACTTCAGAAGTGTTTCTTCTCCTCCACTTTGTTTTTTCTAAATAATATGGTGCACAGATATTCCTGTATGTGTGTCTGTGAGATTATGCCAATTTGTTATTAGCCTGCCGATAATATACTCCAAATTGTACTAGTGACCAGTGATTACAAATGGTTGTTTTGTCTCAGTTTTTGTTTCAGTTGAACATAAATCTTCTAGGATCAAAGGGCTCTATAATCAGAAAGATGTTATGAAAAAATGTTTCCATCTCCTCCTGCCACGTGCCTTAAGGCTACACAAGCAGTTCTCTTTCAACCCTGAAAAGAAAGCAATAAAAAAAGCAAACCATCCATTAGAATGTGGAATTGTCTTCAGTGTGAAACTCCATCTCAGAGTGATGTAAAATGGGACAGCAAGAGTGGGAAAACACTGCTTTAGGGAAATATTGTGCTAATCTAGATGACTGAAGTGTTCTCTGGCAAAATTTCTAGGGGTCTGCTGCACAGCAGACCAGCAGTAAATCCAGGAGACTGTTGCACCAACTGAACCATGAATATGTTGAAACAGATTATGTCCTCTAAAATGAGTGTTTTTGGGGGTTGCAATTGTTTGTAATTCTGTAATGAGAACTTCAGGTTTGAGTATAAACAGTGGGGAAAGTGAACTAAGCAATGCAAATTAGTATTTTACTTACTTTTGAGAATTCTTTTGTAAAACTTGATGTTTACATGACAGTTAGCACTGTCGTCCTGCCAGAAGATATTGAAAAGGAAGGAAATCAACTGTGCAGTAACTTACACCCCATGAAAAGACATTTTATAGCTTAGAAAGATTTCTTGGTTTCTTTAGTGACTTGTTTCTAATGTAGGTTTGCTGTATTTATATTCTGGTCATGTACAGAGCAAAAGCAGCACTGGGGAAAAAAAAAAAAGATAAACTGTAGGGCCAAACCCATTCTAATGTAGCTTCACCACAGCTGGTGGAGTTAAGCCAGGAGATAATTTGTCCCAAAGATTTTGGAGTAATGAAGTATTAAACTGAAGCTTAATAGAGCATTAGAGCTGACATAAGTAGCAAGAATTTATTTGCAATTAAGTTTTACTCAGAATATAAAGAAAAATGGTAAAAGGAAAAATTTCCAAAGCTGTAATGAGCGTGCACAACCTCTGTCTCCTCTGAAAAGAAAGCTGGCCTTTCCCGTAGGTTTCCATAAACATACCTCCCTAAAAATATACACTGTTGTCTGCTGGTTTTGATCTGCTCACTTGTCCACTTAGGTTCATGCAATTGCTAACTTTTAAAGCTGAGTCCCTGCCAAAGCTATCTATGCTCTCAAACAAAACATTGCACATATATATAAAAAAAAAAGTGTGCTGCTGCTGAAGACAATGATAGGAATTACCTACTAGGACAGATGCACACCACATCACATAATAAGTACATTGTTACTGCATGTGGTATGACATCACAGATGTGCCTGAACACACTTGATGATTTAGCACCTTTTGCTGTGAGATAAAGCTGTGCCAGATTATGGCAGAAAACAATTCAGGCAGCTGAACTATGAAACACATTCACAAAGACCATAAGTAAATAATTTAATAGTGTTCCATTCTTTTCCATATTGCATGTTTGATTCTAAAGGACAGCAGGTGCTCCGTGATCGAAGATCTCCAATTACAAAGATGTGTAGGACAGAGAAGCAAAAGTCTGGGGTGGTAGGAGTTGTGTGGTTTTTTTTCTCTGATTTTTTTTTTCTGTATTATCCTATTAAGGGGTTCTGGGTAGTTAGTATCATTCCTTTCCACTCAATCCAAGCCATTTTCTTTTCTAGAGTAAGGATCCAAGAAACTTTTGGTTAAGCCCATTCAAGACTAGTAGTTAACCTGATATTCTTCACTTTGATCTGGAATACATGATTTCTCTTTTCTAATCCTCTTTGATAATGGCAGAATTCTCAGAGTTTCAGATAAACTTTCCCAGATTTGGATTCCTATCAAAAACATTCTAGGCCCACTGAAGTGAATTGGATATATCTAAATTAAAGACCATTCCAATGACCTCTAAAGGTAGTAACAACTGTACTAGCTAGAAATATTTGAGATCAAGTATAGTACTGCTAGTGGAACTAAAAGTCACCTGAAATCTTAGTTTCAACATCTTCTTTTGAAGGTATTAATAATGCCAGGCTTCTAAAACACCATAAAAAGATTTATAAGGATACTTTTTGTGTAAAGAAAATTCATCAGTAGTGAACTAGGAGGGCACTATGAAGAGTATTTGTCTCTGCTCTGAGGGTAGATGATGTTATGTACCCTTCAGACTGGGTTCATCACCATCTGTCCAGACTTAACACTCTTGTTACAGTGCAGTACCAAACTATGGAGTTTCTCTCCATCCTATTCCTTTCCAGTTCTGCATATTATGAACCTGGCTCTAAATGTGTGGAAGTTTTTTTTTGCTCTTGCTTGGTTTTAATAACTTGAGAGAAGCACAGACTTTGAGAACACCACCAACAGCATCAGTGAAAGTGACTGCTTTGGTGAGTCCATCTGAAGCCCAACAGAGCGATCACTTTTCTGGTAACTGCCTCCCAGATCTGACTCCAGCCCTTAATTCCTCCTTTGGCATGCTGACAGAGATCAAGAACAATACAGTACTATTTTGTGCTTGTCACAGAACAAGCAAGGATCAGCTGTTGACTTCACTTGGGGTAATGGTTTAATCATGGCAAGTACCTTTTTTCTACTACTATGTGTGCAACAAACTGAGGTGCTAAGAAAACTGCAGTGTTGTGCTCTTACCCAGTGCAATTTGCAAACTCTAGGAAAGGCTCTAAAAAGACCTAAATGGGAATTAGTTGTCTGTTTCTTGCATGTTCATTTTCCTCTCCCTTTCTCCAAAACTTTGCTAGAAAGGAAACTTTGTTTCACCCTTCCCTTATTCGGGATCATATGGATCAGAACAGGACCTGGTTGCACATCTTGTTTTAATCAAAATAGGCAGTGATAGCACTAGCACAGGAACCTATTTTTATCATCTGAGAAACAGCTGTAGTTGAATCAAGAAATAAATTGCAGCCTACATGAAATTTCAGTGGTCCAGAGTAGGGTTATCACCTGTCCCCAGAACACAGTTCAAGAGTACATCCAATAGGTCCTAATACACTACACATCTCGGGGGAGATTGATTAGGTGAGGACAATACTCTGACCCACACTGAAGAAAGACTGAAATGCTTAGTTCATCCACTTCCTATTCCCTCCTATACCTCACTCTAGGAAAAAAAGCAAGGTGTCTTACTACAAATCCCCCAAATTTCAGCTTTTGGTTTTGGCAGGTGGCTGCACTGAAAAAGTGTTTGCAGATAAACAGGGTGAGAGAGAAACCAAGCAGACATGCTGGCACAAATTATCTTGTATTTAGAGTAATGATGCAAATAGCCATAAATAGGTTAGCTAAGAAGTTCATTGGAATTGTGTCATCTGAAAAATTGAAGAGAGAGGCAAGTGTGCGTTTAGCTTTTTTTCTGATTGCTATCCATAGTCAAGATCATCTCCTTTGTGAAAGGGAGGCTGCAGAGATCCTCTGTTCATTTGAATAGAAGCAAAGCTTCCCAGTAAGAGGGCTAGAGAGATCCCTTCCTATTAACCCTTGCTTATTTGATGATTCACTACATTAGATGGAGGATAAATGCTCCAAAGAAGAAAGAGCTGGTATTAATAGTATCATTTGCTATTTGTGGGAAGTTGTCTCTCACAACAGACCTGGTAGAAACTCGTGGATAGAATCAGTCTCTGCCCCAGTGAGTTTGTCCTTTAGATGATGTCATAGACTGAGGACTGGAAAACAACATAGGACTACTTTTGGGTTGAGGGTATGTGGAGTACATTCTATCAGCTCTTGTAGTCTTGCTAGTGACTACAGTGGCTACATCAATTCCCCACTCAAGTGAGTCACAATGTTCTGACATCGAGTGGGGAAGTTCTGGGGTAAAGTAGACAGTGGTGTGAAGGTAGTTTGAAGGTTGGCTTCAAGGACAGCACATTCTTCTCCTTAATTCAAAGTCCTCTCTTTTAAGAACAAGAATTCATTTTATGCCTTCAGTTTCTTCTGGTGAAGAAGGATTAAGCTGTAGGTGAGACTGCAAGTTTACAGCAGCAAAAGAAGGAGGCATGTTAAAAAACATTTAAACCTGAAAGTAACAGCTGGACATAGATGAAGTATGAGAACATGAATCTTTCAGGCTGCAGCTGAAGATCAAACAGACTGAGAAAAGTTGCTTTTTCCATCAGTATTTTCACATGGCTCTGCCTCCATGCTTCAGGCAAGACCAGAAGCAAAAGTGCCAAAATATCATGAGAAAAGCTGCTCTTGCAAAATTTCTGGCCTGACCAGAAATAGGAAAATCTCATGAAACACTGTTCTCATTTGCTTTCCAGCCCTGCTTGGCACATCCAGGAGGCTAAACCAGGTTCCCCTTGGTTTTGAACCATATTTGAATTCTTCTTTGGTTTCTCATGTCTTTTGTAAATAGTACTCTGTAAACCTGTGGTATGTCAGCTGTGCTGACTTGACACATTGATCCCCAGACCAGTGCAGACCAGCAGTGATTAAGTGTTTTTCAACCTTGTCTAAAAATTATTTATCATTTACTACTAAGCAGACATCCTGAGTCTATTGCAATGGGAGCTATACAAAATGACAGAAAAATACTTTGGCCAAAAGAGCTGACTCTAGTAGATAAGAAGAGGGATTTTGCCACAGTTCCTTATCCATAAAACATGGACATATAGTATTGCTAATCACTAATACAAGTGTATATAACTAGGGAGCATACAACCTACATGTTTTTGCATCTTAGTCCAGATCTTAAACCGCAAGACCATTCTCTCACTTCCAAATTAATGTGTTACACATTACAAGAAACCTAAATGCAAACAAAAATATCTGAAAAGCATGTTGTGCAGGAAACTGGCTGGGATTCAGTCTGTTCCCTCAGTGAGTTCACAATCAGCCTGACTCTGACCATGTAAGCTTGTATGTTCTGTTGTTGTGCCTGTGGTAGACAGTAAGCAGAACTGGTTTTAAGGTCAATACGCACAACATCTGTGCTTACTGAAAGAAAAGAAATCTAACTCCCACATTCTGAAACTAGAAAAACTAATGATGAACTGCAGAAGAAAAAGATATATTTTTAAAATACATTATTTAGAGAATACACTACTGTAAAGTTGGGTACTGTAACTACCAAAGGAAAGGAAGTTGGGAGAGCTTGCTGACTCAAGTTCTCTAGGAATTTTTCCATTAATTTAGTGTCAGTTGCTAAAAGCCATATACTTTTGCTCACTTTAGAGATTGCTGTTTTAGTTACTACAATGTAATTGAAGTAAGAATGTACTTCTCATTAAACAATCCCCTTCCTCCATGAAATAAGCAATATGATTGGTTTCAATGAACTACAGGCATATAGTCCAGTTTCTCTTTATATTAATGAAATCAGACAAAACTCCCATGCTGTTTTCAACCTATGTTTTACAGCTATGACATATAGCCAATAGCAACATGCTGCACCAAAGGTCCAGGGACACATACATTTACCTAAGAGGACCTGGCTGGGATTTTGAAAAGCATGAATTCCCTGGGGATAATCTGTGGGGTACTGCAGTGCCTCAGGGCAAACTGGTCCAGCCAAAGAATATATTTCTGACTGTGCTAGAAAGATGCCCCATGCAAAGTCCACCAGGCAGAACAAACACAGTTCTGTTTTACATGATACAAATGGGTTCTAAGGGCACATTACCGCCTTCTTGTAAAAAAGGATCTTCTTTGTGATTGAAATTCCTGAGCATAGTGCACACTGCAGCTAAACTGGGGAGGTCTGCACACAATCTCTCTGTTGTATTTCTGTTCTGAGTATGTGGTACTGCAGAAGACAATAGCAGATGGGACAGTTTAGTCCTCACTGAATATTTTGATTTATGATGTTTTTATAATTTAGCAGAATTGAACTGTCTAGGATTTAATACATGAAGCAGTATCAAAGAGCAGCTTCTGGACCAAAAATGTTTAGAAGTAGTCCATTATATGGCCTAAAGATGCCGTGATGCAGAGCTTCACACTGATACAGTATAAAGACAAAGCATTACGAATGGATGTTGTATGCAAGATGCTGTAAGAAAGACCAGAGTCTGCCATATAAAACCTGACATATTTTAGGAAGGTTTCCAACTTTTATTTTCTGTATTTATTTTATATAAAGTAGTTGTCTCTTCCCCTATTAATATTAGTTACTTAATAGTAGTTGAGAAAGCTCACTTTCTAGTTTTCCCATCCCTGTGGGACCAGGCACCTTTGTGACTATGTAGAAGAACAATGCCTAGCAGAGTGAATCCAAGACAAGTGACCATACTATAAATGATTAATAGTATTGTTCCACTTCTAGATAAAAGAGGACAGTGGCTGCAACTTGTTTAAACAAAAAAAAAAAGTGATTAGATTTTGTTAGCTGACCAAGGCATTCCTCAGGGTACCACTGTGTTTTTCATTTCATCTAGTGCCTGAGAATTACAACTCTCCTCCAAAGAAGTAACAAATTAAGATTTAACTTTGATTGCAAAATAACAAACCATTGCCTCTCAGGATTTCTCTTCTCTGTTGGTTAACCATCCCCAAGTGTTTTAAGCACATATTCTCTGAACAAGCAGAGTTTTGATTGAGGAATATTTTCCACAGACCCATCATGGTTATCTGCCAGCTGTGCTGGATTTCTTTTCAGAAGTACACCATTAACTAAAACTACATGATCACTGCTAATACAAACTATTTACTGTATGTTTAACTTCTTTTTCTTCTTAACCTTCTCTGGAGTGAAACTGTTAGTTAAGGGTGAGAAAATGATAAAGACATACTCTCATAAATGGCTCTAGAAGGAATCACCACCATGATACAATTCTCACTGAAATGATGAGCCAAAAGCATGGATGTTCAGTGAAACTAGCTCTTATTCTTTTCTACTCCTTAGTTCCTATCTTGACTAGTTTAAGCCACAGCTCTGAAAATATAAAGTTGAAAGGGAAATCAATGCTGGGTTGATTTAATAGTGAGACAGAAATTAAAACAGTGACAACAACTTATGTTGGCATTTAGGAACCATTAGTTTGAGTGATTAAGTATATTTATGCACGTAGAAGGTGTTCAGGATTGATTTTTAGGCCTTAAAAATGAGTCACTGGCCTTAGAGCAAGCCCACAAAGTGTGATTGAAAGTCTAAGAAGCAAATGGAGAGTGAGAAAAAATATTTCAGACAAGCTTCCATACCAGAATAGTAAAATGACTAGCATCACGAATTCAAACAACATTGGGCAATCATGAAAGCCAGCTAAATAACTTTTCTCCAAAATTATATGAATAAAAAAAAGTTCAGAAAATAATATCTGAGTTTCTATCAGTTTGATAAAACAGAAACTATACTGTTTCAACTGGATTTTTTAAAATGTTCTGTGATTTTCATTGGCACACAAAAAAATATGTAATTTTTCATCAAATATAACTTTGAAATGCTGTTGTTCTAAAACCTTTTTTGCTGAGGTTTTCTAGGATTTTTATCTATTACTCTTTATAGATAAACATTTAAGATGTGATATTACCTGCTCATAATTATACAATATTCCTATAGGACAAAGGACCATAAGCAGAATTATAACATCAATGCAAAAAAATTATATAGATAGGGTGAGAGCCAAACATTCAAAATTAGAAAGGCTTTTATAATTTTGAAAAATATTAGAACAGCATTGACTCTTACTCATAGTGATGTAATTGTGACACTTGGTAATTCAGTGTCACAAATTTACTATTCCCTGAATCAGCCTCATAGTTGAATTGGTTGTAATGAGTGTTTTTCAGTATCAAAAGCAGTTTAGGGGTGAGTTGAATCTGAAAATAAAAATTCATTATTCTTAATATGTGGATGCTGAACCAAACTTGTCTTTTGTTTTACTTTGATATTTTTACATGAAGATGTAGCCAAAAAGAGGAACATAGGTAATGAAGAATAACAAAGTCTGCAGAATGTCTGGGATGTGGTAAATAATGAAGAGATCACCTAAGTGATACAGTGATCTCAATCACTGAATAAGTGGCACAGGACCATGTCTTACCATAGGCACATGTAAAACTGAAGGGCTACAACTTGTTACTGTAATTAGAGGTTTCTTCTAAGGAGAATGATTCAGAATCAGCTAAACTTGTGTTTCCAGTATGATACTATGAAAAAAATTAACCTTTTTCTTCATCACTGATGATCTTGTGCACTACAGCACTGTTTTTTGTAGTTTTTTTGGTTTTTTGGTTTGGTTGTTTTTAATTAAAGCTAGTCATTAAAAGAAAAAGAAAAGCCTACTCTAATTTAGTTCCCTGAGCAATTAGGTCAGCTGTGCAGAAACAAGCAGAAAGTTTACTAATTCCAAGGATCTAAGTGGATAGTAAAATGCTGGGAACAGAGTGTGCATCTGCCACAGGCCAGCTCTGCAGCACTGCCCAACATCTGAGCCAAGGGTCTTGGTGTCAGCTGAGATGTAGGGATTCAAAACTTAAAAAAAAGGATGCATGGATATCACCAGCCTTGGATCAGAAAGAAGCGGACAGGTTTCTAGGGAGTGGCATTGGACAAAAGGAGAAATGTTTGGTTTCTGTGGAAATGCATGGAAAAGTACAAGGCACAGTAATTGTTCAAGGAAGTTGCCTTTCCCCTTCTGACTACTCAAGGTTGGCATAATCATTGTGATTTTGAGTTCTTTCCATCACATGAACATGCCAGCTATATCAAGTCAGAGTGCCATGCCAACTGAAATTCTCAGCTAACACTATCTTCTGGCTTTTCCTGTTTGATACTGTGGACCAAATAATCCAAATATTACAAACAAATGCATCCTAACAGACCTGAATAGAATCATGCTCATTTGTCTTTGAGGGCTGACCACATTAGGCTTACCTGCCTTGACTTTTAAAGCCTAACACACAAAACACAGCTGCAAGTTCAGGGAAGGTGGTGAGGTAAAACCCAGCAAAGATGGAGAACAAAGAGTGAAGATCTTGAAAATCCTGGTCCTGCAATTCTGTTTAAAATGGAGAACTAATAGCGAACTGTCTCACTGCAACACAAAATCTGCAGTGCAAAGATTATTCTGTCAAGAAGATGATGAAAATACTAAAGTGCATATATTTGGACTTAAAATGGAGTTCTGCTTTAGTTTCTTTCTCTTTCCATTCTCTCCCATTAAACAGGAACAGACAAAATGGTATTTGAGACACTAAAAATGTGTACTCTATATCATTGTTTCTGCATGTGTTAATCCAATGCTTTCAGAGATTCATTACCCCGAGCATTTGAAATGCACGGCCTGCCTCAAGAGAAGTTTCCATGTCAAATACTTAGATGGGCAAAATTCTCTCAATTCATTGACTTGCCTCTTGCTTTTCCCAAGAGTGTATTTGAGGGGGAAAAAAAGCTGCTTTTCATAGTCATGATTATCTGTCATGACTATACCTCTTAGTTTCTATTTTATGGCACTGGTAGGATGGTAGCTCTGAAGTAGCTACTTCCAGAAGCGGAAATTGCATGCTGCAATGCATGCAACTCTCTCTATGGCCGTGCACTGTGGCAAGGAAAGTGCAACTGTTTTAAACACAGCCAGAGTTTAGGTCCAAGTGACTTCTAACATCCTATTAATCACATATTTTAGTATCCACCTTGTTAGACTTTGCATCTCAGATGGCAAAAAGGTAGCCACTCCATCTTCCCTCACAGTGAAAACCTGTTCAGCATGACTAATATTTAATTCAAAAGGCTCCCCAGATTTTGTTTTGTGTAGCTGATACGTAGCATGGGAGAGATTAAAGATGACAGAGTTAGACAGTTTTCACTGGTATCCAGTGGCAGAGGAGATCTGATCCAAAAGGCAACGGGCACAAATTGAAATACCAGAACTTGCCTTTAAATATAAGAAGAGCTGTTTTAGGGTGAGGATGATTGAGCACTGACACAGGATGCCCAAGGGGGTTGTGGTGCCTTTATCCTTGGAGATATTCAACACCTGAGTAGTATTGGGCAGGGGATTGGATTAGCTGATCTCCCCAGATCCCTGTCAGCCTCAGCAGGTTTGTTGCTTTTGGGATTTAATATTCTGGAGTCACGTGGAAGGTCTCCTGTAAAGTACTTGTGTTTTGAAGAGTAACAGGGAGAATAAAAGTGGTATTTAGTATGAAAAGTGTGGGGAGGTTTTGCAAACACCAGGGGGTTTTCAGCTTTAGAAGCGTAATATGGATGTGCTGAGCACCTCATTTCTTGATTTATATATGAATGCAAAAGTACATTAGATAGATTTTGAAGAGGACTGAGTGCATGACAATTTCTTCTTTAAATATCTACAGATCTTTAGTGGATTGTTTTCAGCTGTCTTCACTTTTTACAAAAAAATTGAGCAAACATATTTCCTAGTCCCATACTTCTGGAAAACTAAAAATGCTATTTTTGTTGTAAAGAACAGTATCATAGGAATTTAGTAATCAACCATAGTTAAGCAAAAAACCTGAACATCAGAATACTAGTAACCCAACTGCAGGATAAAACTGTACTAGAATGTTCAGATCCAACTAAAACCAGACTCCTTTCCCACAAATTGATCATAAATGAAATGAAAATAGAATATTCTGTTCTACAGGCTAGATATTTAGTTCTACCTGTATGACATGACACTACATTAGCAGAAAAGGCTCAGCTTATATGTGGTGGAACACCAGTTGTTCCAGTTCTGTATTCTGCTGGATGTTTATCTGATCAGTCCACATAATTTTCTCCAACAGTAAATCAAGGAGTCAGGGAGGGCTTAGAAGAAAAATCAGCTGACAGAGGATGTGTCTTCTGGATATGTACAGTATGGTACTTTTTACAGTGTCCAAATTCAGTTACTTATCTCTACCTTAAGTAAGAAATAATCAGGATTTTTTTTAATTTGTTGAATCAGTATGAAATAAATCAACTTTACAAGGAGGCAATGAATATTTACTGCTGGCTATTCAACTGGGCTAAGTCTGACATGGAGTCCTACCAAAACATGGTCTGGGCTTTTTCAAGAGTTTCAAATTGCTTTTTCACAGATCTGAATCTATACATTTAACTAGTTATGCTCACTTGCTGTAACATAACTACCCAAGGTATGCTAAAATATCCAGTGAAGAAACTAATGTGTCTTAACTTGCAAGATGTGCTAAACCGATAAACAACATCTTTTCTAGAGTGATTAATAAAATGGCAGTGATAAATGACATGACAGCCACTGGAGATTAAAAGAGAAAATAATGGAAAAATGGTTGAGGTTGGAAAAGCTAGATAAGGCTTGTATTTCTAGGAACTGTATGCAAGGAATACGAGAGCTGTGCTTTCCATTCCCCATCTGTTTCGGTGTGCTAAATATCAATTCTTCAGCCTTAATTTTCTCCCACCAATGGAAGGCACCTTGGAAAGGAGGCTGAATGGGTCAAAATATTGATCTTAGATACTCTGGAAAATAAAGGAGGGATTTACCTTTAGCAGCTGGATAAGGAGAGGAATTGATTGGGAAAGAATCTCAAGAATGGAGGTGAGATAAAGAGAAGGTATGACATGATGCAGAATGTGGGGTCACAAGGGTCAGACCATATGTATGTGCTCCAATAATTCTGCTGGAGTGAGACAACAGCCTATTTCTGAAGGCTGACCATCTAAAGTTGCTTCTATCTGTCTTCAGTTCCTACTGAAATAAGAAAGCTTTTTTCACAGAGATTGGAGCTAAAGTCTTTATTTAAGTAACCTTAGGGTGATGCTGTATAGTGCCCTCTGATTGTTTTTCAACAGCTGGTAGTCTTCAGGCAACAGCTGTCTTCTCACTTCTCTCACTTCCCTGGCTCTTATCTCTATAGCTTCTGCTTTTGGCCCTTATCAGACATCAAATGTATCAGGGGCTTGTAACAGAGACGACTATGAGGCAGAAAGAAAAGATGTGATAAGAAATGTTTATGAAGAGTGATGCTTTCATAAGATACTGCTCTTCCTCATGTAAAAGAATGGCAAGGTCCAAGGGGGTGCACTGAGGTGGTTTGCATCCCTCATGAAAGGATCATTCAGCCTGCCCCCTCAAGAGCAGTGACTCTGCCACTGGTCCCCACTGTGGTTTCTGCACACAGTCATCCTGCTGAATCTCTGTGTACAACTACCAGAGGAACTGGTTAAAACAACACAGGCTCTAATGCAAAGTCTGCATGCTGGACCCAGATCTTAACCATCCATCATCACAAGTTATGACCATTGTGAACCACAGCTCAGATAAGAGCAGCTCATGAATAATGAACAGCTTGATAACCTGGGCAAAATACATAGTGGTGAATGTGTACTTTGAAGGGTCTGTAGTTACAGAGCAGTTCCCTTTGTAGAGGCACAGATTTCAATAGCTGTGTTCAGTCTGACAGCAGAGAGCTCTGGAGCCTGTGCAGATGCGAAACCACTGCTGAGCAGCATCCATGAGTAACTGTGCCATTTGACAGTTGCAAGACTTACTTCTATCATAACAGGACTAATCACAGCGTTCCACGGAAAAGATTGCAATACTGAAAGATGTGAAGCTGTGGCATTTAAAAATCCTAAATCTACAGATTACAAGTAGGGTTACAGGACTTTTGTATCAGAAGTAGCCTGGCCAGTGGCCTGCAGCAGAGGCAGAACGTGCCCAGGTCTGCAAGCACCACTGGGAGAGGTGTAGCCGCTGAGAGGAGACCACTTCTGTCAACCACTCTGCTTTCAGTCACAAAGGAAACTTCTTGCAGCAAAGCAGCACTTTGTGACTTGGCTTAATCAAATATAGTTGAAATGAGGAAAGCTTGCAATGCCTCACATGTGCCTATGGAAAGACGCCTCTCAGAGTCAAAACAAACCCTGATGCATCCTATTGTTATTGGAAGTACAGAAGTCACTACTTTTAATTATTTGTTATTAATGAATTATTTCATTATTCAGTAATTCTTCAGTAGTAGCACTGACTTTGGGATACTCTAGATCTGTTTAGGGCTCAGAGTAACTGATAACATAATCACTCAATTTCTTCTCACTTTTGCACCAAGGATCTTGACTTGCTATCAATTTTACCTTCAAACCATCCCCCTGCTGCCCTCTGCTCTCTGAACACACACTGAAATCTAAAGTTTCAGACATTCTAGGAATCTTTCCTGATTTTTTTTTCCATTCTCCGAGAAACCCGATCCACCAGAAGGGTGGGAGAGCTTATTGTTTTTTCGTCTGACATCTGGATTTCATTAGCAGACTCATGCGTGCTGAATCAGGAATGGGAGCTCAGAAGAACGCAGATGAGAGTTAAAATTACGTTCATGCTAAAAAAAAAAAAAAGGCCCCTTCTCTTCTCCAACTTTGCAAACAAACACAACGTGTGAGTCATGTTGTGAGCTCAGCACAAGCACTACAGCCATATTAGCTGTACCCACTAATATTGGATATATTCTACCTCAAGCACCTATAGAGGAGAACATTTACTTATGTATGTCAGTTTGTAAACAGACACCGACCAAACTTTTCCATTAGTTTCATGTTAATACCACTACTTTGTAGGTTTGTAGTGTCTCCTACCTTCTATTTAAATAAATTCAATAGAGTATGAAAGGAAATAATTTATCACAAACCAACCATAAAATTACAGTTAAGACTTCCTGCTTAGGAGACTTCTGTCTTAGGAGACAACAGCAGCAAGAGAGAACACTTTTTTGAAAAATTCAACAGGAGTGTTAGCAGTGGTTGAAAAGTCAGACTGTTATTACTGAGCATAGCTTTCACTTCAGAACAGCAGAAATAGTAACAGAAGTAGTAACTCTGTGCTGTACACAGTGCTATGCCAACAACCTCTAGATGACTGAAAGAGCTCATCTTATTTGCTAAGGCTTATAGCTGCTGGCATAAAATATCCACCTTTACAACCGACTTTATCCTTCTTCTCCCTCCCAGTGCAGGATATCTGGCTCCCAGACCTTGAGTGCCACACTATCTAGTCAGACAGCCCTGTCTCCTATGGGCTCTAAGAAAATTGGAGACTCTAAGTATCATTTGTGTCTGGGTCACACAGAGATTGACAAGAAGCTTTTGGTCATGTTTTACAAGATCAGATGAGTCTAGGATAAGGAATCTAGCAGAATTACAAAATGGTAAAAAGCTGAGAGGGCAGTGTGATTATAGATACTGGAGAAAAGCTGAAAGAAAAAAAGCTGGAGAAAAACAAGGAAGTCAGGCTTTGACACTCCTCTGCAAGTCACCTCAAGAAAACTTCATACAGCATTGAGACAGGTCTCTATCCCTTTGAGAGCTTCACCTACACATTTGAAGACCATGTGGCATCATATAGGATACAACTGTGTAATAACTTAAATTAGCTAAAAATTGATAGAAATTTTGAGTCACTTCTATAAAAATGACTAGCATGCTGTAAAACCACAGTATGGTTAGTTTCATATGTGTAACAGTACTCTATGCTGCCTCAGGAGATATGGATACCACTTTTCCTGAGAAATGTATATGCCTGTGGCAGGAGATATGCAGGTAAATATGAACTTCCCAACACACACCTCAGGATAGGAATGAGGCCCTTTATTTATACAAGTAATTATTTTCAAGGAAACTGGACAATTCATAGGCTTGATTTGATTTTCCTCTTTCTCATGTTTTGTGCAAACACTTTGACCATTGGCAAGTGCACCACAAAAGCCACTGCAACCATTTTGGTGCTAGTTTGTCCTCACATAAAGTGTACAGAGAATCTGGCCTTGGGACAGCTAACGTAATGGGAGGATTTTTTTCAGGATTTTTGAGAAAACTTATGAAGACAGCAGTGAGGTTTGTATTTTTATTCTGTTCTGTTAAAACTCCTTAACTAGAGTTTACATAAGTCTTCTAGAAGTCTTTTAGAAGTCTTTTGAGTTTACAGAAGTCAGCTTTAAGTAGCTGAGCTTCAACTTGCTACATAAGAAATGGAAAAAAGAAGAAATACAAAATGCAAGTCTGGAATGACTAGTATTACATTTCGTTTTTAAAAACTATTTAAATCAAAGCTACCTTTCTACTTAAATGGTGAATCTCCTTTGATCTTCTAGGGAAGCCTTCTTGTTTTCCATTTATTTGAAAGAAGCCTTTCTCTTCCCCACTTTTTGCTCTTCTAATTTTTTCAACTGTGTAATCAGGAGTTTGGGAATAAGACAAACATGACTTCTGTATAAAATAATCTCAGAGGCTATCTCTGCTCTCTTGAAGCCTTCTGAGGGTCTCCTATAATTGTAAGACAGGGCAGTGCTTGTGAGGGCTGAGTGTGGACCTGGGCTGGGTGTTCTTGGCTGCCAGGTGGTGTGGGCAGCCTGGCTCAGGTGCAAGTATTCATTTGCCTGGGCTGTTGTACAGTTTTAACTATAGTTGCACACCTGCAATGTGGTTTAAAATTAGAAATGGACTTGAAACCAGTATTTTGTATGTGAAACCTTTGAGCCTGGGAAATGTTCAGGGTTAGTCTGAATTCATTTCCAGTATTATAGCTTGAGACTGTGTTGAAGACTAGTTGAAATGTTATTTCTCTCCAAAATGAAAAAGGAATTATTTACAGGGCTCAATAATACAAAAGATCTCAGAAGGTGTTGCTGTACTCCTATGCACATTTCCGTACAGTCAAGAAATTAGTAAGAAAAAAGAGTAGCAAGTTTCTTGTGGAAAATCAGTCAGAAATCTGAGGATAAACTAGTTATCAAGATTATGTCATTTCCAAAATGTCTGCTGTTGCTGCTAAAATCCCCAAATGTTTCAACTTAAGTGCCTGTATATGGGCTTTACTGCTTTAGCTAATAATTTGGCACTGACCAGGCTCTGAAATAAAAGGCTTATTCTTTGTTTTCTCCAATTACTACACAAACATTTTAGCTTTCCTGCCAAATGAGGAAAAAAAAGTCTTAAAACCTTTTCACTCAATTTCTTTTGTCTTAAAAAAAAAGCTTCCACAAACCTGCAAAACACCTCTTTAAATAACCATGTTCTATCAGTAACATGACTGATAAATTATAGTATAACATATAAAATGTTAAGGAAGGAAGTTTACACTAAGTTTACCCCAAGCCTCATGTCTATGAAGCTGACATTCCCTGTATCAGCATAGCCCAGTCTTGTGTTCCTGATCCATGCAGTGTTGCCTTCTCTCATGCTTCTATCTCTCTCTCACTTTCAGGCAATCTAAAGGATTGTAGATATCAGATATCAGGCACAGATGACAATAGTTACCTGAGAAACTCTGTTCACGTCTCACAGTAGACCTTTTTCCAGCTATGAAAGGAGACATATCCAAATATATAAGGCTCCTTCTACATTTATTGGTATAAGCCAGATACAGTAGAATACCACCAGTATTTGTGCTACACCAGTGAAATGGAATAGGGATTAACTTCCATTTAGTGTCTTAATTTCTCGAGGGAAATGATACAATGGGAGGGACAGCCTGGTACATGCTGACAGCAGGAAAATGAGAGGGCCCCCTTGGTTGGATTTGTGCCCTCACACTCTACTGACTGTCCTGGGACAAGCAGGAAAGCAAGGAGGGGCTGAGCTGCCACTGCTGATCTGCCTTTAGAAATTTGCTCTTGCTCATTGCTTTTGCTGTTTGCCAGCTTCCTCCTCTGGACAGTAATTTAAAAGGAAAAGGGAGGGAGGGACACTGCAGTTCACATCCCTGACAGTCACTTTCTCCTCAACAGCCAGAGCATTTCCCATTTCCATGACACCATCCCAGCCTTGCTCAGACCTTGAAGGCCTTCTGTAATTTGGCAAGTGGTTTATCAGAAAATACATTTTCACTTTTGAGAAGCAGGGAAACAAGGTTCTGTTAGAACTGCGAAAGGGAGTTGAATTACTTATACATTTATTTGAAATTCCAAATCAGAAACACCAAAATGTAAATGTTCATTTTGGGTAAATTAAGGTTTTGAAACATTTCCAAACAAATTCAAGCCATTGCAAAGTGAAAAGCTTCCACTTCAGGTGTTTGCTTCAAATTTTGCTTTTTCAGCTGAACAACTTGTTGAAACATATTTTCCTAGAGAAAAATCCTTTGGAAAAAAACTGTTATGTGATTCATTTTTTAAATATAGATAAAATGAAGCTACCATTTTACAGAAAGTGTTTGTGCATGGGCATTTTGACAGGTGGTAAGTTTATGGGGGCCTTTTTCCATATTTGATGTTGTAATAAATGCCTGTTTGCTTCTACTTTTATGCTTTAGCAGTATTGTATTTTGCAACAATATTTTATTTAAAAGCACAGTGAGGAAGGATAATGGTAGATATTAGAGCTGGGAGAGAGAGATCTTACAGAACAGTGATCTTTTATTGCAGAGCATGAAAATTTAGTTAATTTTCATAAATCACCCTGTGATTAAATTTGATGAAGGCATTGGGAAGTCACCAAATCCAACCTCCTGCTCAAAGGACCAGCACTGAGTTCAGTCAGGTTTACTATGACTTTGTCCAGTCAGATCTCAAATGCTTCCAAGCATGAACGGAAATTCCACAACCTATATTTCACACTAAACCAAAATACTTTCATGAAGTGAGAAAAAATGAATCACCTAATTTTCCATTCTTCACTTCTTATCAGTGTAAATGAGGAATTGATAAACTAGTGTGGTTTGACCTGGTAGTTCTCTCTTTGACTTATCTATAAATCAACTTGTGGAGGGCTGGAAACCAGACCTACCTTCCCCCTCAAGAGGAATGCTCTCAGTACTAATTTCAAAGCCAAACACGTTATGGTTTATCAGGAGTTTTACTGCAAACTAAGCAAGTACTAAATTGTTAGTAAACAGAGTTCATATTTAGACCAGTGCAATAGCTAATTGCTCAGTTTACTTCAAAGCATTTTATAAAAGTGCCTCAGTGACTTGTACAGGATTTGGATCTAGTTTATTGTGCATGGATTTTAAATATAAATGATGCATGTTTAAGATAATGAATTGTAATATTAGCATGCAGATATGCAGTAGCAGAAACACAAGGCTGGGAGGTGTTTTGGGATGTTCTCCTCAGTTGTTCCTGGACAGGATCACCAGTGCAAATCTTGATTTATGTTTACCTACACTGTTCTGAAAGTCCTCCAATGATCAAGAGCACTGTACTTCAAGGCCTCACAGTTAGAGCAGCCTAGCTAAAGTCCAGTACTGGACTCATTAGTTGTGGCTGTGGAAAACAAACTGTGCTCTTCATGTGTGGCTTGCTACATATTTGTAAATTTTTAATGTGACTTTTTATGGGAACAAAAAACACTAGTTCTTCAGCCTTTCAACACAAGTCATGTTTCAGAGACCTAAAACTGATTTTTGTCCTCTCCACCCTGAATTTCTGTGCCCAGGCTGGAGCTAGAGGCTTTATCAGTGCTGAAACCTTATTGACTTTAAATGCTGGGTATCCTTATGGTTTTGCATTTAAACAGTGATGTCTGGTGGATTTCCTGATATCTACCTTGTTGCTAGTTGCCAATTGGCTTGAAATTATCTAGATAGTGAATATGCAAATGAGATTCAAAGGTGAACAAAAAGTAGCTGGAAAACCTCAGTGAAATGAAATCCCATTGTGTGGTGGATGATTCAACACCTGTCACACATTGGTATCTATCACACAGCACCTGGGACTCCACTCCAGGGCCAATGCAAAGACCAAGCAAGCATTTCTCTCTTGGAGTATTTGCCTCTATCATCTCTGTTTGCACTGCATTTCCCACAGGGATTAAAAAAACCCATTTGAACTCATGTTAGTATATGAAGACTGAACCACAGTAATAATGGCTTAGTCATGGGCCTGAAGGAGGAGCTTGGGTTTGGCTGGACTTCCAGACTTTTGGGAATGTATTGTCAAGTTCTGTGCTAGACAGGAAAGGGGCACAGACACAATTTACTAGCTATTTTCTGTTTTCTTTTTCACTATCCAACTGCTCTTACTTTGGTATGTTAGGGTTCAGTATCTTCTTTTCAAGCACACAGTTCATCAAAAAAATGGACATAAATGCCACATACTATAGACACAGTTTTAAAACAAGAACTTTGAGAAGATGCTCTCAAAACAGGGCTCTTCAGAAGTCCTCTACTCATGTACAGCTGAGTTATTTGCCTCTGATTAATGGTTTGAATCCATGACATGTGCAGCTTATTGAGAATTTCCAAAACACCAGACAATGGCTATTTTTTGATCTTTCAGACTCTTAAACAGCTTACATTTTCAGAGGTAAGAAGGATGTGACCAATTTATAGCCTACTATAATTGGTTTCAAGATTTCTGCAAGTCTTCATAATAAAAGTAGAATTATCTGAAAAAATATATTCAGCTAATCTCAGAAGTGCTGAGAAAACTTGGCAGAGCTAAGTTCAAGCCTATGAGAACAAAAATAATAGCCTACAATAAATTTCATGTGACAAAAAAAATAATTTTAGCCCAGTCCAAGTCATCTACAATAGTTTAATGCAGGTTCTCAATGAAAAAAATAGGAATAAATGAAATTAGCATGCTGTGTATAAAGAGGACTCCTCAGAGCCTCCCATTCATCCAGTATCTTGTAATGTGGAATTTTAGTACGTGCATAAGGATTTGCAGAATGAACACCTAAAAGCTACAATTTCTTATTTAACTATAGGTAGGTGAAGAAATGTGCACAATACTAAATGGAGTAATGTACCTAAATGTATCTCAAAGCTAGAGAATGAAGGGGCTAGACATATAGACTTTTTTTTCTGGAATGCCATACATAGTTTGAAACCAATTACATATAGCAGAGATCTAACACCTTTTTCCTCCTTGTAATACAGATTCTCAGCACTGATCTTACTAACACCAGTGTTTCTGCACCAGATGTAAGTTTAGCTGTTGTTTTATTATATGTCTTGTATTTTCATCTTTACCTCTGCAAGAAGAATACTAATTTTGGTGATTCAAATACTGCTTTATTTATATCAGGGATACTTCAGAAACTCTCTAGGCCAACAGAATTGGAGCATAAAGAGGAGAGCCTGTACAGCACCAGATTAAATGCCACCAAGTATACTCCGATCAAAAACTATTGCGGAACCTGAAAACTTGAGCCCATACGGGGTGTCAGATTCCTCCAAGAATAGGGAGATTAACCTCTCATCCTGTAACTGAGTAACAATAATGACATTTCACTCCATTCCGTAGAGAAAAGACACATTTATTTGGAGGCTGTCACAAAATATCCAAAAACCTACTATAAAATGTAAAATGTAGCAACTGTCAAAAACACTTTCAGAGTGAATGTTAGGATTTTCTAAGATCTGTGATCCCCTTTAATTCCGCAGCCCTTTGAAATCTCACCTTTACTTTAAAAGGAAGACAAATTCCAAGAAGTTTGTGTTTGTTTTTCTTTAAAAAAAATTAAGATTTCTGAGCTAAAAACCAGAAAGTTAAATTTTTTCCAATTTTGTAGAGATGTTAGTTTGTTCCTCATTGCCATCTTAGTCAGCCTTTGGTACCTGGAGAAATCCCAGCTGTGAATTCCTTAAATGTTATGCACCTTTGAGATCCTTGCACAACCATAAGGCACAAGACAAATCAGATGAATGTTTGAGGCATGAGAGCTGCTCCAATCCTGCAGCCAAATAGCTGCCTGCTGAGGCAGCTCTGCTGCCAAAGATCCACTCTATCTGACCACAGGGAGGGACAGCTTCAGGGCAGCGTGATCTGGCACACCAAGCTATGGACTAAGAAGAAAGGACTAAACTCAGCTTGACACTGATTTCTTCCACATCCTGCATGAAACCACAAAAGCAAATCTATGCAAACTCAAGCAGCCACAGCAATTACCTACTGCTCCCATTGACTTGAATTTGTGTTCTCAAGGCATTTCAGTTTTACAGGATCTGCTTCAAAGTTCACTGTCGGGAGTGGAAAGACTCCCACTGTTGGCCACATTAATATGGACCATGCCATGCATTTCAGCCACAGATTTAAACATGCAGCGCAGAAAGAGACTAATAGTTTCCCATTACATATATGTCTGCAGCAGTGTGTCTGTACTTCTGTAAGCATGCACATGGCATTTTCCTCTGTAAGTACAATGTCAAATTGGGAAACACACTGTGCAACATTCCTGTGTCTCCCAGAAACTGGGATAAATAGTGGCAGTGCATGAGAATTTGACTGCAGAACAGTGACATTTGCCCAGTTTATTTCTCCACCACATCACCATGAGGTAAGGGTCCCTTGCCTGTGCAGAAATTTACAGGAATTGTCAGAAAGGTTTTCTTCAATGAGCTTGGCACTGGCACAGTATTTGAATACAGTTAGGACAGAGACATCAGTAGATGGAACTGGTGCTTGGCAGAACGACTAGGTAGAGCAGTTTGAAAATTCTGAATATAGAGATGCTTTGCAGGAGCTCCAAGCTTGGACTTCCATTGCTGCAAATTAAATTAACAACTAAAATGACATAAGCAATAAATTAGGTCCAGGATTTGTGTATTTACTTGCCTCAGTAGGTTTTTGAAAAATGGCAAAGGTTCAATCACTCAGCAACATCTTAGAACGCGAACTAGGTGCTTTATTTACAAATGTCCACATAGACTGTATCTAACACCATACCCCATTATTCTATACTTTTTGCATATTAAACTTATATGACAGGTCTGAGTTTAGGTTGATGACATCATGGAAGAGTAGTCATGTCAATAACATTCTTACAATTTAAAGGAGCAAGATTCATTTTGTATAGGCCACACTTGGTACAAAGGAACTCACTGTATATATTTTATAGGATTTAAAAATAAAGTGATAATGGGTGAAAAGAGACAATGTAACTTTTTTTGAAAGGTCTTCTAATAATTTCTATACTTGTTATATAAAAATATCATAAAGAATCATGTATCTTTAATATTACTGGCCCAGAACTCATTGGTTTTTTCCTGGTAAGGGAAAAAACCGCCTATGGTCACTAGGCACAGGCACATTACCTTTGGGTATACAAATAAGTATACAAGGTTTTGAGAGATCTATATACATATATATAAATTTATATATCGTGCAATCAACCATTAGTAAAGCAGATAGGAAAAGTACTCTCATTCCTTACCTTCCTTGCTATTTAAAGAGAAAGATCTTGTTTATTTTTTATGGCACTGTCAACGATAATTTAAGAGCAGTGCTATATTAAGAACACTGCTTTTAACCTTTATTCTCTATACATTTTTCAATTCATTCAAGTCAATGAGAATTCTGTATGTGCAAGAACATCAGAGAAGTAAGATGTTATTGTCTATGCCACTGAAACTCACATATTAGTTTTGGAAAAAATGTAGGTATGCTATAAAGATGATACTAAAGATAAGTGCTGGGTTTTTTTTGGGCATAATTATTGCAACAAACAGCTTTTTGCAAATGTAGGCAAACTGGAAATGATGAATCACAATCATAACATTGCTCTGATTTCTGGTAGTTTCTTAAACAGAAAAAAACACTTTCTATCACTATGTATGACACAAACTACATTGTAAAATAACAGAAGTCTGCTAAATCCCATTTCAATTTTCAAACAGATAGTTGTGGACACAATATTAGACAAAATGCAGATACCTGAGGTACTTAAATACTAAAGCTGGCACTTTTTGTTTATAATTATTTAAACTCCTGGAATATGATAATTACTTAAGATATAAATCTGAAGTGATACATACATTTTCATCAACTTTTACAACAACAGAAAAAGAATGTATCTTTTCAGTGTCAGTAACAGGCAGTATTAAGGGAGGATATTAAGTCCTAAAGTTGTTACACAATTTCTTTGCTATGCAGAAAAAACTTCATAAAACACCCAATTTAAAAATGTGTTTCTTATTAGGCAGTTTCATAAAAACAAAAGAAAAACGCTGTATGTTTTACTGATATGCATTTTGTCCAGATCAGACTAATTTATCTCTTTTCTCTATCCAGGTTTAGGTACTTTAAAAACACACAGCTACAGCCCTTTTTTTGGTAGGATTTGCTAAACAACTTTTATTTTTGACAGCACTAGCAAAACTAAGCATCAAAACCTAAGATATTAAGCACTGCATATAATGTTCAAACTAAGAAATCAGTTATTGTCAAAAGCAGTGGTAACAAACGGGGACTTTATGACAAAAGCCTGATCCTGCCATTAGTGCTCCCTTCTTGAGCACAATGTTTTCAAAGTTTGGAATATAACTTGTGTACACACAGGGTCATCCTCTTTAGAACTGTCCTCAAACTCGGATAACAAAAGGAAAGTGTGTATGTTTCTGTGAATGCTTAACTCTGCTTTTTCTCAAGAAAGCACTTGCTGATTAAACCAGAAAGCACTTGCCTGTGTTAGAAGAAATCTCCAGTTAAGCAGAATCAATTTCATATCACCTGTCCCTTAACTAACATAAACAGAAACATGCACACACAGCAGAAGGCACTGACAAGCTCTGTTCTGGGATGCCACATGTACGTGTTGTCATGCATGTGCAAGGAGATGAAAAGCACAAGAGAGCAGCCATGAGAAGGACAGGAGAACACAGGGTCTGTATACTTTTTGTGAAGAAACTGAGAAAACCTGGCTTGGTTAGTTCTACAGAAAGAATGCTGAGAGAGGATATGATTGAATGCTGAGAGAGGATATGATTGCAGTCTATTAATACATCCTGAGATAAACACCAGGGGGGATAACAGCTACTTCAGTGGAGGACAATGTTGGCAGGAGAACAAATGACTATAAAGTAGCCATGAGTTACACTCATCCTAGAAATTGGAAGATTTCTAGTTAGGAGAGGACTGAGGTTCTGGAGTAGCTTCCCACACCAGCAGCAGCAAGGGCAAAATACTGAAATGCTTCCCAAGTAAAACCTGATCATTTTTCAGAAGGGGCTATATGATATGGCTGCCTGTAACCATAGATCACATGTGGTGAGCGAGCAGATGTTTTCCTGTCCTGTGTTCCTTTACTCATTCCTCCCAAACTCACAGCATAGTCACAGAGTATGCCAGTAGGAAGTCTTCCCACTTCCTGGTTCACGGAGAAATTGAAGACTTTACAAATGAAATCTGAAAAAAAATTATACAGGATGTGCAATTTATGAGAATTAGTGTTCCTACACAATCCTTAATTGTTCATATCTCCTGGATTTCTGTGTGTGTCTTCAATTTTCATTAACATGTTTAATCCTTAGTGCCTCAAACCATAAAAATACCTATGAAATAAACAATACATAACTGCTCCAACGCTGATACATTCACTTGGAACCATCTGTGTGAGTTGCAGCTTGCACATTCTGACTGTCAAGAGACATGTTGCATTCATTTGGTTTCTGACACAGCCTGGCAAAGCACAGCCATCTACCCCAGTCCAGCAGTTTCTCATTCTGCCACATATTTAGTAGTTGGAGTTTCAGTCCTCTTGTTAAGTAACGTATGCCATTACATGGTTCTGTCTTTACATTCTGCTGTAACATGCTAAATTAAGTAGATTAAATGCTGAAGTATATAAACCGGAGTACTTTTGATCTCCTAGCAAATAAAATCTCATGTTTTTTTCCCTACAGAAAATTCTTACTCAACCTAGATCAAAATAAGAACAAGTAAGAATATTTTCAAGTGCCACGCCCAAGACTGCAAACATACTTTAATTCCAGAGCTTTCATTAGAATTAATGAAAGATATACAGTGAAAGTGATAAAGTTAGTCTATGCATAACAGCAAGAGGAACACACTCAAAGCTCATCTGATGTTAGACTTGATTTCATGCTGACCTTGCTCTGCTGGCAGATGTTTTTCTGCCTGTATTTTGGTTTATAAATGTCTGACATGCTCAATAGCAAATTAACTGTAGTTAATTTTATGCAGATTAATTCTGCTGAAAGACACACAATAAGAGGCTAGGAGGTTAAAGTCATAATGAAGTGGATGCTGGTAAAGTCCACATCTGTGTTTTTAGAGTATGGCAGCATTTTAATTTCCTTCGGATTTCACATAGGATGTTGTTGAAATTGTGGAAGTTTCAGCCAGCAACATAACTACATCTAGCTGAAACTTGAGAAAATTAAGAAACCTGGTACACTGTGCTTGGGAGCCTAAGGAAAAAAAGCCAAATTGTAGATTGGCAAGTGGTTTTTAGTGCACACTGGTTTATACCTCTTCTTGAAGGAAATAAATATTGCCAGCTTTGCCACTACAGAAAGTTCTAGGAGTCAGACCATCACATTTTGTGAAGTACAGCAAACTTCTTCTGTAGGACAAAAAAGATTTTGCACCAAAAATACCTGGAGTCTGTGTTACTGCAACACTGATTCATAGTTCTCTTCAAATGTAACAATTTCTTCTCCTTTAGCATATGTAACCTGTCATATTAAGAGACATTGCCAAACTGACTACAGAGTGCTGCCAGAAAATTACAGAGTAGCCATTTTTAAAGTTACTAGAATCTACTTAGCCTTATGCCTAGATTCATGTCTTCTGTAATACTTGCAAGTCAAATGAAATAATGTATTTTGTCCATCAGCATTGTGATAAAGAATATATTAAAAGAACACATGGCTAGCTTGGCACTTTGTCAAGATACTTCCTCAGCGCTACTTACTCTAAAGTATTTCAGCCAAATTCTGTGTTGCTAAATCAAGGAATGAAAAAGATCTTGATGCAGATTTTTTAAAATTATTATATATTACTTACCTGGGGGCAGTCTTTGATGTAGTGTCCCTTGTTAAAGCAGAGGTGGCACAGGTAGTTAGGAGGTGGCCTCTTGCTGGGTTTTCTGGCTTCTGAAGAAAGGGACAGGTCAGAGAAATGCTCGGTGAGGGAGCTTAACCCATCCACAATGTTATTAAGTGAGCCATAAGGTGAGGCACTCTTGTAGAGACTGCTGCTCAGAGCCTGCAAAAGAAAACAAATAAGTCACATGCAACACAGTACTGTATTAAGGATTGTTCTGAGGGAGATCTGAATAGAGGATAGATAATAATAGCAGGGGGAAAAAAGTGATTCTTTTTTTCTTAGGAACACAGCTGCATATTTGAGGGGAGCAATATACAGGTTATTAATAAGGAGGTTTCACTGTGGCAGTGCAGTGGAGCTGGTCACCCCACTGTTGTGGAAACTATTGAGCTTGCCATGGGTCTCTTAGTCCAACCTTCCCACCAAGCAATGATTGCTTTCTTGTGTTGGACCATAATGCATTCATAGTGCAGTTTGATTATGCAGGCAAAAAGCTGAAAGAACAACTCACAAAACAGAACCCTTTTGTGTCCAAAACTACTTACGCAAAGAAATCAGGGAAAGGAAAAGAACACCAAGAAAAATGCAAAGTAACTCCTAATTTCCAATCTGATTAATCAGACAGTCAACACAGAGTCCCATGTTCAAACAATAACAAGAAGAACTGAAATCTACATCTGGTTTGGATTTTCTAAGGGGGAACCTGATGTGATTTAAACATTTCCTGGTAAACAGTAAATAGCTAGGTTTTGTACTTCACCTCAATAGAACCCTCACTCTCAGAATCTGCAAATCAAAATCAGTAGCTCCTAATTTGCTATTCAGTAGTTTTAGAACAGCAGGAAACCCATCAACACCTAAATAGGTATTTTCCCTAATGGAGATAATAAGGATTAATTCACTTTAACCGCTTAAGGTCCAAAAGAAACTGCATAATGGAGTTCAAAAAGAAAATTAAAACTCTTTTAAAAATTAACATAATAATGATTCACTCTAGAAATAGGAACAACTATTGAGCATCCTTTTCATCCTCATATGATGGGACACATTTCACATGGTGTTTCCACCTTAGGTCTGCAATGCTATGCTCATGTAATTCTCCTGGTATCAGAGAATTACTGCTGGCTTATGGAAAGGTGAGGTAAGAAGAGGTCCAATCTGTGCCTCTATGCTTTAATTCTATTGAATTAAAATATTTCAGTGAGGTCTTTATATGTGTTTTCATATGTTTATATGTTATATAGATTTTGAAGACATGTACTGAAATTTAGAGTTTGTGAAATAAATCTGAAATTAAAATTAAATTAATTTCAGAGATCTCAAACATTCAGGGTGCCTGCAAAGTGAGTGTTTTCTGGGTGACAATTGCATACCAAAAAAAATCATATTAAAGCTCTAGGCACAAGTACCTGGGTGAGACTCAACTATCCCTGGATTCCATCCCACCACAGATGGTGTACACTGTACAGAAAAATTCAGCCTAATAATCTGCTTCACCCACTTGCACTGTAGTCAAACACAACATGCTGAACTCCACTGACCCCTCTTGCAAAGCTGAAGCTGGTGCACAGCAGCAGGATCAATTCAAGAGGTCGCAGAGTGGAATCTGATCTCACATGGGATTTCACATATGCCCTGGGACTAAAACATCCTGTGTAGCGTAGTTCTGTTCTGTGCAAGATTTTGTGGCTGAGAGGAGAATCAGCCACTTTGTTTCAGGGGTTAAAGCCACAGATTTTAAAAGGAAAAGGTATTTCAGAAATAAATAAAAATATTTTAGCTGCTTTAGCCATCAAGCAACCAAAGATACCTCCAACAGTCACTGTAATTTATTTCTAGGAATTTCTAGGATTTATTGGATGCTATTGGAATGAGAAATTCTTGGCATCAAATTTTGAAAAGGAAGGGGAAGTGCTGTGGATGCCAAAATAGTATTAATTAAGGGTCTTCAAGAAGTTCTTGTCTCCCTAGGAGCCACTTTCTCTTATATACGCTCAGAAAAACATAAAATCTTTCTCTTTAAGAGATCCTCTTGCCAAGAGATTCTTAAAGTACTTCACCTGCATTACAACCATTAGTAACTTTGCAAATTCCTTATTATCTGATTTTATAGAAGGGTAAAAGTATGGAAACAGAACATGTGAAGTCACAAATTCTTTACCTATTGCCAAAATCTGGAATATCTTCTGGGGATGTAGAATAACTCTTGCCCATCAGGATGTTGCTATTTCTGCCCCCGGGGACAACTCAGTAACAAACCAAAACATATCTATCTGCTGCCTACAATGGGCTTTGAATTGGACATATGGCATGCAGCGATGACTGTTTTCTTTTCTACACATCCTTTACACTGAGCTATTGCCCTCATTAAAAGGAAGCAATTTGGAACCACAGCTGAGTGTTATGTAACTCACTCCTCCAACAACCCTTCCTAGCATGTTTCAGGTCAATACTGAAAAACAAGGTGGCTCACTCTGGCAGCAAACCTTCAACTTCAACTGTGGCAGACAGAAGCTGTGTCATAGGCTAGGATCCTAGGGGACTATGAGGTGCATGGATGCTAAATCATACCCTTAGCAGCCACCAATGGTTCTGTGGTCAAAGAGTGGCACAGGGCTCTAAAAGAGGCCACCTGGTTCAGCTGGCAAGCCACTTGTGCAATGCATGACACAGCTGGACACGGCAAAACATTCAGTTCACACACGGCACCATGAATAATAATATATAATTATAATTATGCAATCATCTATAATCATCTTGAGGCCCAGTGTTAAAAAAGGAAGAAACAAATACAACATCCCAGAACATGACAGTAAAAGAGAAGATGGGCATTGCTGATGTCACTGGTACTTCGAAGAACAATGCATTCCTTTGGAAAATGCCTAGAGGATCCCAAGGTGCAGCTCATCCCTCTGGGTATAGTCAGGCAAACCGATTCAGCAGTTCCTGCCAATCTGACCTGGAAAATGGGTCTTAAATCTGCTTGTCTCAAAGTCAATGTGAAAAACACATCAATCTGGCACTTGAAAGTTGCTATAAAAAGCACCAGCACAAATGGTGCTACATCCTGTTTCTAGCTCTGGAAATCTCCAGCTCTTCAGAAAGAGATGAGGAAATAAGCCATTCCCAAAAGCCAAGTTATATAATAAGGGTGGTAATGGGAAAGTTCATCCTGGCCCCTAGAATCAAACAGTGAAAGCTTGGGGCTTGTAATGAATGTGATGAAATGGTGATTGACTCCATTTTGTCATTGTAAAAGACAAGGGGTGAATGAATATTGCTGAGATACATAAAACAGTTTTGGTTTGGGTTTTTTTTCTTTCTGGGGCACTCAATTGAGCAGAACAGCAATTCAGCCCTTACTAAGTGTTTGCACTGCTGCAAAGAGGATTTTTAAGAAGAGTTTTGAATAAAAACTTTGAATTAGCTTCACACCAAAAGGGGATGTCCAGGGGGTGATTAGAGTGCCAGAGAGAGTGTTGATGGCCTCAGACAGAAAATAGAGAGGAAGAAAGAAATGCACTCTAACTCACTCTGGTCTCAAGTGTATATATGAGTGTACTCATCTGGGAGCAGGGAGACTGCTCCTCTCATGAATTCCACCAAAAGCAATGACTGCTCCGTGTTCACAATGCAACACAAGCAAAGCCAACCTATTTCTTTAAATGGTAGACAATAGTACCTCTCAAATAGAGTCTCATTTTAAGCTTGAACAGGAGAGAAAGGATTTGGCAGTGAAAGGGTTAGTGTTCTCAAGGCGCCTGAAAGACCACACTCCATGTCCTAATTACAAGGCTCATCAGCCCAGCTGCAATGAATTCAGGATTTCCTTATCTTGCCATACTGGGGGGATGGGGAACCTGGTGGTAAAACTTAGAAACTGCCTTGGTGGGAGGTTCAAGCTGATAATGTAAATTTGTCTGTTTGTTTTTTCCTTCCTATGAAACTTGTTGATTTAATTGAACGTGAACCAAACTGAAAATCTTGTATTTTACAAAGGTAACCTCTCTGCTAAGTAGATCTTTAAACTGTATCTGTTGGTGGTGTTGGGAAGCAAAGTTCCCTTTGTTATTTGTTTGCTCAGTGTTTCCAGTTAAAGGGCACGTAATCTGTAAGGCTATGGTGTGGTCCTTTGTGAAAGAGGCAGCTATTGTCTTCTATAGCTTCCTCGCTCTGATTTCCAGTTAGGTAACATATTCGAGTGACTCAGGACTTCCAGTATCTAATTCACCTCTAAGATATTCGTAGTTACGTGAATGATTGGCTAATGCTCTTGATTCCCTTGGCTGCATCCCTGCCTTTCAGAAACATCTTTTGAGACTGATGTGTCAAGAGATAGAAAAAGAAACCTGAAACACTGGCTTTATCTCTTCAGTTTCTTTTTTTGCAATGGTATAGTGTTGAGAAGAAAGACCACTGTGGTGAATATGCAATGAAACATTGAAGCAAATAAAAGACAAGTCTTACTTCCATATTTCCCTTTGGTATGTACAGCTACTGCTTTACATATAAAGGTATTTTTTAACAGGGCCCAGAAAGCACACAGAGCACAAGAGCCTCTCAATTATGAATTTATGTCTGAGCATCTACCAGACCAGCTGGCAATTTGTTTATGTGGGGATGGTATCTTCTTATTAGGCATAGACTGGAAAAGAGAGGCATATCTGGAAAAAACAGTTTCTGCCCCAAGTTCAATTTGTGGTTGCTGCACCTTTAAGGCAGTGATAAAGATGAACATATCCACCAGTTACATAAAGCTAGAATGATTTGTGCTGGTTGATGGGGTCTGTATCTGGCCAGTGCTTCTGTTTGATGCTCTAGAAGTTAGTATGATTTGTTTATGGATCTCTCCTCATTTGTAGTAATTGCACATACTGAATTGCACTTCAGTGTTCCTACAATCTAGTCCAGTCATCAATGCTTCCATGACACGAAGTAATCTGTGACTGAAAAGTGATGAGCAAAGAATTTTTGATAACTTATTTTTGCATTAGTATGCTACTGACCTAATAAAGCAGTCTTAATGGACAGAGTTAAGTCAACAGACACTATGACTGTTTGAAGTTTGTAGGAAAAGGGAGTTGGATTTCCCTGCAATCAGTATGGAAAAAGTAAAGTTTTCATACAATGTAAATGGTAAATATTGTAAATATTTTCCAGCCTGTATGACAATAACCAGACTAGCCATGCTAATCATTAGCCCTGCACCAAAATATCAAAAAGTGCTAAAGTTATCAGCTTGGATTTTCACAAAGATAAGAACTCAGTGGTCCCCATACTGTGTCATCGATAAAACAGTAGGATAGACAAGTAATTTCCCTCACTCAGTTGCTACCTTCATGTTGGAGGAGAGGGAAATCTGAGCTACTCAAACAGTAATTCATTAATTCGGTATGTGTAATATACAAAACTTAACCCGAGGGCCCAGAGCTGTCTTATTTGCTAGTGTCCTCAGGCTTGCTTTTGATGTGAGCTTTATCATGGGGCCATGCAGTATTTGTGAAAGCACAACAGTTGCACCAGAAGACAACCATGTTTGGAGAAGAGCACTTCAAATCTGTGACTTCTCTGTGCTTCAGCTCTTTGTAAGTGGTCAAAAGAGTTCCCTGTTTTTGTCCCCAAAGAAAACATCCAATGCAGAACCACAGAATGGAATCGTGGAATTATTTAGATTGGAAAAGACCTTTAAGATCATCATCAGTGTTTATGGCCAACCTCAAAGACTTCTGAAAACAGAGGGATTAAATGAAAATACTGTAATAAATTTAGTTGTATTAATTTGAGCCAGAAGAAATAGAGAAGTTTAATTACCAAGACTGAACTGGAAAACCTCAAAAACTGCTCCTGTATGGCTTGTGTCTGCTTTAGCTCCTATGATAAATTGGATACTTTTACAAAAAAACAGCTTAAGAGTTTGTTCAGTAACATTTTATCATTGGAAAACTGAAAGCCAAGCTCATCACTCAGTAAAGAAAATGTTTGCCTGGAGCAAGAAAAAAAAAGACTCAGGTTTCTGTTTCCTTCTGAAGTCAACTCTCAAGTCAGTTGTCAAAAAAATCTGATCTTTGGCCTGACTTTTACTAAAATCTGAATTAATCAAGTTCTCATATAAAACCACAGATAAATGTAGATTAGCCGAGTAAACCTTAATGGATTTCTGGCTAATTAGACTAGCCAAGTATACCTTAATTCATCCTTCTTCTGTGGGGGGCTTTAGACAAATACATGCTTATGTAAAACTGCTGACACTAATGTCTATTTCTGAATATTTTCAGACAGATGGCACTAGGCCTTTCCTTCTGCAGAAACAGAATCTGAAGGAGACAGCTACAAACCCAGGGTGACCTGCCAGTGGTTGTGAAGCAAGTCATCAAAGGGCAATGAATCTTCAATCCAGCATGTAGACCTCGCCAATCTAGTTATTCCAAATCTGACAGCTCAGCTGGCTGAGGCTTCTCAGGTTGTAATTGCTGAGACTCTGCAAACAGCAAGTGAGTGCTGCAAGTGCTCTGTGCATGACTGGTGTGTGCCTTCAATCACAGCAAGGCTGGAGAGCAGCACATGCCCCCACCCCACCTTGCTTTAGACCTGCTGGTCTTTAACATTTGGATCCACAGCTTTCAATGAGTTCCTCAGAACTTAAAAGAAATCCCGCTCCCTATGTACTACACAGTGGCAAAGTTATGCTGACGGTTCAGGAGTTGCTCAGTCACCATCTCCATGCTTGCTGGAGCCCAGTTATGCTTTTTGGCTTTCTGCTAGTAGTGTGATCCTCCTTATTTCATCCTCAGGGAAGGGTTTGTGTGGATATCAGGGAGGATACTAATTTTTCACAATGTACAGGGACCTCACAAAAGGCCTCTATAGGCAGATATGGGAGAGGACAGAGATTTCTTCTGGTCAGAGGTGTGCAGTCTAGAAGGAAGTTTCTAAATCTTGCATCAAGTTCTGCAGGGTTCCTTCTCATCTGCTGAATGCCCAACAACTGCCCACTTCTGTTAAAGAGAAGCTCTAGCACATGAGCACTATATTAGGGGCAGCAGAGACCATTCATGTTGTGAATTACTTTAACACATCCCCCTGGAGTGCTGGGCTGGCCCTGCCTGCCTACAACCAGGTCTCCCTGACCTTCGGGGAGAGGCCATGGAGGGGAGGGCCCTCTGGACCTTTCTGTCCCTATCACCTCACACTGCCCAAAACAAGGCCCTTGGGTCAGGACAGGGCTCTCAGCGAGGAGGAGGAGGTCATGAAGGCTGTACAGCACGAAGCGAGGAGAGAAAGGGGTGGACATGTTTTGATCCCTGCACTTTCTGTTAACATCTCTGCTTCCTGCAGGAAATCTTGTCTCAATCTGACCTGCAGTCTGAAAAACAAGAATCGAGTTTCCTCTCATTCGGTAGGTCTTTTGACACTCCAAACGCAAGAAAAATAACACCCGGAAATAGATATGTGCCTGTTGGAGACACACTTAGGAAAGCATTTACCTCCTGTGCTGCTCTTGTACGATGAAAGGTTTCACTAAGAAATGTCCATTTTGGGTTAAACAGAACTCTAAGTCTGAGACAGTTTTGTTTATATCATTTACATTCAGTAATGCCTTCTTGGCACAGAAACTTCTGTGATGGCTGCCAAAGTTTAAAAGAGGCAAAGCTAAGGTCGCTGTCAGAGGTAGGAACAATACATCATCTGCCCAGAACGGGCCCCTTGCAATGCGCTCAGGGCCTCAGTTCCTGCACTCACAGGGAGACAAAAACTTGTATTAAATTGAATATAGTGAGGAAAATAAATTATTTCTATGTACTAAATGACAAGCTGGAATTTCATTCTGGGACTCTAGCTTTAAGATAGTTTTACCTACATTTAAAGCTACCCTCTTAATCAACTACGATACAGCACAGCTTGAAGTGTGATCTCAGCAAGCAAACCTAAAACATCACAATCTGCTTCAGATAAATTTTAAAAAAACAACTGAGAAATCTCATTTCAGAGAAGATTAGAGGCTTTTTTTTTCTTCCCATGCTGTGACTGTTAGAGGAATGAATCTATTATTCTACTAATTTCAGTTGCAATGTATGTTGGAGAAAGATGGCTACATAAGAACACATCTGTATTTCAAGGATCACTGATACTCAAACTCTCTTAAAAACTCTTGCTAGTCCTCTATTTTCAGGGTGCAATGACTGATCCTTTGCTTTCCTTTCAACCACAAGTATCCACAGCCCTAATGACTACTTACAAAATAGTTGCCTAGCAGGCTCCCTTAGTGTGAAGAAATATAGGCTGCAACTCCCCTGCAAAAATCACTGAGATACCTGGAACTCCTAGAAGCAAGAGAAATCTATGAGAGTAAGCTGATCCCCTAAAAGTATTTGCTTGGTTGGCAGTTAGCTGGATGAGATGTAAATACAGATTTCCAGGTACCCACAATCCTTCTATGTAGGGTATTGCACTTATGTTCATTGAAAAGAGACACCAAATCCTGCCACGTGCAGGGAGTAGGTGTGAGTGGCCAGTTAATATAGCAGGAATTTATCTCTGCATATGAGCTCAAGTCCTGGATCATGAGGGCATTTGCTATTCTTCCAATTAAATTTGTTAAAACGTAAAATGTATTTCTTAAAGAACAGGCCTGGAAGACCAGGCAGCAGTTGAAAGAGCTAAGAAAAAGGATCTACATGAGGAGGCTCCTTAAAACTTCTCTAATGCAAAGTATTTGCTTACACCAAAATATAGGACAGAAAGTAAGGGGCTAGGCTTGTGATATGTTAAAACCTACCAAAACTCCCCACAGCTGTGCTGGCCTGGCTAGACAATGAGGGACATGGAAAAAGCCTAGGACTTGTAACCTTGCATTTATTCTGCTTTCCTCAAGTGAATCTGTCTATAATTTTAGATTCTACTTTTAGTAGATCACAAATTGTTTGCTATGGTTCTGAGAATAAGAACTGACCTGCAGGAAAAATGAAGTGATCCAAATTTTTACACTTATGAAATACTGTCTGTCTGAATTATGTCAGCATTACTGTTAGATTTGAATAGCTTTGTAAAATTTAATTAGTTGCTTTGATCTGTTATAATTACCCTGGAACCCACACAGAACCTAAGTAAACGACTTAGATTCTCTCCATTTAATTTAATAATTTCATTGTGACTTTCTAAAAGAGGAGTAGCAATTCCAGAGGGTAGAAAAATGGGCATCAGGCTGTTGGCAATTTTTCTGGGGAAAAGAAACTGGAGAGAGGTACAGGTATTAATTGTGACATTTCATTAATCTGTTCTGAAAATGGAAGGTGATACCCAGTATTGCTTTTTAGGTAGCATTTATATGTATGCATCTTATTTGGGTAACAGGACACAGCTGCTTTTGCTTCTGTGCAAATAGCTCTTATCAGAATTGTATTATTTGGCTTTGTAATATCTGTGCCTGCACCTTTTGGCAATTGCACTGTGTCATTATTTTTCCTGCTTCTTATAGCAGCATGGAAAGGATTCTCTGGTCTTAGATTTAAATTTCACTTAAATCGTGTTTCAAAGTCCTTTTATGGTGCACTTAAACTCTCATCTAGAAAACTTTCCTTGGCATTAATCCTCACCTAGCATCTGTCGGTAAAATGCAATTTTTTCTTCTTCTTGTCCATTATCAAAGTACCAGGACCATTGCTACAAGTTGTTTGCTACCTATCTTGTACAAGTACACAAAATCCCTCAAACTAAACAGTAAAATCAAAAGGGCATGGGGGGAAGGGGAGGGATTTGCTTTGGCATAAAAGCAGTTTAGTACACATCTTGGTTATCTAATTCATTCCATACACTTCATAAATTAATATATTGATTCAAGTCAGACTCGGTTGTCTGATCATCTGTGCAGTTCACTGGAGAAGGATCTTCCTTTTCTGTTCTGAATAACTGAGTCTGTGTCTGCAGAGCAAAAGAGGAGTGGATGAAAAATCATTACCCAATACAGTTACATCACCCCTTTGTTTGGGTGCTTTGGCATGGAAGACACTGTAAATGAAAGCTCTGTGTATAAAATATAATTGTAACAAGAATTCTACATCCTTTTGCCTCCAATTATAGGTTGGTGTATTTTTCTTTTCTATATACTGACAGGTTTTTGTCAAGATGTGGCTGTATTTGTGAGGCAGAAAAAGCATGCCAGTTCTTCTCTCAATGAGGAGTTTGCATAGATATAAAATCCCAAGCGATTTAAAAGAATTGGCAATGATCTTCAGCTAATCAGGAATAATAAATATAATTGGTCTATCTCCTATTGCTTGATTTTATTTTTTTTTCAAGCTATTAAAAAGAAATCAATAGTAAAGCAGAAAGCCCATATTCCTCTTCCTGAAGACTTGATTTACTTTCAGCAATTAATATTTTAGTTTTTTCCAGCTTTCCAAGTGTGGTTCTGATTGTGACGTGAAAGCAAGTAGCTGCAGATTACTATGGTGGATAATACTTTCACTGTAAATAAACTAAAGCCCAGGGTGTAAGTCATGTTTGAGTTAGTTAAAGCTCGAGGTAGGGCAGGTGTGCTGTAGAGCTACTGCAGTGTTTGCTGGGGGCAGGGGCAGTTTGTGGGCAAGGACGCAACACAAGAGGCTCTGGCTGTTGGAGTAAATTCAACACATTTTCTTCTTACTTCTGGGAACTTTCTTAGTCAGGTAAGGAAGCCAGATTAAAAGCAACATATTTGTATTTAAAAACACTTTTTTTGGTGAACTAAATTTGGCTCTTGTGCATTTCTTCCTGCAATCAAATTGCTATTAGGTAATTCAGCCTAAGTGTCGAGAGTGAGAAGAGTCTCTGCTACATGCAGTACTGTCCACTTACAAAAACACACACAAACAAAACACTTAATCCTGGACATAGAGAAGCCTAAAGCCATACCTAGATACAAATGGAAGAATGTAATTTGGATAGTAATTTGAATTTCATGTTTTTTATATGAGATACGGATCTTATTTTCAGACTCCACTTCCCACAGTACATTCACACGTGGGGTCTTTATTTCCCTGGCAAATGTAGGTGTTTTCCAAAGACTACAGAAGTAGCAAAGCAGGAGGCCACAGCTGCAGAGATAAGGACAGGGAGCAAAAGAGAATGCTTATAGACATAAACTCCTGAATTTTTGCATTTTAAAGCATATGTCCAATTGGAATTAGGAACAGAATAGTTGCTAGCTCAGATACCTGTAATAGGGTCTAAGATTTTGAGACCAGTGTACAGTGGGCTGTGAAAGCTGCACTTTGTGTGCTGAGGCAGCATCATCAAAAGGGCTCTGGAGCTGGCTGTGTTGGGAGGACAGAGCCTGGTGTTGCCAAGACCTCCAAATGCACGTTGTCCTCTGATTAACATAAGAGATTCAGCTCTCTGGAATCTCTTATGAGGACTGATGTGGGAATTGACATTTAACTTCCTGAGAAGCATTTTGGAATTACTTGTCTGGCACTTTTAAGTAGCCACAAAATATCAGTAGTGTACAATCATCCTGAGGCAGAGAGAACAAGTTCCTGCAACAGAGGAATTGTTATGCTAGTGCCCTTTCAATAAAACTTGGAGAAGATTAAGGGCACTCCAATGTTGCTACTTACACAAAGAATAGTGACAAAAAATGAAAATAAAAATAAATAAATCAAATAATAATCATTATTATTAAAGGACACTTTTAGGTACTGTAGACTGTGCTGCTCTGCTAGTCTGTAGCTGAGAAAGCAAGAAGTCCTCACTTGAGTGCTTAGCACATTAAGCATCCTGTGGATCAAAAACATGCTCTGTGTTAGAATAACTAATAAAATAAAACAAAATTACACAAATTGGACATGTTTTGGAGCATATGGAAATTTCTGCTAACCTGCATCTTTGAGTTTGCCTTCAGACCATGCTGGTTGTGAGCAGCCTCTTAAAAGGCATTTCATTTTTACTTTTAAATCTTTTACTCATGGCAGTTCTCAAAGATATTGCACTTAATTTAGGAGGCCAATGGCTTAATCTGGTATAGCAATATTCTTCTGATACTAAGAGAATGGAGATTTTTTTTTTAATATTATAATTATCCTCCTAATTACTTCATCTAGGCCAAATAACAGGTATTTCTTCATCAAGTATCAGCCTAGTGTGTATCCCCCTAATTCTGTGCAACAAGAATATGGACAACAAGTTTGTCTGATAAAATATATTTTCCATAGAACTGCCAATTTCCTTCCCTGTATTTTTGTTCTTCTAGTGTTTCATCCGTTTTTGTTGTTAGCTTATGAATGCCACTGTCTTCTTTGGGAATTTAACTAATCTATCCCAGTGCTTTAGACCTGCTTCTGTTTCACAGGGATTTGAATGTTATTTTCCACAGCACATTGTAAACTTTTTTTAACTCCACACATTTTTCTTTTCGAGCAAGTGATTCATACTTTACGGTAGCAAAACTGAACTAGCTGGTGTGCTCTCATTCCCAGTTAGCTCCCCTCTTGCCTATAAGGACTGGATCTGGAAGTCTCCAAGTCAGAAACATGAAAATGGTGATTATTTTCTCATCTAGTATGTGCAGTTATTTGTTCTTAAATAAATCTGTATTTAGATCCAGAAAGTGGCTGCCACAGAGGCTTCTAGAAGGAATTTCACTCTTGAAAGACACAGAGTAAGGAAAAAAATTTAACTATGATATTATGATAACTTCTTGCTGTCTCTTCTTGACCAAAGACAGTATTGACCTGGTAGGATGCCTCCTGTTAGTGTAGGAAAAATACCTTAGAGTTTCCTGCCCCCTTACTCTAGGTTTTTCCATTATCCCCATCAATGACAAAGCCACAGATACCTGGCTGACTCTCAAAGGCATTAAGTTCCATGTAACCAGCTTCACAACAAAGCCTCAAATACTTGGCCATGATGGATGGTGTTATAATGAGGGTGGAGCTCAGTTCAATGGCCAATTTATTGCAGCTTAATGGTCTAACATGCTTTTATTTCATATCTAGGACAACAAATGCTGCCATAAAGTTTGGTTTAAAGCAGGTCTGTTTTGCAAAATGAGTCTTGCATACGGAACAAAACACTCATTGTTGCTTTACTGTTTAAACCTTTATTATTGCTTTTTTTTTCCTTGGTACAATGGGCTTTTATGCACCAAACAGCTGTGTTCATCATGTTTATTTAGAAGGCATCCATTGTAGTGGAAAAAGTCTGGAGGACAAAAATCTTGAAGTACAAGACTACTCTGTGGGTGCTGGCACTTTTATTTTTTTTCTGTCCTGTTCCTTTAGTCAGTATGCAAGTCACATACACAGGCACTGCCATGCAGACTTGCAAACCCTGTATAATACCAACTTTTCACAAGTGCTGTCTCTTATTCCAAGTGTTCTTCTCCAGAAATTTTCAATTGCAAGGCAACATACAGGACACACAACTATTTTACACCCTATGATCCTATCGTTTCTCAATCTGTTGCTATTTTGGACCCTCATTAGGTCACTTTCCAAATATTGTGTACAGCTATGTGTCAATCATTGTAACAGCTCTGCTCCAGGCTAAGCCAACCCAGGACAAAACCGTGAGAGGGAAAAAAGTGCCAACCAAAGCAAGCACTGTGTAGAAAACAGTCAACAGTTTAACTGTGGAAAGCTATGTGTTGTTCCAAAGATAGCATAAGCCCACTTGCTGCAAAAACAGCATACAGTACTAATGCTCCCCAAAATAATTTTATGCGGTTGAAATATGTAGTGTACACCCAATGGCATCTGCAAATAAACAGATGTTAGAATCTCAAGAATTAAGAGCATGACATTGTCGGAAACTCTTGGGTGATTCCTGCCAAAAAACAGTCTCGTTTCCAGTTTCTGGAAAGAACATAGCATCTAACAAATTGACAGAACTTCTTTGAGCCACAGTATCTCTAGCACCTTCTAAACCCTTGAATGAAAGCTGCTGTATAAGCAGGCAGTGTTAGCCTGGGAAATTAAAGAGTTCCCTACTTCCTTCAGGGTATATTCAGCAGGGCAGATGCATTCCCTGCCATAGGAGATAGCTGTGCTCCTTTTCCTCTTTTCAGGCTACCACATACTAAGACACAGTTCAGGTAAATCCTGGAAAAGATAGAAATGTCTCCATCTGCCACATAGTCAATGCTATCATCCCAGGCTGGAAAATGAATGGCAACAAACTAACATGCTTTATCTTATAAAAATAATAAAATATCAGTATAGAATGAAATGGCTTCTTATTTCCTGAGTGGTGAATGTTCTTGGCTTTCTACACAGCTGGTATTCTCGGTTGTTACTGCTGTTCATGTGCCTCAGGAAACCGTAATGAGGTTAAAAAGAGCAGAATAAAGTTACAGCTAGTGGATGATAAGAATCCACACAGAAGGTGACTTCTAGGGTCTGAAAACAGCACAGCTGGGAGGAGGCTGCACAGTGACTGACTGCTTGGAGCTGGGGCAGAGACAGGGGCCTGAGGAAAGCCTGGCATAGCAGGGAAATTATCTTCCAGAAGAAAGAAGAAAGGTTAGGAGGAGAAAATGGAAAGAACTATGAGCCAAGCAGAAAGGGAGTGTGACAAAAGGATTAGCCCCTACTTGCACAGAGTATAGTAGAAGCCAAAAATGTACTTGGGGAGCTGTCAGGAAGAGAAAACTGTTTCTCAGAGACTGTTTCAAAGGCTTCCTGAATGCAGACTCCATTTACTTGTTTCTTCCTTTTTCTCCCAAAAAATAAAGGACCTGCTGTGAGCAGAATGTATCCTGACTTCAACAAACACGGGCCTGAACAGAGTCCCAATCTGGAATCCATGCTGGTCGAACTCCTGCAGTCTATCTGCTACCTGGGTATCATAAAGCCAGTAAGCCAAGCAGGATGGGGCAAAATCTACAATTTGTCATCAACAGGCAGGTAGCTAATAGTTTAAATTGCATTGCCTGCTAATCTTTTTGCAAAATCAATGTGCTTGTTAGGTCTAGATGCTGTTAAATTGCCTATGTCATGTCATGCTTAGTAAGACTTAATCAGGTTGAACGGGTTTCCAACTACATACTCTCAAAAATAGTGCCTATTTTGGATGTGCTTTGTTAAATTCTTAAAGAAGAAAGAACTTCTTATTAGAGGAAAACATGTCTATATAACTCTGGCTCTTAAGTGTTAGCAGCTCTATGAGAGCAGTTGGGAATTTGATTTGGTCTTAATTAATAACTCCATAACTTTTCTGACAGAACAGGAGGATTTATTTAGACTGAGAATACATTTAGAGTCGATGTTTAAATTAAAAGGCACTGGAAGGACTCTGAAATGTCATTCTGTGGCAGGTTGGGATGTATAGTCCATCTGACCACATCAAACAAAGCCGCTGTTGAATGCCTCCGGCAAGAGTGCCACAGTAGGGTGCCAAACTGTAGCTGGGTGTTTCTGGAGAAGCTGGGAGCTGTGCTGTGTGAGGTGCCACCTTGCAGTATCTCCACACATGTGAAATCCCTCCAATACAGAAGTGCTTGACCTCAACAACTTCCTGTGACAGGGAGTTCCATAGCGAATTGTCTTTGCATACCCCAGGTTTTTAGCTTCCTTCCCTTTGGTTACATTTCGGTTGTGCGTTATGAAACGTGCACAAAACTTTTTTCGCTGTTTTTACCACGTTCCTGTTTATATCTCTTCCTTTCAAATAATGCCTGCCTTTGATCTCTCATAAACCATATGTATTCTTATATCAAGATTTTTAAGTAACACTTTATGGGGGGGAAAAAAGGGGGNAGGCTGCCGAGGCATCATGGCGGTTGTGGCCCGGGGGGGCCGGGGGCTCCGCGCCGGGCGGCGCGGCGGACTCACCTCGCTCCGCTGGAGCTGGAAGAAGCTGTTGAGATAGCTGGAGCTGAGTGAGGAGCCCAGCTCCGGGGTGCTCTTGGTGTAGCCGAGGTCGGGGTGCTGGGACGAGGAGGGCTCGGGTCTGAAGGCATCGAAGGCGCTGGCCTGGTGCGTGTCTTGCAGCGAGAGATAGACCCAATTGAGGAGCTGGGCGGGCTGGTACACGGACGCGGCGCTGGTGT
>VXBI01010007.1:3952379-3988448 GCA_013397375.1 Toxostoma redivivum
CGTCCCTGCCCGGGGCGCTTCCTCCTGGCCGCCCGGAGGAGAGGACGGGCCGGGGGCTCGCTGCCGCGCCCCGCGCCGCTCTCGCTGCCCTAAGGCCGGCGGCGCCCGCGCAGCCCCAGCGCTCCGCGCAGCACAGGCATCGCTGCCGCCGCCCGCGGGCTCCGCAGGAAACTTTGTGCGCGCTCCGTCCCGCCCGCCCGGCCGCTGCNCGCTTCGGCGGCGGCGCCGCGCCCCCATAGGCCTCCCGGCCGCCGCGGGGGTGCAGGGGCGTCCCGGCGCCGCTCCGCCCCCGCCCTGCCTGTCGAGCGCGGCCCGAGGAGCGTGTGCGGCCGAGGTCCCGCTCCGCTGGCCGCGGTGTCCCGGACCGCTGGCCACCCGCCTGCCTGGGTCGCGCCGGTTCTCTCGCTCGCTCCCCGGCCTTCCTTTTCCTCCTTCCTGAAGATTTTTGCGCCAAACGCGCAAAGCCCTCCCGAGGGCTCCTCTCTGGGCCCTTTTGGACTTGTTTTTAACTCGACAACTTTCGCTCGGATCTTGTCAGCCCGCCCTCTCTTTTTACTCTCATTTCTGTTCCGTGCTAGTGCTGGGAGTTCATTGGGATCTGAGGCTCCTTCTCGTTAAATCTCTGTCAGAGCTCCAGGTTTACGAAGCCCCGCTGAGGTTGTGCCAAGCCGTGCAGAGTTAGGGTTTTCCAAATAAGGCAGGCAAGCGGCGCGATGTTCCCTTTGAAATCCATCTAGGTAGCCCTGGCGTGGGCTCTGGGGGAGCCTGGCTGTGGTGGGATACCCGGGACTTAAAGCTGAGTAGGCCTTTTAAGGAGTCGGTAGCACAAAAGAGGATGATGAATGATTCCTGTTTTAGGAAGGAGCCTGAGTGGGTAAGTTGGTAATTACAGTTCATAAACTCTTCCCTGCTGCTTTCCCTGCGATGAGTGGAACAGGGCAGCTATTTCTCACTTTGGTACAAACACCGTAGTAATCAAACTAGGAGTTTTCAAAGGAGCTCCCAGGAGTTACCTTAAAAACTTTATCCTAGATCCTTGTTCTCTTTGCCAAGTGACAAAAGGGTAAAAATTAATGTGTCTTCCCAGTATGGTTTTCGGGAAAAAAATGCCTTCCTTACTTAGATAACAGAAAAAAAAATCTGACCTTTGAAACATCAAAGTTGTCATCTTGGTTTGCTGTAATAAGTCTCTGCCAACATAGTAGAAAAGTCACTGTTCTGAAAAGGCATGGTTACAAGCAACAGAAAATGGGAGTCAGCATGCATACAGTAGAAAATGCTGTTCGGTTGTCAGCTGCAAACACCAAAGATGGATGCATTCAACTTTTTAGAGCTGCTAATTAGGGCAACAGAGCTATGTGCTTGCAGGAATTTAAATGCAGGTGAAGATTCTAACTTTCCAGACTTGCAAGGTCAAGCTTAGAACAGCTGAATCAAACTGAATTCCTTTAGTGAGGTTACTTTCTTTATTTCTCTTTTCTTTCTCCTTTTTAGTGACAAAGTTCTTGCAGTACAAATGCACTTCACTCCTTTGTACACTCTTGATTTTTGAAGCCCTTTCTGTCACATCTAAACGTGTGCATCAGCTTGAGAAGGAGCAAACTTCTACCAGTGTAAAGGGTCTTTCTTTATACTCTGTCCACAACAGAGATCATAACAGAAGAACTCAATCTAATTGCATCCCATATTCAAACAGTTGCAGTGTTTTAAAGAAGGAAAAGGTGGATGAGGCTTCGTGACTTAATAAATTGTGGAGAAGGATTTTCCATTATTTGCTTTTTTTACCATTTGGTAAATGAAGAAAAACCCCAAGAAACAGATATCACATCTGAGGAACTTGCCTTTCTGGCAGATGGTATTTTAAAAGTCAGGATATGGTAGAAGGTCTAGAAGGGGGAACTAGGCTGAAGCTGCTTGTTTTGTTGTTGTGGAGTTGTTTTGTGGCATGCTAATTCCTTCCTTAAAGACAATTTCTATTCTTACCACTTCCCTCTTTTACTTGCTAAGTTAAATACATGTATTTTTATTTGCCAGCTCCACTGTTTACTCTGTTTAGTAAGATGCTGTGAAGGAAATGGTAATTCTGAGCAGGCAGAAAAGATAACAGGGTTCTTGTAGCAATAGAGGTCAAAAGCAGGGATAAAATGAAGAGGGGTCTAGGTGCTGCAATGTTTTGGGTGAAGAGTTTTTGGTATATTTTGATACTTTTCCCCCCTAAATTGAATATAGCTCTTATTGTAGGTGGTTGGAGTGCTTTAGTTAGACAACACAGTAGAGATTGCTGTGGGGCAAGGGAAGGTGGAGTTAGGATGCATTTATTGCAGCAGCTGCGTTCATCAATGCAGCAACCCCTTATGATGTGAGGGGCACTGTGTGCTCCACCAGGTGCATTTGAACACTGAGAGCTTTTGGCTGTCATTGCCCCTTGACAGTAGCCCTGTCAAGTAGGCTTCTAGTAACTATGCAGAGGAAGGAGTAAATTGAATAGATGCTTTGTTTGGCATATCAGGAAAGAGAAAGGCTGCAAATACATGCATTATGAGGAGCTTAACTGAAACGCACCTATGCTTTGAGGTTCAGTTGTCACCCTGGTCTCCTGTGCAGTTTCTTCTGGAAAACAGTTTCAGGCAGTTCCTTCCCATTTCTGGATTTAGTACTGCTCTTAGCTTAGAAAAATGCTGCTGCCATACTTATTACAGTCCACTTAAGTTCAAGATAGCCATTTTTTCATTGGAAGTCCACTCTTCACTTCTGGAAGTCATAGATAAGTGAGGAGAAGATGGATACAAATGGTCTGTTTAGCAGAGACATGAAAGTACAGAAAAAGGTGTTAAGGTCTATTGCATCTATTCTTCTCAAAAATACTTGATATAAAAGTGCCCAACGAAGTAGTCTGATGGCTTTGAAATATCTTTCAGACATGCACAGTATCTTCCTATTGATTATTTTGGAATAGAGTATAAGTGACATCAACTATATGGATTTTATATCAGCCTTATGTTGCCAAAACATCTGTGAATCCTCTTGGTTTTATTTATGAGTACTGCTAATTAAGTAAAAAAACAACTGGAACTTTAACATCAAACTTTGAATAAATTGAATGGCTTAAGGGACTTGAAAAATAGAAACCTTGAAACAAGTCAAAGGCAAACACAGAGACAGGATTTAGCTGGTTCAGTCCTATTGTTCAAGTAGTGGGTACTCATGTAATTTCTCCAAAATCTCCTTCTAACTGCTCACTCAGCCTGTCCCCTTAGTGATCTGGACATCTTGTGGTTCCAGCCTTCCCATGGCATTTTTGCAAGAGTGAGGAACATAATTTTCCACTTCTGGCCAGGCCTTGTTTCATAATCTAATATATTTATGTTCTTGCTTGCAATGTTCATACCTTTAGATGATGTTAGCCTTTAAACTATATATACAATTTTAATTTTTTTTTAGAGAAAAATTTTATGGACCTCCATATTTTAAAAATGGATGTGCCCTACTACAAATATCCCGGATTCTTGTTCTTTTAAATGTGTCTTGGTCTGAATTGCTGTCTTCTTAGTCATCTTCTAGATTAGATGGAGCTTCAGTAGGAAAATAGAATTAATACCCAAAACTGCCAATAATACTAGAGAACTCGGGTAACTTGAACTGTATCCTCCAGTTTGTGTAATCAGGATATACATAATGCAATAGGCCATTTGTCTGCAGTGTAACTGGAATATTCCAAACAAATGTTTTTCATCTGCTGCAGCAGAGATTTTTATCTTATTATGAAATAATTTTGCTGTGTGGTGGAAACAGTGTAAGCACTCTTCAGATTATGAGAAGGCATTTCAGCAGAGTTGTAAACTGTGAAAGCACATCTGCATGTGGCATTTGTGAGTTATGGATGTTAAAACCACTTGTGCTCACTGTGTAGGTACAGCAGTTCCACTGCCAGCAATGAAACGTAGCATAAACCAAAGTTAGTCAAAGTGAGTCTGAGAAATGCTTGTGCTTGGGTATGTAACACTGTGGATTTTTGCACCTATCTAAAGGATCAGCTGCAACCCAGTGCTAAGATACGAAAGTAAAAATTCCTGTTTTCTTCTTCCTATGCTTTGACATAGAAAATCCTGGAAATATGTGGATATGAAGGTATAGTTCATCCATATGTAGGACGTTAGTAAATATATACCATATGCAATAATGATTTGCTGCAGATACTATGTGAAGCACAATTCCTGCAAGACTGTCTCAAACCACCAAGTAGGTAATTGGTGTAACAGATCCTGTTGGAGCACACAGATTATTCTGCACCTGGCCAGTTTGTGGTTTCAAGTCTTGGGGCCTCCTTGCTTGCCCTCTGTTAAGATGTCAGTGCATTGCTGAGTAATTGCATGAAATAAGCCCTGGATCTGAGTAGCTGTGTGAGAAATAGTGGTTTGATCCTTCTGTATTGTTTTACAAAGCTTCCTATACCTTCTTCAGCTGCAGCAGACTCATCTGAATCGTTCTGTTACTTCAGTTTTGAAAGGCAGTAGCTCCTTGTTCCTAGTACTGATCTAAAAGTTCAGCATCCATGTCTAAAACAGTAGCTGAAGTGTCTTGTTCCTTCTCCTTAGCCCATCCTAACCCCTTTCACTTGCTTGACCTGGGAATCCAAGAGCAGGAGTCCAAAGAAAAGAGCAGAACAAATGAGAAGAGCAGTAGCATTTAGGGAGAAGTGTGTGCAGGGGAACCCATCTGCCTTACCTGGAAGTGTCTGTGTTGGAACAGCTGCTGATGCTTGCCTCTGCAGCCAGAGAAGTGGCAGGCAAGTGGGGAGGACCAGGGATTTTGTGTCATCTGGGGATCCCTCTAACCTGCCTTATGCCATAGGAGACCCTTTACTGAGGGCTGAATGGCCTCAGTGCTTTGTTCCAGCTGAAGAATAGTTAGGTGCTATTTAAGGAGCCCCTTTAAAACCTTGGTGTTAAAGAATACAATAAAAATCCTCAAGCAACTACCTAAGAAGGAAAAGGAGGACTCTTTACTTGACCTTTTTGAAAATGCATGGAGAGTTTTATTTGCATATTTTTTGTGTGTCCCTTTACTGCATATAGTATCTTTGCCCATCTACTTCTCTCACCAAATCCATGGTACTGCAAGTTCCAGAAGACATAGATAGTGCCTAATTGTTTGCCACTTCTCTGTTTTTCCTGAGGAGCTTCACAAGATTTTTTTAATTCAAATAACTATAAACCCTGCTTGCTAAGGTAGAGCAAGGCTTTGAGTCAGAGCAACTGCAGGAGACAAAAGAGAATGCCAGAGATAGAGGTACACAAAATGGTGGTTAGTGGATGGCACAGGTAAAGATGGAAATGACAAGAGGGGACTGTTGGAACCTGCAAACAGAGTGGCTGTGGTGGGATTGGAAGCTGGGATTGTATCTACAATCGTCTTGTGATTAATGGAGTATTTGACTGCTTTTTGGGAATGTCCTTAAGTCAGATGAGGTCTGTAAGCAGAATTTTATTCACAGTAAGGTAACCTGCTGGCACCCCAGCCATCACAGAGCATACCACTACTGCCTGTGTCAGCGTTGCACTCTCACTAATTTCTTCTTAATGCTTTCTTCATATACCCAGGATTGTCTGTGGGTTTACTTTTTCTGTTTTATCCCCTCTCTCCATTAGTCTGGATAACAGAATGACTTATTTGTTCATGAGGAGATATACCTTATCCATGCTGAACTGTCATGTTAATTCTAGAGTAGCTTAGAATTAGTTGCCAATCTTAATTGGCACTAACCCTGTTGCAGGGAAGTTTGTTTCCTAGGTTCTTTGAGTCAGCACAATATTTATATCAGACTTGGAAATGCTCCAAGCAGGTTTGAGGCAATTCTTTAAATAAAAGGAATGAGCTACAGATGCTTGAAGACACAAGGTTTCTATTTTCTGAATCCTGGACCTCTGTCTCACACAAGGGCTCAATTCTTGCCTCAGTCAGCACACTTCACACAACTACAGGATTTTCCAGGACCATCTGCTTTTGAGCTGTCTGATGCAGGCAGTGGAATGACAGTAAGTACCAATCCTTTTACAGCTCTGTGCAGGAAGAAGCTGTTCCCTGCTACCATCTCACCAAAGGCCTAAAAGTTGTCAGCTTTTACAACACATGCATGCTGTACAGGTTTTGGATTAGATTTACTAAATCAGTCCTGGTATTTGGTTTTATGAGAATGATGATATTGGTGCAGACATAAATATGGACTAAGAAATTCTAGTAAAAAACAATTTTCCATATATATACATCTGTCAATCATAGATAAAAATCACAGTGATATTATATAAGTTAGCACTGCAAATGGAACACTAGAACGGCTTTAAAACATTTAAAACTTTCTTCTTCCTTTTTAGTCCAGGGTTTTTTTTCACCTTAATTAATACAATTGACAGACATCATTCTATCTCGTATGTATGTCTTGTTTAGTAGAAGCACTACATTCCAGTCACCCACCAAGAAAAAGGAAATATTCACAAGGGAAAAAGTTCTCTTTTAAAGCCTGTGTAAAAACAATTCTCAGTATAAAGTTGCTTGTCCCTACTCAAATCCCTATTCATATTAGTCCAGTTTAATACAACTGAAGACAAAACATGAATTTTCTAGCAAGACATTTCCTTTGTTTCTTCAATACAGTCCTAAATAAGAAAAATGTAATTATAGCAAAGATGACAGTAAATAAATGAACCAGAAGGGTATAGGCATGCATGCCTTAGGGAAAAGTATACCATGCTTCTTGGTGTAAAACTGGAATATTTTGAACCATATCATTCTTAGGGAAATTTTTCTTGCCTGCTAACCTGAAACTTTATTTATACTCTCTGTTTTGGCCTAAACACTACTGCAGACCCTTACAATGAACTTCTTAAGTTAAGACTGGTGCCAAGCTGCCAGTACTGACCCGACCCTGTCCAATGCAGTGAGACAAGTAACTTCTTCTCCTATAAAGGGCTGAACAAGCTTACTAGTGTCTCTATCTCAAACACAGCTGTTAATTTGGAAGTGTTAACGTGTACCACCTGGTCCTGTGAGGATGGGATTAGCCAAGGGTATCATTAACACTAATAACTTGTTGAATGAAAAATAAAAATGAAAGCTAAGGAAGTCTGCAAGGGTGTAATTGCTCCAAAATTAACTTTCCAATATTTCTACCTTATGGAATGCCGTATTTGCTCAGAAATGTAGACAGGCAATGAACAGATAATATGTTTATTGATGAACAAGTGAAAAAAAACCACAGCATTTATTTTCTCACCTTTAATATTGATGCACTTTGTTTTCTTTCACTTGTCTCAGTCCAGGCTGTAGGCCAAGGTCAGCTACAGAGTGTGTATGTGACTGTGTAGCTACAGAAACACATTTTCCAGGTGATTTGTGTCCACCTCACTGTTTCTGCCACAGTATCCCAGTCACTGAGTGAAAAACATTCATCCCCATCAGCACTGTCAGAGACATGCCTTGAAAGTGTCAAAAGTGAATTGCTAGGTAAATAAGGACATGAAGGAATGGTTGGATGTCCCAGTGTAAACTTAATTTTCACCTTACAAACCATAGCAAAAGATCTTGCACATTCTTACCCTGGGAAATATAAAGGGTAAGTATAGAAAATAATAGTTTAAATCTTTTCTTGGTGGCTTACTTCTATGCTGGTTGCCTTTCATGCCTTCAGGTGGAACATCTTTCAGGAAAGTGGCTTCAGCTCACTAGCACAAACATCAATGCTGTTAAAGGTGTTCCAAATTAAATTATTGAACATATTAAATTGTTGGACTTTCTTTCTGTAGGTCTAGCTTGTTTTTGCTTAGTTGCTAATGTGTTTTGAATCAAGGACTTGGCAATGAGTAGGAGTTCAGCTGCTAGTCTGTTTTCATCTTTGCTGTCTTAGGTTCAGAGGAATTAATTTTAAAAACCCTTCAAATGTTAGAAATGGGTTATTATCTACCATTTTAATAATTAGAACACTGTCATGTACTTCCAAAAGAACAGATGCAAATTGGTTTTTATGGTCTGAAAGTTGGGGTGCAGGGTATTGCCACTCATTAATGAGAACCAGATGGGTTCAGGGCATGACTGAAGGCTCTGCAGAAAAAAGTTCATGTTCTACTTTATCACCAGTGTAATGTTATATGTGCTTATATATTGTCATTTTGCCTCTGGTGTAAGCATGTGTGTTTTGACTGTATCTATATCAAAATATAGCAAAGTGAGGATGACAAATAGTAACATCCCCAGTGAGGCACAGCACAAGAAAGGATCATGCTTTTCAGCCTGTTTCTTTCTAGGTCATGAATGACTTGCATGAAGATGTCAGTATCCTGCATCTGTTTCCCTATTTTGCCAGATGTCTTGAGGTGAGATAAGAGGATTCATACGGCTAGGAAAACAACCCCACAACCACTTATCTGTATTGTGGTTTTTATTGTGTTAGCAGAAAAATATTAGGCATCCCTTGGCGACCTGAATGCTACCAAAATGTTTCACTTGTCTTAAGCTTACCTAAATTTAGTAAAGAATTCAACAATATATTAGAAATAAAATCCTTTCTTTAACTTCTTTAAAACTTTTCCCTTGATGAACCAAAAATATGACTGTGCTGCAATTATTACCAAAACTATGATTCTCTTTAAAAAGTCATTTGAGAAGAACTGACAGTGACAACTAATACCCCCAGTAAGATGTTGTGGTTTGGCTTTGATTTGTGGTCAACTGTGGCTGGAGTGTCAGCTGGAGTAGCAATTTGCAGAAGTACTTCCAAAATAATAATTAATTTTCATCTGTAGTTGGACAGTTTGAACAGGATTCAGATTTGGTTCTATTTTCTGTTTTAAAATACCTTTATCTTGTACTGTTTGTGTACTTCAAAGGTTGTCTTTTTCCTTCCACCATCATAGCTATGTGACTGTTATTCTTTCATAAAGAATGGCTCTAGAAGACCAATAAATAAATAATTCATGCTATACCCCATAAAGGTCTGCTTTCTGGATGGCTTGATGGCTGTATGGTAGCAGGAGACTTGGGTTACATTGGGACATTTTTAAATTAATAGTCACACTTTTAACATGAATAATTGCTTTTCATCATAATAGCAGCTAGTCTGCAAGGACTAATAAATTCCACTGAGTTACCAGAGATAGAGCTTAGTCTCCTTGGGCTCTATAATGCATTTTTAATCGGACTACTATGGCTCTGTGGTACTTGCATATTCCATTGAAAGCTTGAAAATCACTCAGTTATAACTCAGTAGAAATTGAAAGAGTGATATATTCTGCCAAGGTGTCTTAAATTTTTGGCTTCTGGTAATTCTCAAAGTTTGGGGTAAAAGCCTGATTCTTTCCAATCTGCTTCTCTAATAATTCACTTTTCCTTACTGAGTTATTCTTTATCAGTAAACACTTTGTTCCTTTTCTTGGCCTGTAATAGTTTGGGTGCTTATTGTTTTGAATGTCTGTTTGGAGAAATAACAGTCCAGCCCAAGGGGTGAATAGCAAATAGGGTTATATCTATATTAGTGATTTGGGTTTTTTTTAAAGGATCAATGGATCTGGCATCCCTCTCCTGCACATTTTTGTGGTTTTTTCTCCCTAAGGCAAGGTGATAGTCTTGCCATCTAGACCAGCAGTCAGAGCACAGATTTGTTTATCACATGCTATGGGTGCTCTGAGATAAGGATAAAAACAAGTGAGAAGAGCCCCAGCAATATTTGTGACATGAACTGGTCTCCAGGTCTATACTAAAACATTGGCATAATGTTCTCTAGGTGAGCCTACCTGAGATCAGAGCATGAACTCCACTGTTCCTCTGGCTTTCCTCCTTTCCCTTAAGAGAAGATGAAATATATTTCTGTTACTTCTGTGCTGGTCCTGGGACTAAATGCAAATTCCTGCTTTTCCCCTTCCCATCCATTTAGGATGTACTATAGTAGTTCTCCCTCTTGTCTAGGTTTTTGTTGTTGTTGCTGGTTTTCTTTGTTNACCCAGCTATACAGCTTTTTATGCTTTCTCTTCTGTGGAGGCATGAAAGACAGCTCTCAACCAAGCATTTTTGCTAGCAAGGGTTTCAAAATGGTAAGATGACCCCCCTCTGTGTTTCTGAAGAGCACAGAATATTACATGAAAGCTTGCCATACTGGCATTTCAGGAATCACAAAATGTCTTCATGCTGTGATACCTTGAATAGTTTGTCTTTACTGTTTGTACAATTTTAATGTTTCTTTTATTATGGAGGCTGTTTATCTTTTCTATGAGGCTTAGTGGCCCAATGCAGTACTGATGATTGCTTGGAATGCAATCAAAAGTATGTATTATTTGTCACAGGACAGTAAACACCCACTAAGTCAGGATTTTATCAGTGGTGTGAGACAAGTTTCAGCCATCAAGGGAAAAAGAAAATGCCCCTGTATAATTATTTTCTTGCTCTAAAATAATGTTTTTCTTCAGTGACCCTCAACTTAATGGTACTCTTGAATTGCTAAGTCCTTCATCAATATTAAATAAGGGTTGGTTTATCCATTTCCTAGGTGTTATTAAAACAAACTCTGTAGGTATATAAACTTGGACCAGTGAACTGATTTGAATGTGAATAAATGTGAACCCATAGCACGAGGAGACAGCCAAAGCTCTGGCCTGTAATTTCTAACTCCAATCACTAACCCGCATAGCAGGGACTTGATGAGTGTTCTTTAACAGTGGCTGTTCTTGAAGTACATCCCCTTCCTTGAAAAAATGGTCTACATTTGGATGCAAAGTCTTACCCTGCCTTTACCTCTGAAATGAGAAAAATTTTCATTTAAAAAAAAATCTAGTCTGTTAGTCTGCTTCCAGAATTTTTGTCCCACTGAATTCGAGTCCTCTTTAAAGGGCTGACAAAAATCTGGACAGATGAAGAATATTTCTCTTTTATTTCATTGGGGTTTTTTTTACCTTTGAACTAGTTTTCTGCCTTTTCTAGTGAGCTGACTTGACTACTAAAGCTGCTGGCATCCCCCAGGACCTGAGAGCAAGGAGGTCATCTGAGCCCTTTGCTTTAGGCTGCTTTGCCACGTAAATTTTAGGGGCTTGGTTTCCACTGTTTGTTGGAACTGGGATTAAGAGTGGCTGTGTTTTGAGTGACAGAAGCTACTGGGGAACTCTAAAAGCCTTCATTTAACTTATTCCTCTCTTTTCACAGCACTCAGAGTGCTGTAAAGTTGCACCACTGTTAAGGCAAACAACTGTACCGCAAAGCAGTGAATTTAAAGCACCCGTCTGCCTTTTGGCACCTCAGCATTTGGGTGGGAAAAGCTTTAAACATCAACCCCACCCACTGCCTGTGGAATACTTGTGGGGAACAAAAATAAGTTTTTTCCTGTTCTTCCCATGATCAGTTATGTCTGTTACAGACATTTCACTGCACAGTGTCAGCTAATGCTGATATCCCTTCAAGCTAAACAGATCACCAAGAGAAGGCAATGAAACCCCAAACCTTCAGCAGTGGCTTTGGACCCCTGCAGCAGCCAGCATTTGTTTGGCCACCTGCATTTTGTGGCTTTTAAGTGTCTGCCCAGGCCCTGAATTTTCAAGCATAAGCTAAGAATTTATTATGAGCTTTGCACTTTAAACATTTTCTTCACTTAAAGTTCTCCTGTTACTGTTCAACTTCTGGTCATGCAGCAATATAGGTACAAGCTAAATTGGGATATTGGTGTTTTTGGAGGACATTGTTAGAATTAATGCAAACCAAAAACCAACAAAACCCCCCTAGCCTGCAGTGAAAAAACCACTTTTGCTATACCTTACCTGGAATATCTCCAGCTCCCTTTTTTTCCACTGGCTGATTGTGACAGATTCCCAGAACTAATAAGCCACCCTCTTCTAACAAGAGGAAGGCTCTGGATCTGCCATAATCACTCCTAGCATCCTGGCTCTATGTGGAATGCTTCCACATCCTGGAAGGAGTCCAGCATCTGCTCTGCAGACCACAGTGCATAGTTTTGAATGTTATAAATACTTTCTCAAAGATTTACTTTCTCAAATATACCTGTATAAATGTTCATGACTTAACAGTTCTTACTGGCATATAAAGCAAAGTTATTTGGCTTTCACTTTACACTTGATGCCCATTAAGATTTTTCTTGAAAAATCATATTTTAAAATAATTTCTTTAGTAGTACTACACTCTGCCTTTTTGTGTAATGAAATCTTAAACATTGATAGTGTATTTCAATATAAGGCAACACAGAATGTACTTTTCCTCTTGATTCCCCTTATTCCTCTACTTCTCTTTAAAAAAGAGTTCCTTTGCCAATTTATTCAGAGCATCTTCATTTCCTGCCTCTCCTTCTGCTTTCCAATCTCTAATAAATGTATCAATAATTCAATAATTAATAAATAGAGATTGGGTTATTCCAGTATTATTTTTTCTTCCTCCATTGAAGAATAAATTTATACAATTTCTTCCCTAGCAGGAAGAGACGTGGATGTCTCTGGTTACATGCATGTGTGCTCACCACTGTTTATTTTCCTTGTTAATATTTGTGAGACAGCTCTTCACAATGCCTTGTGAAAAAACACATAAAACCATGTTATTGGCTATTCTGTTAACTTATTAGTGTAGTCAAATTGTTGAAGGAAGGAAGGAACAGATTTTCTTTAGAGAAACCACACTGCTTTGACTGAGCAGCTATTGCTTTTTATCTCAATGGTGGACTATACTGTCTTCAATAATTTTTCACTAGTTTCCCAGTAAAATTTTTATGATTATTAAAAAGGAATTATTTATTATAGACTGTGGTTAGCAGGAACTTCTCAAGTATTGTACAGTATGAGTCTGAGTGGACTAAAGATGTAGCTCTGAAAAACTTTCTCCAAGTAGACTTCCTACCTCTAGCTATCTTTTTTCTCTCTCTTTTTTTTTAAAAATTATTTTTATATATATATTTTTTTCCCAACATAAAAGGAATGTGAAAAAAGAAGAGTTTGGTGTGGGATAAATATTTTGATTACCATTTGATGAAAACTGATTTTGTTTATTCTAAATTTAACAAAATGAAACATATAGGATGCCAGCATTTATCTCATGGCACTTCATGAAAAAAATTACAAATTTAAGAATTTAAAGCAGCTACTAAATTTTAACATGCACTGTTAGCACAATTTAGAGGTTTTTTTAACTGTTATTTGCTTTCCTTAAAATCCTACAGAGTATCTTCTGCTTTGAAGAAGTATATTTTGAAATACTTGAATTTGCTTCCTCCCAGCTGAGGCTGTACCTGCCTTAAGCATAAAGCAATGATTGCTCAGACTTTTTCCAGCAGCGTTTATTATAATTATCAATTTATTTGTTTTCAGGCTTTAAAGGTGGCTATTGGAATGGTACTTCCCAGTTGTTTATTTTAAACACTGGTTAATCAAGACCCAGTGATTCTGTTGCTTGCTCTACAAGGACATTAAGTTCATTTCCTGGAAGGCTTTTGATGATCTGTTAGCAGATAACACAGCTATTCCTTTTCAGCTTTCACCTGAAAGAAAATGTGGTATAAGCATAAAGGGCTGTGGTTCTTTTTCATCTTTTCAGTAACTTCTGATTACATCAGATTCAGAGGGAAAATGAGGTACAAATATGACTGGAAAAAATATTTTTAAGAGAAAAATAGTACCTTGCCAAGGACAAATTGCTAAAATATTATTTTTCTTCTTTGACTATCCTGTCCAATATTTGACACCTCTTATATTTTTGACATTTTGCTTAAGCTAGATAGTTTTGCAGAATTTGTTCAAAATCCCTTGCATTAGCTGTTAACCTGGTGATATCTAGGGATACTTAAGGGAATTCATTATTCACGTGACTGTGCATGAACCTGCATTTGCTTTGCAGGTCTTGCTCTACTGTCTTGAAAATAATCACTGGTTAAAGCTCCTTGGAGCTACACAAAAGCCTGAAGTTTTAGCTATAGATTTGAGATGCTGCTAAATTTCATAGCTGTTGAGATGAAGGGGGTTAGTTTAGTTTAGCCTTTCAAGTGTACATGTCAATGGAGGCTATGTCTTGGCAGAATAGGAAACCATACATATTTATCCTTCGGCCAAGGGTTGCCCACAATGCAGCTTATATAGACAGTGAGACAGCAGATCTTTCCAATCAGTAAACCACAAACCTTGGTCTTACTCTGTAGGACCACAATTTTCCAGTCTAAAGAGAAAATCATGTAATTCTGACAAGTGTTTATCACACAGCATCTGTACAGCCTACAGGATGACTGAGCCAGATGAATGCACAGGCACTTGTCTTTTGGAGTTCAGACTACTTGCCTTAAAATATCTGTTTTTAACCTTAGCTACAGTAGATAATAGTCAACAAATTTCTACATTTAATTAGTTTGGCTGCATGTTATTCTATACACCTATAAGCACAATGTAAAATATTTCTTGATGCAATGTAACCATTTTGTAATTACCTGTTATGACTTGCTGATGCATTCTTTATCTAAGAAAGAAGAAATTTCTCTTACTTTTTACTTTGCTGTAGAAGTACAAATTACTTACATTCATAAGCAAAACCAGGGTGAGTGAAAATCAGTAGTTACATGTTGAGAAGTAAATTTTGGTGTCAGTACTACTACAGTGGGCCTCTAATAAATGATTGTCAGTGTTTCTAAATGGCTGCAATTAAGAAAAAAACCAACACAAACTCTTTGCTCCTCTGCAGGGTGTTTAAAGCATTTTGTATTAGTAAAGCCTGCAGTTTTGAATGAGTTTCAGATCAAGAACAGAAAATACATGACCAGGCTTTATTAGTTTTGCAGCAAGTCAGACTTTGAGAATGTTACTGTTATCTTCTTTGTGCCTTGGATGACTAATCTGCAGGGAAAAGGCTATCTTGACCTATTTCAGAAGATTGTTTTAACTATAGATGTGTTACAGCTGTAAATAAATTTGAGACCTTGTAGGAATACTTTTAGAAGTCAGATTTTTCACAACTGATGTTTTGACCATTTTTCTACTTATTATTCATTGCTAAATCCTCTCCTCTTCTTTGGGGAATTTATTTTCACTGCAGAATCTACCAATCTTTTCTTTCCCCCAGCCCCCTTAAAGAGCTTGACAAATTAAGAAATTTTAAACCTTTTAGCTGCTGAAGTATCTTCTTGGAAATGAAACTTTGAAAAGTGTGTTACTTCTTGGATTAAGAAGGGCTGCATTGTTGGTTAGAGAGATCCCATAAAAGCTGTGTGGAAGCATCTCATAGCAAACAATGGATACTGGGAGGGAAATTAACAGTGATCCATTGATTTCTTACTACACTTCTGAACTGTTTGTCTGTTTTCAGCTTCTAAATAGTGAATCAATACACAGTCAAGTCTTGATCTCATAGAATAATCGCTGATATGCAGCAGCACATCTTGTGGTTAGGGCAATAGAGGGGACTTGGGAAGAACTGTATTCCTGTTACTTGTTCAGCCACTGAACTACTCTATGGCATTAGAAAAACCCTTTTACTTCTTTCTGTTTACTTCCTTTATTCTTTATCTCTCTCTTTTTTTTTTTTTTTTTTGGTTTTGTTAGATTTTGTGGACATTTTTCTAGGGACATTTTGTCCTCTGTTCTCTTTTGCCAAGCTCACCACAAGGCCTGCCTGGACAGAGCGGTCACACCATATCTACATAGCTCCATCCCCTGTGTCCATTACTGTAGGAAAAGCAGGCTGATAGGTTTATATTGTTATATTGGTTGTACTGTAGAGGAATAAGAGGCAAAATTTATATGCTCTTTTAACTATTTTCAGGCTAATTCCTTGGCTTGACAGATGTTGCCAAGTAATTTCGTTGTGTTTGAAAAACAAAATCTATGGTAAAGAGCAAAAAAGTCAAAAGTTCTCCTTGGAAAAAAGCCCAAAACCAAATAAAAACCAATACCCCAGCCAAAAAATAGGAGAATCGAGGTAAGAAATAGTAACTAGAAAAATATGGTGAGCAAAAGAAAAAGGGAATGCTATATATTCTACCCAGAAAACCCAAATGTATGAGTTTTGATAGTCACATGTAGGTGTTTGAGAGGTGGCCATCAGCAATATATGTCTTTTTTGCCCCTTGTCTCTTCAGTTTCTTAGAGGAAAGCTTTTAAACCTGTAAAGAAGTTTCATGATGGAACTCTGCCTATCTCAAATACATACTCTTACTGATTTCCTTTATTTTGCTCCGTGTCTGCAGTGGCATGTAGCTTTGTGCAGGCACAGCAAACCTGCTGCTCAAGGTTTCAATGGTGAGCTTCCTCAGGAGCGTTTTCTGGTGTATTTTATCGATGTGTGATTTATTCCCATTCAATATACCAAATTTTTTTTGGAACAGAAAAGGAAGGAAAATCCCTGTTCTATCACTGCCAGCTGTTTACAAAAAGACTTGCCTAATTAAATGACTACTCAGCCCTACAGACACAGCTGGAACATGGCTCACTTCGCTTGAGCTTGCATTTTAGCACTGGGTTTAACAGCTTTGTTGTGCGTGCTCATATTTCTTCTACTGCTGTGAAGTAGCAACCTTGTTAAAAATACAGTTGATGTTACAAGATACCTTAGTGGATAGCAGGAGTTTGTGTAAAAAACTGAGTAAGAGCCTTCACCTCAAAATGCTTTGAAGAAGGTCTAACTCTTCACAGAATTTAAAGCTGGAAAAGGCTATGGAAATGTTTATTCTGAACCCTAGTAAGCAAGATAGTATATTTTGCCAAGAATTGTATAATCTTTCTAGTATCTTTGGCTAAAAATATCTTCTTGATCATCTTCTTGATCTGAAAAACATGCCTGCAACAGAAAAGGGCATCAGCTCCAGTGCTTAATCACTCTCCAAATTAAAATTGTCCTCAGCTGCTAGTTGTCGGATTTTTGGGAGGGGTTTAGTTTTTTTTTCTGCTGATACTGTGCCAAACCGATAGGTTTGGGTTTTTTTAACTACATGGTGTTTATTTCTCTGTAAGTTCTTTTGTTCCATAATCATAATGCCTTTTCATTTTGCTATATTAAATTGTTTGAGGCCCTTTATTAGCAAGTAAAAATTAATTCTAGATTTTATTTTTTTTTTAATTTTTGAAGTGTTTCATTCCTGTTACCCTGCTCTCCAAACTACATCTGGTCTTATTAAAATGTGGATGTCATCTGTACACAGTATTCTAGTACTGATACCATATATAGAGATAAATCACTTTCCCACTAAAAATCAACACATCTGCTTTTGTTTGTATATCCAAAAAACTGGATTGCCTGGAGCCCATGGAAGGATCATGCTGGTTCCAAACTCGTTTTAATGTGAATTGCAACTGCATTACTTGCTTTTGGATACCACATTTTGTACCTTTTTGGACTTGCAGGAATGTGGGTTTTTTCTACAGATAATTAAGAGATTTTTATCATCTGCCTTCTCAAAAAAACCTCGAAGTAGAACTTGAAGTTTAAGTCTCTAGAATCAGAATCCTTTAATGACTTCCTTCCCTCTCTTGTTTCCCTGTACCTGTACTCCCAAAGCTGAGGACAGACCTTCTCCATGTTCCAGTTTAAGGCCAGGTAATAATAACACATGTTGAATTCCACACCTGCAAGGAGTGAATGGAACTCCAGGTGAATGATGTACTGCAGACATGCTGTTATTAACTTGTGACAGAATTATGTTTATAACAGTTGTTAGGTTTTTAACGTCATGTTTATAAAAGTTGAATTGAGGCAACTCTTATAGTATAAACTGACCAAAACTGGGCATATATGGGTAACAGGACTTGAGTGGAGGTTGAAGGCAGCAGTTGGAAAGGAGCAAGGAAAGGCTCCCAGGGTAGAGGAGTGATATTCTACCCCTTAGGAGAAGATCCTATCAAACATGTTCTCACTTTTCAAGATGCTTCCCCCTCACCCTACCTACTCCATTCCTCTCTTTGCCTTTGGTGCATATTACTTTTCATGGCAATTTAGCTCATGAGCAGTATCATTAATAGCTTGGTTCTTGCTCATGTTTTGAGATGGTTTCAGTTTCCCTGTTTCTTCAATATGACATTTTTACAAACTTCTGTTTGAAAGAAGAAAATGGGCTAGGCTTTTCCAAACGTGACTGTTATTCAGTAGGTTTCCATTTGGAAAGTTCATCTATGCAATAACTATGCTGCTAAAAAACATTAAAAAAAGCAAGACCACATATATCTAGTGACTAATTTGAATGTTTGAATATAGAATAATGGAAACTGATTTTTTTATTCTATTTTTTCTTTTTTTAATTCCGTTTACTTGCTCCAGAAATTCCATTTTAATAGTTGAAAAAAAGCAGGAATGTCTTTTCAAGCAATAAACTAGAAAGTGCTGGCTCAGAGAGTACTGCAGAAATGTAGGCCTATACTCTCTAGAATTTGATAGAAGATTTTAGTCAGAATAACACCTAGATACTACAGAGCTTCCTTAAAGGAGAACTTAAGTTTTAAAGCTACACTTTTTCAAGCCTTTAAGTTCTTTTGTTATAATATTTCATACCCCTTGTACACAGAATGCAATTATTTGATGTATATGAAAAAAAACTACAAAGCAGAACTTGTCAAGAAGGATTCCTGCTGCAACAGCATTCACTGCAGCTAACTCCATAGGGAAGCTCTGGAGGTCTCTCCTGAGGTACCTGAGTTCCTACTGTGCATCCTAGCAGCCTTGGTGAGGTGGTTTTCAGGAAAAACGCTAGTGAGAGACTAGCTCACATTCTCTAAGATGAGTGGATATCCATATAAACAAGACTTTGCCTAGCTCTTAAAAGTCTTTCTTCTTAATGCATTATGAGAGGTAAATTGTTTGATTTAACTGTCTGGGACAGAAATACTGGAAAATGTAAAGCAAGGGAAAACAAGACACCACAGCTGTGCAAACAATGCTAAGATGTTCTTCATACCCTCTCCTCATTCCCTGATTTGCATCCCCCTCCTCCCCTCACATGGTCAGAGAACACTAAGTTTGATATACTCGATGTGCAGTAAATAGATACACATCATGTGGTTTATTATGGGCATAAGTTATTAATGATTGTTTAAAGAGCACACTGAGACTCATTCTGTTACAGCCCCTTGGGCATCAGCAGGAGTTTGAGTGTCCAAGAGGATTCTAAACTATGATCAGCACGACACATACCAGTAGGTGTATCTTCAACAGAGGAATTGCCATAGGGCTATTTTTAGTGTAGCTATCAGATATCTTAGGGTGGAAAATTGTAGAGCTCTCTTCCAAAAGATTCTACAAAGCCAGACAGGATGACCACAAAAATATAAGTAGCTTTTTAAGACTGTAGCAAGCATGAATACGTTCTCAGAAAGATGAAGGGGAATTTTTGCTAGTTGTGCAGGAGAGGGAGGGACATGCCTTCCTAAAATTGTGGTAAATCATAAATTCTTGAAATTTGTTTCACAGGTTGTTTCTTTTTCCCATGCTTCACAGGGTCAAGTCCTAATATCTTCCTAATTTACACCTGTGTCATGTAATCCCCTACCTATTTTAAGCCTTGGCTGTACAGACTGAGCTGGTACATTACTGCCACGTAGAGTTCAGTGCCAGCTACTGAATGCTTTTTATTGAAATTTATACAGCCCGTGGTAATCAAGAGATCCTTACACAGGATTTCACTAATCATGCAAATAACTCAGTGCCACTTTTTCTTATTATTTCATATGCATCTTCCAAACAATAAAGCAGATACCATTAGTCATGTGCAGCTAATGCTAAAATAATAACTCAAATAGCAGGTATATGTGGTAACAGCCACATTGGTTTGAAACACAGAATGCATATGCATATATAAATGCATAAGCACATACTCTGTGTAGCTACACTGAATTGTATACTACTAAAGTATGCAATTTACTTTAGTATCTGCTAAAGATTGTAATGAGAGAAGTAACTATGCTGCAAAGCATGACATGTGGCTCCACGATCTTAATTTTAGTAATATCTAATCTCTCTGTGGCAGTAATGCAGCAGCTCAGTTTCCACAGTCAGGTGTAACTTCTTGTTAAAGTCAGGCCTGACTACATGAGAACAGAAAAAACCCTGAAGATATTCCTGTAAAATTCCTTCCCAAACTTGTGTAAAAAGTATGTGAGAATGCTTGCTTGAAGAAAGAAAAATCAGTTTATTTGAGGACAGAACTTAAATAGTCTCTTGCTTCACCAGCACTATGTCACTGATTATATTTTCTGGAAATATGCTGGTGGAGATTTTCTGAGGTTTTTCTACTTATCTTGGATATGGAGGAAAAAAGTTGGGTTTACTTTTGAAGTCATAATCATAACAATTGAGTGGCTGCAAGATTGTAGTCCACCATAGGAGTTTTAATTGCTTAGCCTTATTATTTTTATGCAGCAATTGATACAAATTTTATTCTAACCCAGGAAATGATTGAACGAAGCTCAGATGTTGGTGAATGTCAGCACAACGTTACCTGAAAATGTCTGTAGACTGATGTGCCTATATCCCACTTTAGCAAGTGAAATGTATGACTATTTCCTGCTGTTTGCAGATGCTGATCCATAAGGGCTCTTGCAGGTTAGATGCTACATTTTTTACTATTCATAGTATTAAAAGGAGTTATAGGACTGTAACTTTTTTATTGTCTATCTGGGCCCTCTCTGAAAATCAACATTTTGATGGTAATGTGATATCCCCATTTCCTGTGCAATATCTTTTACTGTGCTCCCCAGCTGGAATTTCTGCTCTTTCCTGTTTCAGGGTGTTCACGTACGGTGACTGTTGGTATTTATAAGTTTGCCTTTCCCTACCCTAAAGATTTTGTTGATAAAATGTTAGCACTTCTCTGTTGCTTTATTTTCCTCCTTGTCCTTTGGCAGCTTTCCACAGCTTTTGGCAGTCTCAGGTCTTTGTCCAAGCTGTCCAGCAGGAGATATTCTCATTCTGCGTACATTTCTCAGAAAGGACAACTTTTGTTGCCTCTCACAGAAGCCTCATAGAAATCCACACAATGTTTCCTTTTCAACCAACAACCTACATAAATTTGTAGGTTCTAAAGGAATCTTCCTGCTATCAAACTGTGGCAGAGGTGAAAGTCATCTCTTTCACCTTACCCTCAACCTTTCATTACACACCATGTTAAGCAGTTAATTATCAATTTAGTGCAATTACACTGGGGACTGAAATTATTTATTTATTTTTTTTTCTGCCAGAAGTGCTGTGGCTTAGTCTTGAACTGCAGACATTAGATGGCCTGTTGAATGAAAATCTTAGTGCTTGTGGAATTATTACACATATAAAGTGGCTTCTGTACTTAAGCAGTAATAGGATCAGTAGCTGTGTCAATTTAAATGATAATTTATTAAGGACAGGATTAGTAAGAGCTCACTTGCCTTTGGGAGTAGAGTTAGAACCTTGCTCAAAATCCCATCTAAATCTTCTGTGCTTCTCTTTCGCCTGTCCTTGTTTCATTGTGTTCAGCTGATCAGTCAGCAGAATTTAAAATTAAACACACAAAATTGGGCACTGAATTAGAGGTTTTATTTTTATTTTTCCTAAGTTAGTAGTGCTTTCAAGTCCCTTGCATCTTTCAAGCTATCCTGCAAGCACAAGTGCATTGCAGTCATAGTAGCAGCTGCTGTTTTCTCTTGTTCTAAGCAGGCATTCTCTGCCACTCTGTTCCTATCCCTCTGCATACTCAGTTTCCAAGCAAGAGCCTATTAAGGGGTTATCTTGAGGGGAGAGTTCCCCTATTCAGTGGGCCTTTCCTGACTAGAAATCCAAGTGGATTTTGAATGTAAACTTTTTTCAGACACATCAAGCACTGTTTTGTGGAATATTCTGAAGAAGTTCTCTTACCCACTTAATTCAGCTTAGGATTTATGTGATTTGCCCCTGTCAATCTGTTAGACACTAGTAGCTGATATGAATACTACATTTTTTAAAAATAAATCATGTCATATATATATAAAAATATATATTTTAAAAAATATATATATATACGAAGGTAAGTAATTCCTGTTAATAACTTGTGTCTAGCAAAGTGGCTGCACTACTAAAGCCTTCCCCTACCTTTCCCCAGATCCTAGAAAAAGGATTTTAAAAATGAAGTTGTTCAGTTCTTCTATTTCTGGCCACAGAGGTAGAAGTGAGAGTCTAATTTGACACAGATGGTAAGTAAACTGGTTCTTATGTTTCACTATTAGGACTGCAGAGTTTCAATTGATAAGCTTCAAACAAATTTTAAAAGCTTAGAGTATAATAAATTTAGAGTTGAACACAGGGTTAGAAGCAATAGATTGCAAATACAAGGCATAATGGGAGATAACACTGAACAAATGCTTATTATTTTTTTTTTTACTCTCATGTACATAGATGAACTACTGATTTAAATAAATTCATTGAAAATACATCATGAGCCTATTGTAAAAGGAAATAGAAGCAGCATATTAGTAAAATATTCATATAATACAGATTTAGAGAAACTGTAAATGTTAGAATGGGCTGAGAAATAACTGTGGAAATGCAATCCCTGAATAAGAAATAAACAAAATTGCTTTGCCATAGATCATGCATCTTATATGGTGTTATTATTTTATGGAAGGATAGTTGGAAACTAAAAATATGGGAGGGTGGGAATAAAGTCAAGCATACACAGGTTTATTCAATATTCTGGTAAGGAAATACATATGATGCAAGCTTGGGGTTGTAGGTGCAGAAGGTAGTGATCAAAACTGGCCATTTTATTGATAGTCTGTACCCAGTTATTATATTTGGAAAATATGGACAGACTAGAAAATACGTGCAGAGCTAGCACTTCATATTGTACATTAGTAGAGCCATGAATAGAGAATGTAATTTTTTTCAAACCCTCAAAGTACTGAAGTCCCCCAACAGAGAATTCAAGGTAAATGCCAGAAAATACTTGGTGAACTCAAACATTGGAGAGTGAAGTGAGTAATTAAACAGTGACATAACAGAGACTATCAGGTTGTAGTCAGGAAAGGGAAATTCCTCTACTCTGTATGAGACTGCAAAGATGAAGGCAGTGAAATATTTTTGTCACATACAGAGTAATTTGGCAGGAGCATACATAAAGGCACAGTTGAGATCAGATTTGTTTAGGTATGGAATACAAATAGATGAATCAATGGTAAGTGTTCCAAATTTCTATCACCTATAATCTCACTCCTTCAAAAGTATTTCATAATAGGAAAATAGATAGAAATCTCTCCTTTGATATACTTTTTCAGGGTACTCCAAGGGTGGGAATTCACCATGCTGAGCTGTCAGAGTCCTGTGTAAAACCCTTCCTTTACTGTGCATCATGTGCAATGGCAGGCCATGACACGGGCTGCAATGGCAATTAGGTTTTATAGCATGTGTATCTTTGCCTTTTTACAATCTATTGCCAGACTGTACTATTTTAAGAGGTGAGCATGTGCCTGTTGAGGCTTGATCTGAGTTCACTAGCCGGGGTCTTGCACGCTACCAACAGCTGACAGAACAGAGAATTCAGCTCCAGTCCTGTACTGAATTTCATGCAAGCAGCCCCTGCACACTGTTTATGGATCTGCCTCTACAGATCTCACTGAGGGGTTCAAGCAGGCATCAGATTGTTCTCTATATCTGTTTTTCACTGTGTGTGAGGTGAGATGGTCCATCTTTGTAGCTGGAACAGGCTACTGGTTTACTGAGGAAATACTATGTTGCCAGGATCCTTGGAAATACCAGAGAGGAATGATGATGTTTCTATGTATTTTTTTAAAATCCATCCTTTGAATTGTTTTCCTAAATGTTAGGTTTAGGTACCAATATCCTGCAGGACAATGCATTGTTTCTGGCTCGTCTTTGTCAATGCTTTCCATTCCTGATTGCAGGAGCAGGCAAGCCAGGCTCCTCCAAGGCAGAGCTTTTTTTGGGGTGATAATAATGCAGATATCACCAGAGGCAAGGGAGCACACAGCAGCCTCCATCTCCGTGCTGGTATGCCTGGGATTCCCTGCTGGCTGAAGATCCCAAAAACGAAGGCTGCCTTGATCCCCTCCTGCTGTTCTGTCCCACATACTGCAAGCATTTTCTCACAGGAAAGTTTTGTGAACTATGAATAACAGTCCCAATTTTGAGAATTATCAGATTCTATCAATTAGTCAAACGTTCTCCTTTGTTGTTTTTTTTCGTGTATGGAGAACAGCATTATTTCAAGATCATGTCAGGACAAACCTAACCATTTCAGAAATTTCTCTCTTGTCTTTAAGATGCTCCAAAGATGGTCTGTGGCCAGACAGCAGTAGAAATGTGCATGAGGGATGCAATGTTCTGGTTTCAACTGTGTTTCCAGCAGTCTTGGAAAAAGTGAGATCTACATCAAGTCTTCAGGTATAATTTCAGTCATACTTAGCTGATATAAACCATCTTAAAATTACAGCACTCTCCTCAGTTTCATAGATCATCACCAGGACTTTCTAATGGGTGTCTATATTGCATCCCCACTTGAATTGATTAAGAAAACCCCAAAACTGTGTTTCTTGATAGTAATTTCCTTTACACTTCCTTTTCCATGCTTTTACTGTTGCCATCTCTTTAAAATATCCTTTTACAATGTAACATATTAACAGAAAACTCTTGCAGATGTTAGGTCCTTTGAAAACACTAAATGTATCTTCAATACAGCATAGTTACTGTAAATCAGTTGACATAGTTCAACTTCTAAATAACTTGGAGCTTTCAGAGCATTGTTTGGGGTAAGGAGCTGTTTTAAGCATAGGTGAAGCAGTTTGTGAAAAAGGAATAGTGATGCCAGTTTTTATTCAGCTAGCTCAGGAGCTGCTGCCTGATTACCTCTGGGCTCATTAGAAAGGGTGTATCTGTTCTGAGTCTCAGGTAACTTCACCTTACCAGACTTGAGAAGTGCTAATGCAACTACTCTGACACAGTGAAAACTGACTTGCCTAAACAATGGACAAAAGACAAAACATAAATGCTATATTTGGTTACTTTACACTCAGGGATTTGAAAACCCAAGGTGACCCTGAGGTGGTTGCTCTTTGAATTCAAGTTGTTTGAGCAGTGGGCTTGAATTCAGGTTATGAAGGACTTGATAGAAAGACGGGAAGGGTTTCAATCAAGAGTTCTTTCCTTTGTACTGTCTTACTCTTGCATTAGTACAGTAGTAACTGCTCAGAAGGCTTTGCATACAGCTTGTGTCTTTGCAAAAGCATACTGTGTTGTTGTGCACAAAACAGGAAACGTGTAATGGTATGATCCTCAGAGGAGCCGGTCCAGGGCAAACTCCTCTGACCTTGTGGAAAGCACATCCAGCTGAAACTCACAGTGCAATGGAAACATACAAGTTAACCACAGAAGTCAAGAAATATCCTCATCTGCATTGTATTGCTTTAACGTGGAAAGTCTCTACCCGAGCAGCTGAGCAATTAATAACACAGCCTGCAAGCTGATGCCACTGTGCAACTCTCTTCATGCTGTTTTTCTTCTTCTTAGAAGCAATATTGTACCCAGCTTGTTTTCATTTTGTGAGCAAAGTGGTATTTTGGAGTGAATGACATACTTTCAGATTTACACACTATGAGATATTGTTGCTGTCCCCAAAGAGTAAGAAATATGTAAATACCAAAGAGAGAGAGACATGATTCAAATTAATTTTAGCGGGCAACAGCTAGATTGTTACTTGAACCTGGGAAAAGATTTGATTGAGAACAGATATTTTGCTCCAGAAATTCTCTTTTTTGGACCAGAGCACTTCTCTGCTCTATGTAGTTTTGCATGTGTAAGGGTAAACTCATGCCCTGCACAGGTAGAATAATAGGATCCAAACCCTGTTCCGAGCAATATCTGAGCCATGTTCCTTGAAATACATGGCCAAGGATTTATTTCATATTAAACTAGAATTAGGGGAGGAACATACTATTTGAAACCCAAAAATCTACATTCTAGTTTTCATAGAAACTAAAGGCTATAATAATTGTTTTCAAAGGGTCTGGGAATAGGTTTAAAATTAGAAACCGTATTAAACTATGGCAGTTTTATATTCCAACTATAAAGCCTACTACATAGAGATGTATTAAATATATATGGACAGACTAGTATTAATATCTTTCTTTAAAATTTTGGTTATTGCAGTAGCATGTGTCTTCACCTACTGATTGAAACAATATTACTTTAGCAGTCTTTCTGTTAAATACAAAGCTGAAGTTATTCAGTGCAACATAAACATTTAGCTCTACAGTTTAGTCTGTAAACACTTAAAAGGTTGGAATGTTTATCTAAAATGGCCAGATGTCCAAAACTTGCAAAGCTGATCTGTTTGCAGTGTTAACATGAAATAGAAAACAATGAACTTTACTCATCTGAAAATGAAGAAAAAAAAGATCTCAATTTTGTTGCAGTCTTGAGTTTTCTTGGCACTGGTGTACCTATCCTGAACTCATTTTAGAAGATAATTGGTTGAGGTTAGGACTGCTGCTGGAATCTCAGTGTAAGTCTGGGTCCCAGTAAAAGGACAAAAGAAGATGGAACAGATGCAGGCAATACTGGTTTTGTTTTTTTTATTTTTCTAAAAGATTCACTGAAAAAAACCAGCGGTTTAGGAGTTGCTTCATGAGCACTTTGGTCTTGACTACGATAAAAATGACAATTTCTGTGAGAAGGAGCTACTGTCACACAGATATGATCGGAACCTCATATTTTTGTCCTTATGCTACTGCTAGTAAATCACCATACCTGATTGCTGCTCAGTTCTTGGTTTGGTTACTTAATTTTTCACGAAACTGTTAGCCCTGGCAATACATTGTAGTTGTAAAGCGTTTACTTTGATGTAGTAAGTATAACGTTATTTTTTTTTTTTTAACCTTTAAATGGACTAAAATGCTGTGTCCAAGCTAATCTGGAACATGATTCATGTCATTACCAGATCAGCTGTTGAAAGCATTTCATCAAGTCATAAGGGAACTGGCCACTTCAAGAAAGGAGTAAGCAGCAGAAACCATAATGATCCAAACAGTGGCTATAAAATACTAAGTTAACATTTTCATAGTTCACAAGAAAGTTTGGTTTATTCTGTGATGAAAAAGCAAATGAAGTTCTGAAGGTCTTACCATATACAAGTTCATTCAATTGGGATTAAAATTATATGATCCTTTAAGGAAATCACAATGTAGAAGAAAGTCTTTTTTTTTTGGTTTGTTTGTTTGGGGGTTTTTTTTGTTTGGTTTTTTTTTTTTTTGTTTGGTTTGGTTTGGTTTTTTGTGCTTGTTTTTTTAAAAATCATTTTGTTTCCTCCAAACCACAGCCTGAATAGTTGCTGGTTGACAAGCTATGACTACAACAGCAGGAAAGAACTCAAAGGAGTTTTACAATTAAACATTGATTTGCAGGCATAGGGGAACTATATGTTTATCTGGCATAATTCTTCTCAATGTATTTAAGAGTAATTACTCTCATAGATATTTCATAGCTCTGCCCATAGATATAATTGCTGTAATAACACAAATGGCCACTTGAATCCTCCAGTGCACTTCTAGTGATTTCATGTCTGAAATTACCCCATGTTTTGATTTGCTAAATACCCTGAGGTGACTCTGTTTTGCAAACCTTTTTCATCCTTGCTATTAGTGTGATGATAGCTGCTCTGCAGGGACACCGTCACTTCAACAAGGCTTTGGTAGACAGTAAGAGGACTCCCTCTGTTGGCAAATCTATGGGTAACTGAGAGATAAATGAGAATTATTCTGTGCATGTATCTTCCTGAGATACTTGAATTTTGTGAAATCTCAGCAATTTGATTAGTGATGTTGTGCTTGAACAAAGAAACAAAACTAACTAGCCACAATCTGCAGCTGAACTGTAAACTCAGACACTTGCATAATTCTGGTCTAGTTACATCTGAGAATCATTGTTAAATCTTTTAACACATTTTTATGCTCTCTGCTGTATAAGCAAACTAAAATTGAAGGAAGCAGGAATATCAGTGGCTCATATTTATGGGTGTTAAGTATTTCTGAGATAAAACAGCACAACTATTTTAAGAAAAGAAAAATGCCTTTCCGTATTTCTAGGAGAGGGCTCTGACTCATCATGGAATGTATTAAAATAGATTGAAATTCTGAATCTTAAATGTTAGCACTGAGCTATCATTCCTTTGTGCTTTGAGCCAGCTCAGATAATAGGCTTTGCTGATGGCAGCTGCTTTGTAGAAAACAACAATCTTTTTTTTTATTGCTTCTAAATATGAAAATGAAAGTCTAGTTCAGCAAGCAATAAGGCTCCCTTCCTTAAAGCTTCAATCAAAGGAGGTTTGCAGAGTTCAAAATAAGGATAAGAATAAGGGGTACAAAACAAAAAACCCAAAAGCAAACCAAAAAGCATTTGAGGCCAACTGTAATCACCTAGGACTGAGTGAGCTGGAGAGAGAAGAGAATTCCTTGGCAAGGGTGGATGAGCATGGCTGGTGAGCTGTGTTTTGCAGAGCTGCAGAGAGTGGAGCCTGTTGGGGTGCAGGGGCGCCTGTGCCACGAAGCCACCTGAGGCTGCACCGCTGTGCACTCCCCACCACCAGGAGACTCTCGCTCCCTGCAATTGGAAAGCAAGCAAAGAAGGATGTGCTGATTCAAAGCATCAGCTATACAGGCAATACTTGTTGGAAAAAGCGCTTACTCAGATCTGAATTTACCTTCTTCCTTTCACACAAATGCTGCCTTGCTGCTGCCTTGCTGCTGTCAATACCAAGAGCACAAATGTGAGTCTGTTCAGTTTCCGTGTTGTCCAGCTCTCTCAGGATCTGATCCCTGCTCTGTGGTTAGGGTGCTTACCTGCAAGCAAGGCTGGGCTGGGACACCTATGAAAGGCAATCTTTCAGTGCTTGCTTTTCTTAATAGTTGCAAAATATTTAGAGCAATCTTGCTCAAAAGGTCATCTGTGCTAAAGAAGGCTTGAATGACATGGTTTTCCTTAAATGTGGAAAAGGCTCCTGGTGAGTCAGGGCTGAGTCATGGGAAAAGTATTCTCTATATGAAACTTGAGAGTTCCAAGAGTTATGTCCCAAAGAACTGTTTTGCCACAGCAGGACGCTGCTGCAGCTGGAGGCATGGTTTGAGGAGGTGCTGACCCATACCATTAGTGAGGTGAAGAAGCCCCTCACAGCTTGCTGTGCACAGATGACCCCTACAGGCACTAAGGATCAGAACCTGTGAAAAGCTACACTTTTAACTACAGTTTGAACTGTGTTTTTTGTAGTCTTGAGAATTTTTTTAATTTTTATTCAATTCTGACTAATGCATACAAAGAAGTGTTGTAGGATATTTATCTTTATGTAGTCCTCTTGGTTTTTATCATCACACTGAAGATTGATTAATGGTATTTATTTCCAGTGTTAGGGAAGGAATTTGAAGAATGAACAGCTAAAGTCACATACTATGCCTATAGTGAGCTAAAATTACCCAGATCTTAATGTTTACTGAGTAGCCATATTTTCAGCTCCATGATTGTTTTGATGTATTTAATACACATATAAGCTATAGGCACTCCTTTCTTCACAGAATTACCACACAAATATGAAAGAGGGGCATATAGAAGATGAAGGAAAAGAAGAATATTTCAATGTGGTATATTCTGACATAGGATTAAAGGTGAGGAGAGCAGAACAGAAGATACAGGAGAGGGTTCAATTCTAGTGAATAGGACAGTAAAGGTAAAAAGCTGTGGGTTCATGACCTGATGGGAGGAGCTAAAAGATGTCAAATCCAGAATCAAGGCTAAATGGAGCTTTGTGAGTGACTCCAAACCCCATCTTTTTCTATTAGCAGTACAACAGGAGCATTGCTGTGAGACAGAACAGGTACATCAGAGGTGAAGGAATATAAGAATTGAGATATTTCTTTCACAAACCCTTTCCCAAATTTTATGGTGTAATAGGCACACCTGCTCTGAGTCAGGGGTACATCGTTTGTGGGCATCACAAACAAATAGGCCTGGCTGAAACCAGCCCTGCTCTGCAAACCTTGAGAAATTATGCTAAGCTGTATCTCTTCACCTAAAGAATCTGGGTCTTACTGGGAGTTAACAAGACCAGTCTGAACTGAGACCAAGGTCAGGTGATGCCTTGCCTGGCATCTGGAACATACAGCAAGGTGACATTTTATGTTAAATCTAAAGCATACTCTACACAAGCTAACTTGATCATTAGAAGTGTGGTGACTAGTAGAGTGTTTGACCACCTTGTTGTCATTGTTTAGTATCTGTTTAATCATCATCATTAAATCACTCTGTAAAAAAACTTTTTGGTAAATACTACAATAATGACTTCTTCTCTTAATAGCTTGAAAACTCTTTGATACTGCTCAATGCCTGAGTTGCTTTACTTTCTACTTCCTGGAGGAGAAAATTAGGTAGGTAGGTAGGTATTTGTGTTTACATCATATTAAGTTCCACCCAGAAATTTTGTGAGGCTGGAACGTCATTTACAGTAATGAAGCAATCAGTTCAAAATGGTATTACAAATTGCCACAGCTGACACATAGGGATAAATGACTCATCCAGAATGCATTTAGATGGGGTTCCCAGTCAACCAACTGAATTGCATTCAGCAGTACTTAAAAATACTAGCAGATATTAATCTATTTCCCCATACTAGGAGCTTAACCTCTGCAGGTGTAGGTGAAGTGTGTGCGTGCCAGGGCCAGCTCAGTCTGTTTCTGTGAGTTCCTTTTCCTGTTGGCTAACTCTGTTACTTAGAATTAAAGGTTGATTGGAGTTCAGAATTTAGGTTTACACAAGATAGAATGCAAAGTAGGAAATCTAAACAAATGATAGAAAATCTGATCCGTAAAGGGGTGAACTAGTGACTTCTATGAGTGTATGCGGCAAAGTGTCAGCCCACCAAAGTCAGCCAGGCTATGCTCACCAAGCAGGAAAACACAGAGCTATCCAATTGTGATAGTTCAAGAGTTCAATGAGAAGTTTCTGTTAATACAAAATGGAAACTAAAGCACTTCCATCTGTTTCTCCTTGATGAAAATGTTTATTTCAAGGCTATATTCTGCTGCATGTGAAGGGTAATGGTTTACATACAAATGCATGCTCAACACTCCAATTCACTCTTAACATAATTTGAATGCCTTTAGTAACAATGGAAGATGCTCAGATTGACAGCCTCACAAATCAAAGCTCACAGCATGATAGTTTGGGAGAAAAAGCAAGACACATGCAAGAAAATTATTTCACAAAAAATATTTTATGTTAGAGACCTACCTAGGTCTAAGGCAGATAGCCTTTGATAACATAGTTTGTGCAGTCCATCACAAGTTCTGGCCCAGTTATGAAAAGGTGTAGTGTTGCATTCTTCATACGTACAGCATACAGCAAGTCAAGCCTTAGGCTGTATTACCTTCATTCCAGACCAGTGGCAGTGCAGACATTAAACATTGCAGTCTCCTGTTGCAACACTAATGCACTAGGGAAATGAAGCTGGAGTGCAGAAGTCATTTCAGCTAAGCCTGCCTCCAAGCAATGGATTTTAAGCAGTGATGTTTTCCCAGGCGTGTACCACAGATTGAGGATAATGCTGTTACCATCAAATGTTTGTTATCTTCTAGTCTAATACTCTGGCATATACAAAGAACCCGTGGAGGAACAAGCAGGAGAGGCAAATCCAAATACATTATATTGTCTTGCAGGGATCTGGTTTAACTGAAGGCCCAGTTGTGAAGAAGGAAAACAAGTGCATAGAAGAGTTGCAAGTTGATGGAGTTAGAAACCATGTGCAAAAAAAAAGGTAAGTATAAAGCCTACAGAAGGCTCAGGAGCAGTAAAAAAGCAAGGAGGGAAGATCAATGTCTTTTGTGGCTAAAGCAGAGTGAAAGGATTCAAGCAAATGTTTTTCTAAAATCTCCATCAACTAATAGGACTGTAAAAAAGTGAACTACAACCCAGCATGACTGTGAAAGAACACCCTTTTTAATAAGAGAGTGAGTTCACAAATTATGTATATTGGTTCCTTAGGGCTCAAAATGAATGTAGGCTGTATGTATCTGTATTTTCCAAGATCTGAACCTAATCAAGTTCATGCAGGAAACCTCTGGGGTGACCTGGACCATTTGGGTTCCAGGCCAGAACTCCCAAAAATGTACCTCACACTGACTGATACTCAAGGTTCCTAGACTGTTTGAAAGACTTGTAGATTTTATTCTATGTTTTCTTTAGTATTCTTCTGCTTGCTTTCACTGTGTAAACACTCAAGTTCTTTTCTTTTTGAGTTTTCAACAATGGAATATTTTAGTGATAGAAATGAAATGCTGTAAAACTAATGTGGAAAAATGAAGAAGACAGTGTCTGTGAAATCAGAGTGTGGATGTTTGTTGTACTAGTTTCCACCACTCAGTTCTGGTCTGTGAGTTATAATGGCACAAATCCACTTGGAAAACTACAAGGCTGGAGTTCATAAGCTTGGAAGGGTCACTAGGAAAATGCAGTGCTTGCAAGAAACGCTGCTGTGATTTTTGTGGGTTCTCCCACAAAGGCTTCTCTGTTTCAATTGCTACTGGGTCAGTATCGGCACAATGTCAGAAAGCAGTGTGACTATGCTTGAGATGACAGGCAAACTCTCACCTATCCCAACACCAAGGATTATAGGCCTCATTTCTGCTTCGCTTCTGACTGTGGCATCACTGTCTGTATGAATTTGACTTGAAATGCCAATACAGAGTGAGAGTTTTTTATGTGAGTAAAAGTAAACCTCTGTTCAATTGCGCAGCACATGGTGCTTTGAGGTTCTGTCCTGGTTAAATACCAACTTAAATATTAAAACTCAAGAGGCTGAGAAATAAAAAGATATTAAAACTTGCTGGTAGGCTTCCTGGAACTTTAAGTGGATGGTGACAAGTACATGTGCTGCCCATAGCAGTTTTTGCAAGAAGAGGGTTTTAGTCCAGCCAAAGATCCCAAAAAGCATGGGCTCAGAGGTTATCATTCCTGTGGAAAAATTTTCAGAAATAAAATATGTTAAGTAAATGTCTCAGTCTCCAACTGTCTCAAAATGGCAGGTAGTGAGGTTTCCATAGAATGATTTCTTTGTCAGAATATTCCATATGCTGCCATAGCTAGTGCAGTTTTCTGTTTATGAATGCAGCATCAAAGGTGTGAGACTTCCAATCACTGAGCCTGGATAAATAGAGGGATTCATAGAAGGCAGCCAAATCTAGACCTTGGTTAAATCCATGGAAGATTGCAATTGGCTTCAAAGTGAGCACAACCTGGTCTGGAATGAATACCAGGCTGGTTGCAGCAGTACAAGCTTCCTCATACAAACCCCTCCAGCCTAGGCATTGAGGGGCATCAAAGGTCTTTTCTACATGAAAAAATAGTACTTCTAAAGTTATAGAAATATGAGGTTTTGGTTTTGTTTTTGTTTGTTTTTTTTTTTTTCCAAATCCCGCTGGAAGAAGAAATAATGATTTGTAGAAGTCACTATGTCCTCATCTGATGGGAGTAGCAGCTCCTCTGAATGGCTCCTAACCTGTTTTAGTCAAAGTTACTCTGGTTAACAGAACTCTTGTGTTAGAGCTATTGTGGCCCCTTTTGGCTGACACAGGTGAGAGGAGTTTAGCTCCTAAGAGAAGCAATACCAGCACACTCAGAGGACAAAGATCCCTGGCCTTCTTTCCACCTGAGATACTCTGGGCACATCTTCATTTCTCCTTCTGCCTGCATGGTGAACATCAGGCATGTCTGCATCAGAACTTGTGTTAATGGTTAGCTTTGCCTATTAAAGAGAAATGTCTTTATCAGTGAAGTTGAAGATACTCTGGATATAAATTTATAATTTGTGCTGAACCACAATAACCTAATGTGCTGATTTTGACTGAAATGCACTTTATCTTCTTCACAGTGGCTAGTGGCTGTGTTTCGGAATTGTGCTGAAGATGGGGGTGATAATACAGAGATTTATTTTTTTTTATTGCTGAGCAGGGCTTGCACTAGAGCCGAGACCTTTCTGCTTCTCATCCCACCAGTGAGGAGACTGTGGATGCACAAAAAGTTGGGCAGGGACACAGCTGACCCCAACTGACCCCAAGGGATATTCCAGACCATATGGCATTGTGCTCAGTATATGAAAGCAGGGGGGACATTTGGAGAGATGGCATTTATCTTTCCAAGTAACTGTTACACGTGATGGAGTCTTGTCCTCCTGGACATGACTGAACACCTCCCTGTCCATGGAAGTGGAGAATTCCTTGCATTTCTTTGCCTGTGTCCATGGCTTTTGCTTTTCCTATTAGACTGTCTTTATCCCAACCCACAAGTTTTCTGGCTTTTACCTTTTTAATTCTCTCCCTGATCTTGCTGGTCAGGGAGTAAGAGAGGCTTTGTGGGGCTTGGCTGCTGGCTGGGGTTAAACCACCACAGCTGTTCTTATATTCAAATATAGCTATTCACCTGTGTTAGACCACTTTAAATGTAGCTGCTTCCCATAAGTGTAGCCTTGGCCTCTGTGGTGCCGATTAAAATTTTGATGAGGGAGAGGGAGAAAATGGCAATTTCTTTTCTTTAGTTGAATCACAGCTGTTGTATTTCAATGATTGGCCATTGTGGTATGTGAAAGCTGTATGGAGGAGAAAAAGCCCTAGCCCTCCACTGAAAGCTGTTGGTGGTTGAACAGGATGCTTTAAGGAGTGTGAACACATCTATCCAAATTAGTTTCATTATAAATGAAATTGCCTGTTACAAAGCATACATATTAGAGAAGCAAGTGTTGGAAAAGGAGGTTCTGGACTCTGTTGACAAAATTCCCAGCTGCAAAGTCAAATTCATTCCCCACCCAAGTTGTATAATGCTGTGATTCAGTTAGATAATGCTGTGTTTGCTATTTTGATTAGTGTCTTGGCAAAAAAAAACCCATTTAATTGGAAAATGCTAGCCCTTTTCATTTTTCGTTTTTATTATCTTGGTTTGTCCCTCTAAATGCTTCCATGTGAGCAACTTCACTCATCTTTAAAGAATGCATGTAGGAAACAAGAAAAAAATATATTTATTGAAGCCTTTAGCTATTACTGCTTGTACTAGATAAGTACAACATGAACAATCTCCTTCCTCTTGATTTTTTGTGGAATTTTACTTAAGGAAGAGTATGTTACATATGAAATGGGGGTTTCTGTACCACCTTGTCTGGCAAGCATGTTTTCTGAAATCTCCTGGTGAGAACAGTTAGGGGTGGTTTCAGGTTTAACCCGATGTTGTGCAGGACGCATACAACACTGACTAGAACGTAGCTTCTGATCTGTTTTTGCCGTGTCCATGTCACCCGGTCCCGCAGGAGACACCGCGCTCTTGGGGAATGCCCAGGCTGCTCATGTGACCATGAGCACACCATGGGGTGGAATGAGCGTTTTCTTTTTTATACAACGGGCCTCTTGCTTGAAGCTGCCTCTTGGTTAAACGTTTTGTGCGGTTTCCACCCGCGGCCGGCACAGGCCAGTGCGGGCCATCCCCCCGGGGCTCACCGCGCTTCGCCGGCCAGGCCTTCGCCGCCCCCCGCCCGTTTTGCACTGCCCGGCTCCGGCCCTCCCTCACACCGAGGCCGCGGCGGGGCGGGCGGAGTGAGCGGGGCCGCAGCGGCTCCTCCTCCTGCCGCTCCCCAGCCCCGCCCTGCAGCGCCAGCGAGCACCTGGGACGGGCGGCGGCGGCGGCGGCTCCAGGGGACCCGCGGTAGGCGCGACCCCGGCACGGAAGGGGGGGCTCGGGGCCAGGGCTGGCCGGTGCGGCCGGGCAGGGCGCGGCTGTGGGCCGGACCCGTGTCCCCGCGGGGACGGGACCCTGGGGCGGCAGGAGCCGGGACACCCGCGGGGTGACAGCTCAAGGGCTGGCGGAGGGGAGGTGAGGGCTTGCAGCAGCTCCGCGGCTGGGAGGAAGCACCGCCTGTTTCCTGGGGAAATGGGGTTTCGGAGGAGAGGGCATATTTTGCAATTGTAGTTGCAGTTCGGTCCTTTGCCCGTGTCCGTAGTTTAGCTTGAGTTTATAATGTAGATGCGTACAGTTGTCGGGAGAAGGCAGCCCGAGATGATAGACTGGCTGTTACGCAGTGCTTTTTTTTTTTTTTTT
>VXBI01010007.1:3988476-4077323 GCA_013397375.1 Toxostoma redivivum
CCCCTCCCGAAGGCCACTTTCTCTAAACTGCTCGTAATGTACTTTACCTTTTCCTGTACCATATGTACTTCGAAGATCTTTAAGATACTTAAGCGTCTTCAAGTCACTTTAGTTGTCTTAAAACCAAAACTCTTCAAACTCGTAATGCTGTAGCTAGATGTGTGACAGAAAACAGCACAAACATCTCCATATCCAGAAAAGCAATTCCTTCTTTTCCCCATCGTGTTTCTGGGCAGTAAGAGAGTACTTCTGTGGAATATATTTTTCTTTTTAAATATATTTATAGTAGTTCCTGGAAACTTCTTCCTGTTAAGGAGGAGCTGTGTAGAGATAACGCTGTGAGGGGAGTGGCAGAAGCACGGAAGGCATTTCAGCCTAGGACGGGGACAGATGGCACTGGGGCCGAAGGTGTGGACAGAAAACAGCCTGGCGAGGCAGAGGAAAAGCGCTGGAGCAGTGTGTTCTGATGAAGGAGCTGATTATGAGGGTTATGCACCGGAAAGCCCAGCTGCTGTCGGAGGTGGGAGGTTCATTCCCTGATACCTCCCCCAGCATACAGTTATTTTCTGTGGAGTGAGTCAGTGCTTTACTGGAACACCCATGGTAACTTCAGAAACAATACAAAACCAGTGCAAGTTGCTGAAAAGCCTGAATGTATGACTGCTTTCCCCATAGCTTGGCTATTTCTGTAATTTCCTATATTTTGAGTTGCTCTAAGAGTCATGTGGACCACTCTCCTCCCACTGATGCAACAGATAACTAGAATTGAGCATTGCTTACATGTTTGCCTGTAATAATGATAATAATTTGTCTGTCTTCAAAATGTCTGTCTGTACTTAAAATTTCTGGAGTAGCCATCACATTCATTCATATGATTTGTCACTTCTTTAGCTTATTATTTGTAGTCCCAGAAGTTTTGAACTGTTAGACTGAAAACTCCATGAAATGTCAAAAGTCACTAAAAGATATAAAAAACCAACAGTGGGATGGAGCCATTTCATGGGGATATTTATGTAGTCAGAATTATAAAGACATGGTGTTAGCTAACTTAAAATACATAAGCTGATCTACTATAAAAAAATCAAGCCAAGAAGTCTGTCTTATTTGAAGATTATCGAAGATGCTAGACCTCTAGCAAATTTTGGAAGATGGGGCTTCCATAGGGTCTGTTCAATAGCACTGCATTAATCCGAGCCAAGATAGAGCTGACCTAATTCTAGTTCTATGATAGCAGTGTAAGTATATTTATATCTTAAAATAAAGAAGCTCTAGTTAAAGCAGTAACATAATTGAAAATAGCAGTTTGTTTAATTGGAGCTACAGAAATAGTGGGGCTTTTGAACAAACTGAAAGTTTCATTTATTTTTAGCCAAGCCTCTATGTAATCATTTGTAGAAATGTCTGTCAACTTCAAATTGCTTGGTTGGAGGCTTCTGTTACATTAATTATTCAATGAGTAATGACACCAAGGTGATTTCTTTTGTTTATTTCATACATTTATGTTTACTAGCTTGAGCCATGCTTCTTATTGGATATATTTTTAAAGTGTTCTATGTTAACTTGGAAATAAGGGGAGGAACTTGTCAGCTGTATGCGGTGTGTTTTGTTTTGAGTTTCTCTTGAATGTAGCAAAAGACTTTTTAAAAAAGGGAAGAAAAAGGCTGCATGTTTACCCCTTAGCAAGCAGCACTTTCACCTATTTGAAAGTTGAGTTGTCCCTTTACTTTTGCCAGTTTATTTGAAAGCGGGTGTGGTTGATATAAATGCTGAATTTCCTTCAGGCAGTTCCCCAAGCTGAGAAGAATGTAAAGTAGATAAGAAAACCCAAGAACAGCAATAGGCATTTACTGTGTATTGCTTCCATTGTTGCTCTGGGTTTTTTCCAGATTTTATCAGTACTCACTAGAGAATCTTGATGAGAAGTTAGATCCTGAATGGGGTAAACCTGGAATCAGTTGTGGGTCAGAGTAGGGACTCAGTAGTGTCTTTCTAAGAGATAATTCTAACATGTTTCTTGTGTGATTCTTGCTTGGCAGCTCGTTTTTTGTTTGTATGTATGCACTTGTACCCATACTATTCAGCTTTCACAGATGCTGGGTGTGGACCAATGCCAGTTGTTAAATTGAGGCAACTGGATAAAACAGGCACAGCCCCACACAGCTCCAATACCTGACTGTTCCCTGTACAGTGCAGTGTCACTGTAGCAATGTTCTTGTCTAAACTCTCCAAAGAAAGGCAAACAAGTTCTTCCCAGATGTTGCCTCCTTTTTTCCCCTTATGTGATGTCTGTTTGAGAGAGAATATGCTGTCTTACTTGGTAAGGGAATGTTAAAAGTCTTCTGGAATTCTTGTTTTGGTTGTTTATTTTTTTTTCTTTTACTGCAAAGTGTGAGTGGTGAGGTTTTTTTTGAGGGCATTGGGAATGTGTTCACCAGTAGGAGAGGTGTGCTTCCAATTCAGGCTTTTGGATCCTAACTTCTGGTGGGCTTAAGAACTGTCAAATACCTCAGTCCCATATTAAAGATTCAGATGAGTTTTAATGCTTCTGAAGGTCTCTTGTTTGTGCTAAACTTTACTATAGCCATATAGTCAACACGTATGTGAAGTGATACTTGCTATGATTAATTCCTACACCCCAAAGACCTCTGGCTTGGCTAGAAAAGTATATCTGATTTTGAACTTTGTCTTAGTGAGTTGTTCTGAATTAGGTGCTTAAGTTGTCTGAAGCAGACATGGTGAATATCCCTTTTATTATTGCTAGAGATAACAACTTTAAGCTTGGGAATTTGCACTTATTCAGTAAACAGTGTACTTACCTATAGTCAAAATAACTGGTTGTTGGCTATGCTTAGCAGTGTTTTAAAAATACTTGGTTTTCTATTAGCTAGGAGAATAAATGCATGTTACAAATGTTAGGATTTAGGGGGGAGAATACTTTTCAGTAGTAAGCTTTAAGGACTAAAGCTTTATGATCTCAAATACAGACTAGATTTGAAGGCTATGGTCTTGCTTTCTTTTCACATTCCTTGTTTATGTTTGCTTTGAAATACCTGTCTCTCTATTTTACTACTCTTAAGTTGGTTTTTGAATAATTATGTTCCTGGAAAGAATTAATTTGCTGAAAATGAGTAATTCCTTATAGCTTGGAATGAGTGAAGATTTGTCCATTTGCTCACTGAGGGGTAGTAACCATCCCAGTGTTGCTGGACAGCTGAATGTGTAAGCCTTCCCTGCACAGAAAGTGTGAAAGTCGTCACTGTTAAGGAAAAGTGCCTCTTGTTCATGTGGGGAGTCCCCAGGCTGCCAGCAGAGAGGTTTATTCACAGTGTAGGGTATGTCCATGAGGAGTTAACTAAGGTCCCATGCAGCTGCTGCAGTGTGCCTGACTTTGGGAGCTGTCACTTGAACACTTGGTGTCAGTCTGGCCTCCTCTGCAGCCCCAGCAGCTGCAGACCTGATGGGAACCTTTGTCGTCCTTTTGCTCCTGTTGCCTCTGCCTTTGCAGCGGGGCCACTCCCTGCCTCTGCACTTCAGGCTTGGGCACAGCAACTAATTAAAAACTGCTGGTGTAAAATGAACTATTTTAGAGTACTGAATACTACACTATTGCTGTAGTTCATGGAGTAATTGGTATTTACATAGTCTGACTTGCACTAATGGTGTAAAAATTTATTATTTCGTGGTGGAACTTAAAATAGGCATATAAATCTCTGAGGCATTAGTCAGTTGAGACTGACTAACAGAACATAGTTCAGACTATTTATAGTATTTTTTTGCAACAAATGATTTTCTGCGACAAGTTATGAGTTTGAAATAGAATAACCTCATTCCATTACTTCTTCAAACATCTCATAACCTTAATTTGGTTTTTTTTCTTGCTTGTTTTGTTGTTTGGAAGGTGTCTATCTGTATTGTCATAAATGTTTTTACTGTGTATTTTATGTATTTGAAAGAGAGTATTGAAGAAAGTGCTACAAAAGGAAGCCCTTGCATTAGGACAGAGTAGGGATCCAAAATGAAACTGACCCCTTGGAATTAATTCAGGTTTTTGCTGCACATAAATCTTGAAAGTCCATGCAGCTCAACTAAGTTCTTTGGATTTTGAAGCCCTGAGTTAATACGTAGGGCTTCTGTCACTGGAAGGGTTACAGGAATGTTCTTAGTAATATGTTTACAACTAAGTTGTGGCTTACGGGTGTGTCCCCATTCAGCTTTTCTTTGTTGGACACGGCATCTCTTTTCAGTTCTATTTTATTTTGACTGAAGCTTGCAAGTGCTACCTTTCTGATGCTCTTCCCCCATACCCCCCCTTGCCCCAGGAGATCAAAAAGTGCTAGATTATTTTATGTAATAAAAAAATTTATTATATTGAATTAGAAGGAGCATCAAAACTGGCAGAGGTCCTGAGTCGTAATACTAGCAAGCAATTCAATTGGAAAGTGTTTAAAAAAACCTCATATTTGTTTCTGTTCCACCATCTATTCAGAGCTGTGAGTTGGTTTGGGTTTTTTGTTAAGGAAGCTTTTTTAGTAGGAAGTGGATGATTTGTTAATACTCTTTAAAATACGTTGTTGGATGAAGTCCAGTAGAGGTTTGTGATGGTGAATAATGAGTGATAAGATCCGTGTAGAAGAGGTTTCCTTAGTTTTGGGTGGCATGAACTCAGCCCTGTTGGAAGATAAACCCATTCTACTAAATTAGTTTTTTTCGTAGTGAAAGGAAGGCTAGACAGGAGTCACATACATACACAGAAGACTTAATGAAGAAACAGAATTGCAGGACTTTTTATCTGTCAGGATGAAAAATATTACCACTGATACAGCAGAGAACAACCTGTATGCTGCAGTGCATGAGCCAAAGATAAATCTTGCTCATCATGGTAAAATAGCTGTTTGCTGGTTCAGTGCTGACTGTGGTTTGTCCTTGTCTTGGAAAAGCACAGTGGTGAATGCCTCAGCTCATATCTGATGAAAAACGACAGCATGTTGTAAGGTGATAAATTCTGTTCTGCTGGTTTCACAATCAGGGATCAGTCTCAGAGCAGGTACTGTAATTTATAGCTTCAGGCTGCTTTGTCTACTGTATCCTGGTAATTAACCTTGAGGAGTCAAGGCCAAGGGTTTAACTTTACTCGGTGTTCCCTGTGAAAAGGACATAATTGAACAAATAATTTTGAACAAATAAAAGTTAAGATTTTTCATCCTTTTTTGTCCTCAAATTGTTGTACCATGGCATAGCTGGAGCCTGAACAGCAGCCACTAAATAAATTCCAGGAATGGGTGTGAATGCAGTGGCTGAGCTTATTGCCATTGTACCTTGAAACAGAAGCTTTCTGGCAGCCTTGAAGTTTTCTTATTTATTTCTGCCATCATTATGGAATTTGTATTTTTGTTATAAGTTTCTTGAGTTTTAGTCCTTTCCTTCTGTGCTGTATCTTACAGAAGCGTATTTTCAAGATTCCTGTTGAAAGTCTGTCACAGATTTAATCTTTTATGAGCATGTCTGTTCCCTCTTGGTTTTGCCAATCAGCAGGAAAATGCTCGAGTCTGAACAGTTTGTAGCTTGCAGAGTGAAGCATGATAGCAATGTTCACGGTGGGAGTAGAACCTCAGGTCTTTATTTAGAGCTCTGAGGTGGACCGCTGGGAATGGGGAGAGGACCTTGACAGTAGTTGTTCTTTATTTTCTTCAAGGCACTCCCTCTTTCCATATGTGGTTTGCTTGTTTGGATTTTTCCCTTGTCTTGTGCACTACATTTTTTATGACTGAGCAAACAGAGACCTTGTTGTTCCTGTATCCTCCCACGCAATATTTGTATAGCAGGGTGGGTTTCCACGTTTTCTGTTCCCTCACCTGTGTCACCCCTTTGTTATCAGCAGGCAAGTGCTGCTCATCACAAACAATTTTAGTAAGATATTGTGAATGTAGCAGGAGAAAGTGTGGAAGATGAGATTAGAAGATGAAATAAAGGCTGGGTTGAGGGAATGGTTGGGAAAGGTAACTTTCTGTGTTTATATTTCTAAAGTTAGAGTACTGGCCAACAGAGGCTCAAATGAACTGCAAAAAAAGTGGTGATCAGGGAAGTTTCTGAACATGAGAAGTCAGTGTGTTTGCAGATCTAGTTTGCCTGGAATCAAACCAGTCTGGGAAAATTTCTCTTTGGAAAAGCCCTAGATAAATATAGTGTTCAAAAGAAGTAAGTGGAACATTTTTATATAGAAACTAACATTTTTTTCAGGTTGCTGAAGTTGGCTGTTTTTTCTTAACCTCAGCTTTCATTGCCAAAGGACTCTTTTAATGTTGGGGTTTTTTCCAATTGGAAATGAGCGTTCTATATGGGATTAGAAGCAAGCAAACAGCCTTGCTAAGAAAAAACCTATCCCATTGCTTCTCACCCTCTACCACAAGAAAAAAGAATTTCTTGCCTTAAATTTGTACCTAAAACTTTATTGAAAAGGCATCTTACGATTTTTTTGAGTATCCTGTCTTTACTGTATTTACATGTAAAGCTAAAAAATAACTAAAAATATAATTATTGTTGTACCTGAAGAAATAACACTAGTTTCAGTGTTGTAATAACTTGTATATAAAAATGTACACAATGATGTTATGCTTGCTAAGAATCTAGCTTGTGGGGGTTCTTTGGTTGTTTTTGAATGACTTGGCCCATTTCTGAATTAGAGAGGCTCTGAAGCGTGCCAGGCTGCCTTCTGTTGAGTTTTTTTAATGTTATTTTTTTCTGCTGGCCTCTCTGCACTTCCATGCTGGGGTACCTGCCCAGAGGTGGCATCGTGGGCAGCTCCCTCTGGCAATTGTGTGGCCAGGTGCCAGGAGAGGGAGGAAGCTGCCTGCTCATTTTTCCGGCAGCAGAGGGAGAATACATGTTCTGCCTTTTGTTTCTCGGCCTTGTGACTTTGGAGTCAGTCTTTGCATGGGTAACAGCAGGTGTTGCTTTTCTAATGCTGAGAAGCCGCATTCGCTTATTTATTGATTCTGTTAGATGCTATGTACTGGAGCAGAAGTAAGGTAGGGTTATAGCTTTTGGTGTGCTCTGTTCATTGCAGTTTCTGTTAGTTCATTTCTCTCTCTTTAAATCTAAATGAGTATGTGCAGCATGAAGTCCTAATAGTTTCCAAGTGAATTGCATATTTCCTAATTGTATTTCCTTATTAAAAAACAAAACCACAAAAAAAAGGTTTCTCCATTTCAGTGTTACTGTACAATAGAGCCATGCAAACCCGAAAGGGAAGTTAATGTGATCATGCAGAATGAAAACAATTTCACAAGAACAGCACCCCCACCAACCACATCCAAAACAAAATTCCACAGCTGAAACTCAAAACACAGCAAAACATGCCAGATGCAAAAGATAGTGCTTTAGGGGAAACAGAGAGGAAAAAAAAGAGAAAGGGATAATTTACACAGCAATTCTGAAAATAGACTGGGACTTGTCATTAAAAATAACCTTCAAGAAGTTAACATTCATTATGGATATTTTCTTCATAGTTACTTTTACCATTCTTCCTAGTATTTGTTCTGTTTAAAATAAGGCCTTTATATTCTGGAAGCTAGTTTTCATTTTGTCCTTCATTTAGCTGTTCTTCTTTTTTGACCTCCACTTCTATTTTAGACAGCTAATGACTTTGTGTGCTTCTGTGCTGACAGAGGCACTATCCATTTTGAGAGACCCAATTTGTCCTAGTGATCTTATCCTATCAGTAAATGCTTCATATTTTATGGCAATGCTGTAAGCATGAAGGTCCTTCTTACTCTGACCTTGCACTTCTGCAGATGTTTGCATTTAGGTGCCTTCTAACAACTTCTTAAAGTTACTCACTTGAAGACATAGCTTCTTTGTAAGATGATTTTCTACTCTTCATTGATAAGACAATTCTGTATAGGCTGGAAACTTGTGGAAGTTTTAGTGGAACAGTTAAGGAAGCATATTCAAGTAATACATCCCTAACAATGTAATAGACGGAGCAAGCAGTAAGTAGCAACTGCAGCAAATAAGAAAAACAGTGTAAGGAATGACACTGCAACTGCTCAGCTACCTGTTTATTGGTCCAGCAGAAGGAAAGAGGAAGAGATTTCTAGGGGAAAAGCTGGGACAAAGTGTGCAGGTTCTGTCTAAATTTTGGTAACTGACTAATGCATGTTGCCTCTTAGTGTTATGTGGTGTGATGAGTGAAGCATTACAGAAAATAACTGTATCACACCTACTTTCCAGATCTTTGTGATGAGTTACCCGGGCTATCCCCCAGCGGGTGGATATCCACCACCTGCCCCAGGTAAGTTGTTCAGATGAAATAAACATTAAATGCAGTGGTGGTCCTATCTGGAGGGGAAGCATGGGAGGGATGAAGAGCAAGACTGTGGAGGGTTTACTTGACTCCCCAAAGCTTTCTGTACTCACTTGTTAAGTTCTGTTTTATCTGGGCTGGGGATTCTGATTTGTCTAAAATGTGTGTTCTGCCACATGCTCATATAGTAAGGTCCAGTTTCATTCATCTCGAATAAAGCACGGAGCATTATGAGATGGTCTCAACTTGACCAAATCCAATAAATGACAAGGGTCAGTGTCCAGTCCATACTGAGTCTTCAAGGTGGGTGGTGAGACAAATGACTGTGGGGAGAAGTCATTCATACAGCTTATAACCATAGCCCCCAGACAAATAGGGAATTATCCTTAATTCACTGTTCCTAGGCAGATGGTTGCATACAGGCTGTTTAAAAGGGTCGGAATTATAATTCCATAAACTTATTAAATACTCAACCACTGCTTGGTTATCAAGCTGAACTTTACAGTTGTTAGTGTTGTTGAAAGGTAGAAATAAAGGACTGGAGTTATGCAGGTATGGTGAAGTGTGGAGTTAGGCAGGCTAGCTCAGGAAGGGGAAGTGGTGTACAGTGAGAAGGCCAGTTAGCTACGTGGATAAAGCCTATTTCTCAGCAGAGTATTCTGTCTTAAGTTAGACCATACTGCTGTGTTCAGACAAATTTTATGACTTTGGTGTCTGTAAATGTACTGTTGTGCTCTGTGGACACCTCTCAAATTAGCAAAGTAAGTGGAATTAATAATATCTTCCTACTGGAATACCCAGATGACTTTGTACTTAGGAGTTCTTAAGTCAAAATAGGGTGTTAACAGTCTAGAGTGCTAACCTTCAAAGAGGTTTAGAGTTGTTTTAAGTGAAAACTTACTGATTCAGTGATAACTAACATGACTAGAAATACCCAGTGAGACTTCTCTTTTTATAATAATTGCACTGCTACCTTGCACCTCTTCAGTTGATTTTCCTGTTAGTGTTGAAAATTCATTTCATTAGAAATTTAAGTAGTAAGAAATTTAAAAAGGCATAGTTTCTTGTTTCAGAACATGTGTTTGATTTCAGGTAGCAGTCCTTGGGGTGGTGCTGCCTATCCACCCCCTTCAAATCCACCTCCAATTGGTCTGGAAAATGTGGCTGGCTATGCCAACCAGTTCAATCCCAGCCACATGGCTGGAATGGTGAGTTTGCTTGCATTTAATGTGTTTCACTGTAATGTCCTTAAGGGCGAAGTTGTGTTTCTGGCATTTTCACTGAGAGGTTCATCACTTGAATTCTGTGCCTGTATGTCTAATCTGTTTAGGTGTTGAGCATTCAACATTGCCTATTGAAGAAAATGGTTACTGCAAGCTATTTCTTATTTTAGGAAAACAGAGCACTAGTTAAATATTGTTAACAGTCTAATTTCAAAAGTCATGGACATAAAACTAATATAACTTGCCATTTTTGGTGTAGAGGAATAGGGAACTATTAACACAGAATATCCACTGTTAATACATTCACATGGACAAACACAGTCTGGATTTTGCCTATTACCTGGATTTTGACCAGTCAGAGTAAGGAAAAAGGCTGTGTAATTAAAGATATCAATGATTTGTCCTTGAAAAGAATATGGATCAACAGTCTCTTACAAACACTGATGTTTAGCAGGTGGAAGTAAAAACATTTTACATTGACTGAAGAAAATGTAGATGTTTCCAATGTGATTTTTTTTTCATAGAGCAGAAGTGAGTGACACTTCTGACAACTTCAGTCTTCAGGAGTCTGTTATGCTGCATAACAAATGCAGTTTGTAGGAAGATATTTGCATTATAAATGTCTTTCTGAGGCAGTGATAAAATGAAGTGATTTGGCAGCCAGCAGGCAAACTGAACAACAAACTATCTAGGGTGCAGGAGGCAATATCCACAGCAAATAGTTTCTAACAATGCTGCAATCATTGAATGTCACTTTTGGTTTCTCTCTAAAAGAGGAGTTTCAGTAGTAAGATTTTGATGTGGAGTAGAATATCTTCATTTCAATTTCTGCAGAAGTCTTTCCAAATATAGTCCAGGAACTCCTGCTAGTTGTAAACTGCTAACACATCATAAAACAGCCACAGGTTGCTTAAAGTCCATGAACCCTTATGATCACACAAGGCAGCCATGGGCAAATAAGGGATTATTTTGTGTGAAGTTTTAGGCTGATTTTTCCATCCTGCTTGCTATCTTTTGCAGATAAAGAGCTATCTATCTGTGTGGGTGTGGAGGGACGTTGTACTGTATTGAACATGTTACTGAAACTCAAGTGTTTGTACTCCTTCCTGCTTTATCGCTGTCATTTCAGGCATCCAACCTGGCAGGGACCTTTGGAGGGGCAAATATACCACCAAGCATGTATCCTTCCACACCTGGGGGTTATCCACCAGTTCCTCCAGGTGGCTTTGGGCAGCCCCCGCCAGGACAGCAGCCCTCGTACGGAGGATATGCTCCACCTGGAGGAAATCCACCCTCTGGAATGCCAACTTACCCTGGGTACGGGGGTGGCCCTGTGCCAGGCCAGCCCACACCACCGCCTGGTCAGCAGCCTATGAACTACCCAGGATTTCCAGCAACTCACCCAGGGCAGCAGCCCATGCCAAATTATCCATCAGGTCCAGCTGTGAACCCGTCTGTGCCCTCTTACTCAGGAAGTTCAGGGCCTGCAGTCACTCCTGTAACAGTAAGAGCATTCACTGCTTTTCTTTTGAGGTGTATGTATGTTCCTCTACATTTTCTTTGTATGTATTAGTGTAAACCAATCATAAAATTGAGAAGAAAGTTATGAAAAGAAGTTTGAGTAAATAGAGAGATCGAACCTTTTCAAATGCAAGCGGTATAGGCTCATATGTCCTGAAACAAATTGTTTTAACATAGTATCCAAGAAAAAAGATTTTACATTAATTCAAATTAATTAATCTTGCCTTTCCTGATTTTAGCAAGTACTGCCAGTTGTATATAAAGTGTCATCAAACCTTAATTCATTGGAAAGCAGATTTAATGTCAGCAGACCTTGATCTTGCATTTTCTTGTAATTTGTGTCTAGAAATTAACAAATTTCTTAAGGCAGGTCTGGTTTGAGTTTTCTCTTTTACTTTTTTCACAAAAAGAAGACTGATAATAGTGATCATCTTTCCTAAGTAGTAAACCACAGTATTTAACTATTTAAGACTAATATACTGTTAACACTACTACTGTTTAACACTGTTGATCTCATTTTAGCACGGAAACCGAGGTACGATCGCTGATGCACCGGGTTTTGACCCTCTGAAGGATGCAGAAGTCTTAAGGAAGGCTATGAAAGGATTCGGTGAGCAGTCTGAGGATTTACAGTTCAGTTAAAAGTAGAATTGCATCTCCATTCAGCACTGATCTTTTTCTATTGCTATGTGTGTACTGAGTGGGATAGTTCACATGTGATTGTCCTTGGTTATTAGAAGTATTACTGGCAGTTCATGTAGGCATAAACAGTATCATGAGTTTGATTTAGGTTTCCTTTGTATTCTTACTGTGTTTGTGAGCTCGAAGTTCTGTGCTTGTACACAAGAGTAGATACTGTAGATGAATTCAAGGCATTGAATTCATGTCCTTCTGCTGGGTTTAGAACAGGATGAAATAGAGACAGCAGAATCTCACATGAGGTGATGCTCATTCTGTGGTGTCTCTGTATGTGTACAGGAACCGATGAGCAGGCAATCATCGATTGTCTTGGAAGTCGTTCAAACAAGCAACGGCAGCAGATAATCCTGTCCTTCAAAACAGCTTATGGGAAGGTAAGTACATTGTGAGAACAGGAGGAAGAAGAAATAAGAGCCTATATCCCTTCAGTGGCAGTCAGAAGACTTAGTGCTGGGAGATAAGATTGGGAGGTGCATTAGGGGAAGATGGTTCTTAAGTCATAGCCAGTTCAGAGTTCTACTTTTTACCCATGGTTGACTTCTTCATGCAGTGTTGCAGATGAAACATGTTTCTATGCTAAATGGTTATACAGTTTCTATGCTAAATGGTTACTTTGACTCTTTGGTCTGTGCAGTCTATTTAATTGGACCTTAATGACCTCAATGTGGGCGTTCCATTTGTGCTGGTTTTAGTGTTAAGTGGAATAGCTTTACTGGTGCTTATGCATAAAGAATTATTAGTAAAATGTGTATTTTTGGTGCTTGCTTTTGTCAAGTTTGATCTTTACACATTTTTTTCCTTGTTTTTCCTTCTCATTAGGATTTGATCAAGGATCTCAAGTCTGAGCTATCAGGTAACTTTGAGAAGACAATCCTGGCAATGATGAAGACACCTGTCATGTTTGATGCTTATGAAATCAAGGAAGCTATAAAGGTTTGTGTAGGAGATACAAATTTGTAAGATAGAGGAAATAGTTGAGCTGATAAAATACTTGGTTGCTATTTAAAAGTTTCGACTTGGGATTACTTACTTTGAGTTCCTGTACAAAGTTATATTCTGAATTTTTTCCTGTATCATTTTATTACATTTCTTTTACACTAGGTTGTAGAAATCAAGAATCTGAAATGTTTCTCCTTTGCTTGTTTTAGGGCGTTGGCACAGATGAAAATTGTCTCATTGAAATCTTAGCTTCCCGCAGTAATGAGCATATTCAGGAACTCAGCAGGGTCTATAAAGCAGGTTGGATCTGTTGCATCAAAATTTTCTTCCTTTTCTTACTGAATCACTGACTTACAGTAAGAATTTAGGAAATGAGCAGGGTTGTATGAGGATTCATGACTGCCTCTTTTCCAGAATATAAGAAAACTCTGGAGGAAGCAATAAAAAGTGACACATCTGGACACTTTCAGAGGCTTTTAATTTCACTTGCTCAGGTACTTGCCTGCTGGGATTTTGGAATTTGGTTTTTGTGTGTTTGTAGGTAGTGTGGATTTGATTTGATTTTGGTTTTTGGTTTTTTTTTTTTTGGTTTTTTTTTAATTTGAGAAAAAAGTAGCCCATCAAAGCCCTCGGTAACACTTTTGGATCTTCTAATTCTTTCAGGGAAACAGAGATGAAAGTACAAATGTTGACATGTCTGTTGTCCAAAGAGATGTACAGGTCAGTAGAAATGCTTCATCATTTCTAATTATAGTCAGCTCAATTTTCTGAAATTTGTGTGAATTCTGCTTACTGCTAGTTTTGGATACCTTGTGACTTCTTCTGATGCAGTGTTTATGTTTGAGTGGATGGAAGGGATATGAAAAGCTGCAACAGAGTATTAGAGCTATGTACATGCAGTACAACGATGAAGCTCTTGGGAATACAGTCCATAGGATATTTTACCTCTCATTCTATCAGGTCTTTGGCTTTTCCAAGTGTTGGATTGTGCTGCTTACTAAAGAAATTGTCCCAAGAGATTTGAGGTGATATGTGTGTGGTTTAAATTAAAACTATTCAACACCTGCATTAGCCTTTGAGTGTTTTTTAAGGAAGTCTGGAGTTTTGCAGCAAATAAGGCACTTGGACTTAAGGATGCTTGCCCCATTTCTTTTTCTGTATGTTCCATTTAATGACATAGCAAAAGGAAAACTCTGGATTGTTTTGTACTAGTATTGTGCCATACTAGTATCATTTAAATAGTAATGTTGTTAGCTTTCTACATAGTGTGCCTTAGCCAAAATACAAGAACGTCCCAGAACACACCTAGAATTATAGAAGAAAAGGTAGATGTAAGGACCACTAGGAAGAATAGTTTTCAGGTACTTTTTGAACAATGTCCCCTCCTTTAGTAATCTGGAGTTCTTGTGTTTGAGCACTTATGCATCAGCAAGCTAGGAAGACTGCAAGCATAGCATAGTATTGGAAGGCTAGAACTAGGTGCTATTTTTTGCTTGCTCCTGTTTTGCAGTAGTACATAGGCTAAGAGATAAGTATAAAAGGAGGAGAGGCTGCTAGGAAGTAAATCTGTAACTCAGCTGTTAAGCCTGACTACTTCTCTGAGTAATGAAGCGTGAATTCCCTTCTGTGCTCAGGAATTGTATGCAGCTGGAGAGAACCGTCTAGGAACTGACGAATCCAAATTCAATGCCATTCTGTGTGCAAGAAGCAGGGCCCACCTTAGAGCAGGTAACTGTCCTACGTAAACTGTAACTTGATTCTGTTGTGTGTAATGATAAAAATGTACAGCATTGCTCTATGCCTGAATTTCCTCCATCTGTAAAATGAGCCCAACAACATACCAATGAAAATCAGGGTGAATTCTGCTGAGGAAGAGTTGCCTTTCTTAAATATCGGAGCAGGTAGAGGTCATACTTGTTCAAATGATCCTCTGATTAAAGAATTGAAAAACTAGAATTGTTTCAGTCTTGCATACTTGTGTGTGCAAGACATTTGCAATCTTTCATATTACCTGCATATGTAAGGTGCTACATCTGTCTGTTGTGGTGGAAATGTTTTAGTAACTACATACATACATACATACATAACTTCTACAATGTGCTGTTGGCATGCGAGGTACTTATATGGAGGAAAGGGATGTGTATGGGAACATGAATATTTTCTTAATTTTATTGAGACCCAAAGCTTTCCTAAAAAACTTACCATGCTTTCTTGGTCTAACTCTTTAATGGAAATGACAGATCTCGACAAGTTAGAAGAAGCATGATAACAGGTAAATGGTTGTTAACAAAGTATTAATCCTTGAGATGTTCAAACTAGTGTGAGTTCACTGTAGTGTCCAGCTGAGAAGTGCCGTTGAAATGAAGCCATCCAGCACATCCCAGTGCCCCCTCTTGTTGCAGAGCTGAAATCTCTCTTTTCCATTAACAGTCTTCAGCGAGTACCAGAGGATGTGTAACCGGGACATTGAAAGCAGCATATGTCGTGAAATGTCTGGAGACCTGGAGAAAGGCATGCTGGCAGTAGGTATGGGCCACCTTGGAAGTTCATTCCTGCTATTCTGCTACAGCTGGCACCTGTGACTTCAGCTAAGGGTGTTCTTATTAGTAGTAATTCCGCTTTTCTGCTTTTTATGTTGAGCTTTCTGTGAAGTTGTTTGTGATTAGTAAAGTGGGGCACTTAATTTACCCCAAAATGACAGATGAAGTTTTTTTATGTCAGGCAGAATTTAAATTTCACATGTTAAAATGGGAAGAATGATTAATTATAATTGATACTGTTTTAGGAAGTGAACTTGTACCAACTGCTGAGTCAGTGAGAATGGAGTATTTGGGACAGTTTTGGAAATCCAGCAAAATACAAGCATGTAACCCTCTAATTAGTTTACCTCTGCCTCTATTTAGTAGAAAGAAAATTTAGATTTGATTGCAAAGGTGTTACTTTTTCCACATTTCCTATGGCTACAATTTTATTAAATCTTCGTTTTGAATTGCTTCCAGTACTTCTGAGGAGTGAAAACTCTCACCTCAGGTCTACTGTTATCTCTTCAGAAGCAGTCATTTGTTTCCATTAGGTTGGGGCAAGGCCTCAAGTTGCTGTGCAGTAGTTTTATTTTAAATGCTTTATTATAGATATAACTGTGAACCACTTTATGTCTTTTGTCTTTACATCTCAATTTCCTTTTCTGTTTATTACTGTAAATATACTGTGGTATCTAGAGCTCCTGCTTTAAAAGTATTGTTCTTTGGTTTTGAATATGGTATTGATGTAATCAAAACTATTTCCTCAACCAACCACATACACAAAACCCAAAAATTCCTACCAAAATAGGAAAAATGAACTTTGCATCACTTGGAAATGAAATAGAGAGGATATTTGGTTCAACCACAACAGCTTTTTTTCCCTGAAGTTTGTAACAAAATCTTGGCAAAATGAAAATCAATTTTAAAAGCCTCATTTTTTCACTCCTGTCTTGTGCATGTGTGAGCTACCTAACTGCTTCTTCTTATTCTGCTTGGCCATGCTGTCACTGTACCAATCTTTTTATGACCCAAACTGGATCTAGCTCATTGTGTCTGATTCATTTGCAGACCTTTCCCAGGATTCAAACTGTGTCACCTCCAAAACTATTGTTAGAAAACCAAGCTTAGGAAAAAGAGATTCTCTGTTCTATTGAAAAAGATTGCCTTGGTAAAGAAACTGCTCAGACTTTAGAAGCCATTTGACTTCATGGAACTTTGTAGTAACTTGACAGGTCTCCATGTAGATCCAGATTCAAAACTGAGACTTGTAGCTGGCAAACAAGTCAATAGCCTTTTGAGCATGGCTTGTCATTAATATTCACTGAATAACTCCCTTTATTAAATAGATTCTGTGGGGGTTTTTTATTTATGTGTATATACACATATGTCTATATCAGTAAATTATATTAACATCATTTGTTCTGTGAACCTTATTTGCAGGAAAAAAGGGGTTTCTAATTGAAAATATTTAATTTTGCTTTCTTTAAAGCTTTCTGGATTGTACAACTGGTAACTTAACATCTTTAAACATCTTAGAATGCAAGTGTGTTGTGTTAGCTAAATACAGTGAGACAGAAACATGCATTTCATTTTGTCATTCATTTTTGAATAGTATTGTACATGTCATTGACAGTTGTGTGGTGAACTGCTTATCTCTCATCTACATTTTCCTACTGAGAAAAGTACTTCTTTCGATACAGAATGTGTGTTGCTATGAAAAACATATCTGGGTTTACACCTTTAGTTAAGTGTTGATTCTGTGTGATTGATTTTGATACCTTACTGTGCTATTAAATGTCAAGTGTGGTCTGTTTCCTCTGTAGTTTGCCGCAGTTTGCATGATTGTTTACTTGTAAGCAGCATTGCATCAATATATAGATTTTAATTCTGATTAGTGATGGAGGATTTTTTCATTATCCTGATTAACATGACAGTAATTTGACTTAGATTTTGCTCTTTCAGATATCTAATGAACTGTGCTAATTAAGTATAACATCCAGTCATTACTAAATGAGCATGTTAAAAATTTTTCAGGAGTCCTGCTGAACTTTGTGGCTAAAATAAGACTTTAAAATAAGGGTGATGATTCACCCTTAAGGAGAAGGAACCACCTAAGATTCTCTGCTATCATAGGTGGTTTCCTAATTTTTACTAGGGCAGCACTTGAATTTGTCACACCTTGCAGATGCATGGCCTAAAAATTTAGAATTAAAAAGCCAGGAGCACCACTACCAATGTGTTCCTTCAAGTCTTCTGCGCTTTGCTCATTCTCTGTTTTCCCTTCATAAACAAGAATCTGATCATTAGAATTCAAAGGTTATGGCTGCTTCACACTGGATGGTTTCTAGTGACAGAAGTATTTGCTTTTAGCCATGCAGTGTAGGTTCTTTAACTGCATTGCAGCTACTGTTTGGATTAAAAATAATTTCAGCGACTAATGGAAGGAGTGGAAGCTGCATTGTATCAAGTGTATGTTTATGTAAAACTCAAGCATGTGACTATGTTGCATAAATTCAAAAAATTACTTGAGTTCTGACTGAGGAGGAATGCCTGATTTCTGTAATACTGTTCTTCTGTTCCTTTTTGCAGTTAAGTGTCTCAAGAACACGCCAGCTTTTTTTGCAGAGAGATTACATAAAGCAATGAAGGTAGGTGTCTGTGACAAGTTACATAAACTTACAGTTCGGGTTTTTTTTAAGTCTCTTGTACAGCCCTTGGGAAGGAACTGTGCAGCTGAAGGGATTACATTTTTCAGTGGGCAGATGACTAACAGGATGCAATCGTTATTATGAAAGGCTGGAAAAATCTAGCAAAGTTGATCCAACTTAACTGAGAAATGAATACAACCATACATAAAACAAAAATCTTCACTTGGTGAAATACAAATATGCCTAAAACTCATTGAAATTGATACTTTTAAAGTAGGGAATTCTAGCCGAAAAAAATAATTAAGCCATTTAACTCACCAAATTTTCTTGATCCCTCTGTACCTCTGTCAATCCCCCTCTTTTTTTTGAGCTTTTCTTGTGCAGAGAAATTCATGTCCTACCACTAAGTTCAATCTATTAAACTTATGGTAAATGGCAGGCCAAATTCTGTTCAAGCTTATTAAGTCAGTGGGGTTATGGTAGTAAATAGGCATTTAATTTTTTTACTAGTGCTGTATCATACACTTTTCAATACATTATGTTGCTGCTTTGTTTTTTTCAGGGAGCAGGAACAAAGGACAGGACACTGATCCGGATCATGGTGTCACGCAGCGAGGTTGACCTGCTGGACATACGCGCCGAGTACAAGAGGATGTATGGCAAATCCCTCTACGCAGATATCACTGTAAGACTTGGACACCTTACCTTTCCTGCCACGACAGCCTTGTGCTGACAAAACACTGCTCTTCAGCTGAACAGCTGCTATCTGCACTGAGTGTAGCTGGCTGTGTTGGATTGCTGCATTTGCCAGGAGCATGGGGGCTGAGGGCCAGAGGATTGAGTGCACCTGGGTATGCTTGGGGGGCTAGGTGAACTAGAGATGGGGAGGAAGCTAACAGCCAAGGAAGGAAAGGGAAATTGGTCCAGAGGGGTTTCTGAGACCCCTCTATCCCAATCTCCTTATATGATCTTGTGGGAGCCACTCAGTTCTCCAGTTGAGTAACAGTGGTGCTCTTCTTCCTTTGTGTGTTGGAAGAATATAAAGCTTCTAAAAATCTTCTAAAGGATTGTATCCTCTTTCTCTTGAAAGCGCGAGATTTTGCAAATAGACTAAACCTCAGATTCTTTAGCAGTTGATCCACCCTCCTACTGCTATTAAGAGCTGTAGCAACAGCAAAGAGGATGCCTGGCCCATGGCAGGGTAGTAAGAGCTGGAGGAGAGTGAGTGGTGTCACTTCAATTTACCTTGTAATGAGGGTGCCAAACCTGTTAAGCCCCTGTTTATTCCTTCTGCTGTGGACACTGAAGGTCTGTAATTTTTGGTGGTCTTTGGAAAGAATCCTGTAGACATTCTGGAGGTTAGAATGTGACAAATGTTTCTTCTACAGTAGTTGCATGCCCTGTAACCACCAATGTATGAGTAAAAAGGAATGAGACATTGGTGGAAAAGCTCAGTACTGCTTCTTCCTCCCATTCCTCTTTTGATCTGGCATTATAATTTACCATTCAGAAGCAGAACAGGCCATATCTTTTTAATGGACTGAACTTGTCCAAAACTCTGCTTCAGAAAATATGAAGTGTGCATGTCCACAGTTAGGTATATGTAAACTCTGCTGCTTATTTCTGTAAAAGTAGAGCCAAAAATGTCCCTGGAAGGAAAATTCTTGAGTTTTCAGCTGTGGCTTCATCTCTTTTAGTTGTCCTTCAACTTTTCTTTTTCTGGGTTCATTTTCAGGGTGATACTTCAGGAGACTACCGGAAAATCCTACTCAAGTTGTGTGGTGGAAATGACTAAGTGGGGCATTGAGCTTTTCTTAAAAAAACCTGCTATTTTCATGTACTTGCTGCAGAGCATCTTTTTTTCTCCATAAGTAAATATGTAATTACCTGTTTCTTTTAAAGCAATTGCATTTCAATCTATAATATTGCATATATCTTCAGTTCAAAAGTAGTAGGTAATAAATGCCAAAACCCCCCAAAATACCAAGGTTATGTGCCATCTACTCAGGATTCTGTATAACACCCTCAGCAATCCATGGATGACAGGTCATTATTTCTTTTCTGCTTATATCATGCTGAAATAGTGTTTGTTTTCTGAAACAAAAATCACAGTTGTATGATTTAAGGTGTTCTTTTGTATAAACATTGAGTGACAAAATGCAAGTTTTAAATCTATTGTATGCAGAGTTGGTTTCGGGCTAGCCCACTTCCTTATATATGAAGATAGCAGCCTCGAGGCTTTGTGTCTAGTTAAGACTTGTTTTAAAGAAGTTTTGTCAAGTTCTGTTTTTTTTTTACCTTGATTCTTTTCAAGGAAGATGTGTTCCACATTTCATTCTTGCTAAGGCAGACTGTCCCAAGGCAGTAGTAATGTTGACAGAGTAAAGATTCTGTCTTTAATGTTTAAAGGTTTTGGATTGTGCCTTAAATGTATGTATGTAAGAAGAGATTATGAAATTAAAGCTATGTAAGTCTTTGCAGACTGTGCCTTTTGGTGTTCATATTGATGTATGTGAGTGATGACTCAGTTTATGTAACTTAGTTTTTCCACAGAGGTTCTCTTCCACAGAATTATTCAGAAATCGTTGTTTTGATAAGTGTTTGGGAGTTGTGTGCTGTTGATGAGCAATTGTCTGTACATGATACATGTAATCTGTAATTATTGCTCAGTATTTTCATTTTTCATATTGTAATTTCTTACTCTTGGAGCTCTGACTTTTTATTCCCTGCTGACATGGATGACATCTTTTCTGCCTGTTGTTCTCAAAATAAAAACACATAAAGGTAAAATGTACAAAGCGGGAGAAAGGTTTTCGAACTAGGTCAGTGAAAATAGACTGCTCATTAATCAAGAAACTCCCCTTACTTCACACATGTAAGTTGTGCTCCCTCTGTTGTGTAAGGGTCAGGCAGATCCTTTTTCCTAGAAGTTGTATTGCCATTTGTCTTGAAAGAAAAAGGCAATGACCTGGATTTAATTCTGGATTGCATTTATCACCATGGCAGGGGAGGGGAACATAAAGATTACAGAATATGGTAGCTGTGTGCCCAAGTGATGGATTCTGACTGGGACTTGCTCCCATTTTGGTCAATGGCAGCAGTGTGTCCTATGTCCAAAGGCAGACTCATTTCTGTCAGACAATCTGAGCATGTCTTGAGAAGAATTGGCAGCTGGAAGTCTATCTTTGTCAGCTGAAACAAATGGCTGGATTTCACTGCTTTGCCAAGAAGGGAGGGAGGAAGCTTTTGAATTAAGGGAAGTTTGTTAGCTGTGCTTTAGTCCTGAACACCACTTGATCTTCTTTTCTTACTGACAGTGCTGCATTTGGAAGGCAGTTTTGATAAAGCAAAGCTCCTGAAAGATTTAGAATGCAAAGTTTGAAACAGGGTCTGAAAGCAAGTAGCTTTTTATTATAAAGCACAGCAACACAGAAGACAAACTACAGCTGAGGATTGTTCATCCTGCACAAATTCTGGAACCACAAGCTTATTAAATGATCAGAAGTGCAACTGTTTCTGACAAACACACTGTTACATTCAGCTGTCTTCTGTCTTCACAGTGCTCAGCTGGTATCTGTAGAGAGAAGAGTTGATGTAATTATTTTTGGTTATGAGATCAGGCTCAATCTTTTTGGATAAATCTCATTTAAAACATGAATATTGCTACTCTGAAGTGGGGAACTGTCACTTTGATTCACAAAATCATGAAAGGAAGGTCCAGTCTGTAATTCCTGAGCAATTTAGCAGTTATTGCAAGATTCATCTGAGCAGTGCTTGCTATAGGTTTGATGCAAATGTGCTGACTTCCACTTTAAATTCACTGCAATGCTTTACTGGAATACCCCTTCCATTGCAGGGGAGTAACTTAGTTGTTAACCTGTTAACTGCCCCTCACAGAAAACTGTAAACTTCAATGTATAACGAAGTTGGTGAGGACATTATCTATCAGTCACGGTGACCAGATCCATACAGCCAACTGCAAGAGCCAAAAATCAGCATAAACTCTACTGCTGTCTGCTTCAAGCCAACTTCCATCATGTAATTGCACTGTAGTGTGCCCAGATATAGCTGCCTTAAATGAACAAAGAGCCCAGCAGTGACAAAACTGACTTCATAAATATGTCTGTGGATGCTTGTATCTGGCCACAAGTGGTTTATTTTCCACTAAGAGTGTCTCACCTTGTTAAATGCACTATTGATATTTAAGCAAAGGATGAAGAACATAGAGCATTTTAAGAAAAGGAGTAGAATAGATGGTCTCATCCAACTAATTTCTGTTGTGGTTTAATTTATTTCAAAAGTGTTTATCCAGAAGCATGTTTTGTGTGAGGGGCTTACACATCAAAGTTAGATTTAGGATATCAAAGTGTTAAGAAATTTTGTTGCCCTCCCTTATTTTGTCACACGAGGCTGAAGAATCACAGGATCTTAAATCGAAAGGGATCTTGAGATAACTTCATCTGTTCCGCCTTTCTAAGGTGAGTTGCTTCCTTTTCTCCCAGCCTTCTCTTTAGTGGTTGTTGAAATCTGATTTTCCAAACTACACCCTAAGGCCTAAGGCCCCCAGTTCTGAGGCCTTAGCTGCTCTGAGCTGAATGAAGGAATTAGTTTACATCTTGAATGAGAAAATATGGCATATTTAATAATAACACATGTAACCCTTTTTTTCAGCTTAGGCCAGATACTCACCATCAAAAATGTCTATAAGTGGAGTTCCTGGAATGGTGGGGATATTCTGTGTTGTCTCACTGATGATATTGAGGAGTGATTTGACTTCTGATTCTAGGTGCTCCACTGTTTTTATTACCTTCTAATGGAAACAAGGGAGACAAATGGAGAAAGGAGGTAGTCAAAGGGTCAAGTGGGAGGAATTGCACCAGATGTGTTTGCAGAAATGCAAACCTCATGTCCTATAGTGCCAACAGCTAATTTAGTCTATATTGCGCATTGCAGCTTTAAACACTTCTTGTGTTCTGCTGGCCTCTAGTGGCACCAAGTATTAGCACTTGGTTTGGCAAGAGTTATATTACAGCACCCCTGTATAAAGAGGAATTTGACTTCTTGGAGCTTTGCATTAGTTTGTTTTTAATTCTTTCTCAGTTCTGAGAGAAATGCTATTTATTATATGCACTAAAAGAATCTGCATGGACGATGAGAGGAGCTGATGGGATGGAAAGAAGGGCTGGGACTTGAGCAGAAGAGAGGTAATGTTGCCATTTGAGAACCAGAGCATGGAGTTTGAGAACTACCCAGCTGACAATAGTTAGCAGGTATCTTGTGAGTGCTTAAGACAGCAGGGGGAAAAAAAAAATCAAACTTTGCATTTTTCCTAGAATCCTAATCATAAGAGCTCATTTAGCTCTTAAGTGTCAGCAGAGGTGAGCAGAAACTCCTCTACCAGTCTTGGAGTCACCTGCAGAACTCACATCTACCCATAAGCCAATATGAAATTTTACAAATATCAATTCTGAGATTTTTAAATTAAAGACACAGTTATAAACATTCTAAAAAAGGCTGATATATAATAAGTTGCTAATACATTTTTTTGGAACTCATCAAGATTATATATTTCTGGTGATAATGGCTTTATGGAAAACTATGACATCTGAAAAAAGTAGTCCAATCTTGACTAGAATAAAGTCAAGAAGAGGCACTGTCTAGAAAGATCCTTTTTCTTTGGTAGAAAGGATAGGCAGAGGTCTGATAAGGTTCAGGGGCCAGCACAATCCCTCTTTTACCTCTTCAATGATATCTAAGCGTTCATGTAGCATATGTTCATTACACCAGCTTCCTCCTTCCAAACTTCCAGGTGCCACACTGACAGGATCTGCAGCAGCTGGAAATACAGACACAGTTAATTAGCAGAGGCTTAATAGCAGTCCTTGCCTTTCTGATTTCTGAAGTGGTATTTTACATCCTACACAGCATTGTTTATGAACCAAATGTAGGAATTGAACTTTTTTTCCAATAACTACAGCTGTGCCCCAGTTCACAGCTGTGAATATCTCCTTGCCTGCACATGTCATGTTGGTTGGAACAAGGTTTTTTCTCTTGTCACAGTTGTTCGTTTTGTTTTGTTTTATGTGTGTGCTTGTTTTACGTAATCTATTTTTTCCAACTTGTGCGTGGTAAGTTCATAGGCTGTAACTCTGTCTCTCTTAAGTGTAGAACCTAACTGTTGGGAAGATCTGTCTTACACAACAGTTCCTTGTAGACTTTCTTCAGAAGCAGCTGGTGCGGTAAAGCTTTGAAGAGTAGCTAAGCTTGTCCACTTTCCAAATGGATGCTGATGATGGCTGATGATTCCTCTGTGCCAGAGAGTTGTCCCTGCCAGTCTCATTTTGCAATGCGAAGGGAAACAATAAAGTGTGTACACTTGCTGACTGATATGGTGCTATATACAAAGTCACATATCTGTCAGTTATCTGTGTTTACCTCTCAGTACTCACGAGCTCTTGCTCTTTGAACTTTTCATTGTGCTGGCTGTGCTCCATGAAAGTTCAGTAGCTGCTGGTGTCCATGCTTTAGTGAAGCCTGTTTCCTTTTCATAATTTCTGTGCAGCATTCAGTAACATTTGAATTTTCACATGTGTGCAGAGGACCATAGTGGAATATTTTAAACTGTGCTAAAGTGGTAATGTATCTTCCTGCATGTAAAGTTAGGTTTTACTCTTGTCTGATGCTTGAAGCAGCTATGATAATGAGGAAGCAACAGTAACTCATTCTGTCCTTGTTTGATTGTAACAAAGACAAAACTGGCTTGTGTTATAATGAACAGTGAGACAGAAAAGCAGTAACTAATTCTGTCTTCAGTACTGCTGTGCCAGAGCAGTGGTTTGGAACTACTGCAGTGCTTCATCTCGAGCCTGTGCCAAGATTCTGGAGCATAGGTGTCAGGTGATGGCAAACACATGTCAGTAGGGATCATTGCTGTTTGGGGGGGGTGAGAGATGTACTCTGAGTCGGAATGGCATCCTTGGAATTGGAGGGTGGAGGATGGAGAGGAGAAGGGATTGCAGTGTGACCTGATTACTAGGCATTATTTAGAAATTGATTTAGCAGAGATTTGGTTGGGATTTTTTTAGTGCAGTACACCAGAAGGTGGTGCTGTTAGGACGGAATCCCAAAGACTTCGTCTCCCTGTTTACAGAAGAGTGCTGAAATACAGCAGGTATTTCAACACCAGTTGCTTTGCAGTTGCCCTTTTTTTCCCTCTTTGTTGCTAGTGGTGGTGGTTTATGAGTGTTGTTACTGTCTTAGTGGTCAAGTGAACCATGCAATTTCTCAAAATGTTTGCTTGTTTACATGCTTTTTTTCCCCACTATGACTGGAACAGTGTGGAGATACTGAAATTGTGTCGGCTGATTCTCTAGGCAGGTGTTGTTAGGTGGGGAGGTTAGATATGATGGATGACTGACATTTGTTCAAAACACGTGTATACATACCATGATAGGTATGTACAGCCAATGTAAGGTTGTTGCATCTTAATGTGAGCTTAGCAAAGCACTGCATAGCTTTGTGTGCATCTAGAGAATGAGATAAAAGGGTTGCTATGAGACACAGGACTCGGTAGCTCTTGGTTCCTTGGGGTGGTGGGTTCCTCTCCTGATATGGAGACAGCTTTCCACACTCAAAGTGCATTGCTGTAATGGGCATACTGAAGGAGGACAAAGTGTCTCGTCCTAGTTTGACAGGGCTGTAAGATATCACTCAGAACCACAGAATTAGTGCAGTGCCACAAACAGGCCAAGCCTAAGTGTCTCAGGAAGCACCTGATAAATGATGTTAGCAAGGCTAAGGGTTAGTATAAGCAAAAGCAAGTCTAGTTGTAGACCTCACAGTATGGAGCTGTGAGCTGTGAGAGGGCTGAGCTAGGAGAAGCCCTCTCAAGACCTGTGTGTCCATGTCTGTTAGTGACTTTCACACCAGAACAGAGCTGCTAAGACTCTTGTGATTGCCCCTTCACCATCACACCAGAGCAGGCTATTTCAGCTGCTGCTGGCTGGGCAGTCCGTGCTTTGTCAGTGTAGATTTCTTCTTTTCTCTGAGTCCTAGCTTCAGTCTTTGGCTACCCAAAACACTCATTGTTACTCTGTTGTCTGGCTTTAGCTCTTAAGCCACGGCTTTATCTCTGGGATGGGCTGTTCACAGGACACATCCGATCCCTTGTAAATATGGCACATATCTGGGTCACTATGGTCAGGCAATTCAGCCAAAGCAGTAATTTCCATGTGCTCAAAGAGAGCACATGGCATGTTGCTTATGAGCACTGCCCTTCTCTATTGCAACTGGTGAAAGAAAGGAACACAATCTGCCTTTGGCACTGACCTTACTCCAGCAGCATCTCTACTTCAATAGAGTAACAATAACAGTCACCATGTAAAGGAAGTGAAGAGTGGAAGGCTGCAAACCATGTAAGCAAAAGACTGATGACCTTTTAGGATGCTTCCAGGTACTTGCTTTCTGAAGTTACTGAAGAAACATTTCTTACATGTAAATTGAAATTTTTACTTGTATGTGTTTCAAAGCACATGCTTAAATACGGACAACTTTAGTAGTAAGTTTTGAAGCTAACCACTTTTAAAAGTGAAGTGTTCTTTGTATGCCATATAAATTACATATTTAAAATATGTGGGTGTCTGCAACTTTTGACAGCTTAGGCAAGTGTGTAGGAGGCATATTTCAATGTCTTAAATCTCTTACTTGAAACTTAACAGATTATTTCACACAGACACTTGTAATATTTCAGTATGCCAGAGAGAACATTACCTTTCAGTTAATGTCCCATATGCAAATTTCCACCTGATGTTTCTTGCAAGTGAGATGTTTTGTTAAATTCTTGAAATCCATTCTTTTTGATATATAGGGGGGTTATTTTCCATCAAGAACCAGGACTCTCATGTTCAAGATAAGAAAACAACTGATGCCTTTTTTCCTCTGATTTAGTCCTGTGTGCTACATTGCTGGTGCCCATAAATCTGGGAAGTTCTAACCACTCTGGGCTGTGATGCAGTCAGACACCAGCAGGGAAATGGAGAATCTCTGAAATGGTTGTTAATAAGGACCTGTTTAGTAGAAGAACGTGCTTAAAGTTTGAAAGAGGTAGCACAATGAACAGTAAGATCTATGTATCATGGTCAGCCTGACTGTACAAAACTTGATCTTATAGCAAGGGAGAGAAAGAGCAATGAAGTAAGAATCAAAACAGCCTTACTAAACAGGTTAAGAGCAGAGGCCTTAGATTAAGAATATCCCTCAGTTAAGCTGTTCTGCCTCCTGTAGATTTGATATATTCCCCCAACCCACAAGATGTTGCTTCTCTGTGTGCTCCCTGACAAAGTTCTCTTCTAGGAGGACTGTCAGAGTTCTTTCTATCAGTGTGCTGTTTAATGGTTCATTTTGATCATCCAAGTAGTTGCTAATGGTAAGCATCAGAATAAACCTGAGCCTCTCTGCTGTCATTTTCTGTGGTTACTAGGACTGCCAGAACTGAAGTATGTGACCACATAGATCCAGTAGGTCTTTTAAAGTATCCTTCCTAATGACACATTGCTGGTCCAAATGAAGTTACAGGCTTGATCTAGAAATTGCTGGGTTGGGTTCTTTGGTCTGCATTAGAGAAGGTCAAGGTGAGTGATCACAATGTTCCCTGTTGTTCTTAAAACTTGTAAAATTATTTTGCCTCATTCTGTGATCAATGTGGTTTTGAAAGTTGACTGCAAGTTCTTGTTTGTGCTCAGTAGGGTGGGAGGGGTGAAACAAAGCAGGCCACGAGCCAAGTGAAAGACATGGGAGTTTGAAACAGGAGCCAGATGGCAAATAAGGAGGTCTGAAAACATGTGATAGAGCAGGGGGAATAAAGGAGAACATGTCCAACTCTTCAAGAAAACATGCTGTGCTGTGTGTTTTTGTTTGCACTGCCTTAGGTTTAGTAGTATAATTTTATTCCTGGATCATGGAGCATAAGGTGGCCAGATAGCCTTTGATGAGAAAAGGAATGGCAGTAGTAATGATTTATGTTCCAACAGGAAAAAGTCCATGAACTGGAGGATCAAGTTCAAGTGATGAATCCACTAACCAGACTGGGAGGAATGCAACAGACTTCTGAATGGATTTGCTCATCCTTGCTTAAATTATTTTTTTCTCTAAATATAAGTGCTGGATTCCATTTTGAAATTTGTATGTAACTTTGAAATGCTAGCTCAAGAAATCATACAGTTTTCAAAGGTGATTGGTGAAGATAACTTGCAGCTGAATTCAGGAAAGATTCAATTGCTTTGAACCTGAACTGATACTAATAATTATCATTCCTAGTGCTTTCAGATCATAGACTATGTTAAGCTAAAACTTTTATTCATATTTAATTTTGGGTGCTGTTCTTCAAGGCATTAAAATTAGTTTCCAGTAATGTCAGCTCTTAATTAATTACATTGGCATCCTTGAATGTGCAAGTACTGAATTAACTGTGCCACTACCAGTTTCATTATCACTAGTATGCCCAAATTAATTTTAAGCTGTGATATATAACTCAAGCCATATAAAATGTTATTGTTAGGACATAAAAAAAAATTGATTTGGATAGTAAGTGTTGTATTGAAAATGTTTTTTAGGGTACAGATTTCCTTCAAGTTCTTAGCACTGGACATAGAGCATCTTTCTGGCTGTAATCCATAAAATACTAATGCTTAGCTGTGATTAAGATACCTCTGAACTTCTTTGTAGAGTTTAGTCTCTATTTTCTTAAATATAAGGGAATTTATACCTTTAATGATTGCAATAAAGACTGCAGGAATTGTAATAAATATATAAAATTCCTTAGCGACTTACACACTGCCATATGCTTCCCACTGGAGGCAACTGCATGGGTTTGCTTGTATTTACATGCAAATATATACATATACATGTAGCTGTATACGTATACATGTAAATATTTAAATGTACACACATCTTTACTAGGCTCTAGCTTTTATGGCAGAACAACAAGGCAAATTTCATACAGGGTAAATATGATCTATCCAAAGTGGGAGATGGAAAGCAGGCATTGTGTATTAAACAGTAAACTGACAGTATGGGAAGATCTGAAATTTAGGAGTTGTAGAAAGATATTTTTTTTTGTTTGTTTTGTTTTTTTGTGGTTTTGTTTTTTTGGGTTTTTTTGTTTTGGTTTGGTTTTTTGTTTGTTTGTTTGTTTTTTCTTTTTTTTTTTTTAATTTCAAGAAGGTACATAGAAAGTTTCTGATGCCTTATTAGGGATTAATCTGGAATCTATACATTCACTGAATACTTCAACTGCTGCCTAAATGTCAAGTCGTGGAAAGGTTTCAAGCATAATACCAAATCCAAGAGATTTCTCTGGTATCCAAGATTTATAATCCTCTGATAAGGGAAACATCCTGAAGTAAGTTTCTTCCATGAAATTAATTATCTTTAATATTAATTTTAGAAGCTAAATAACCATATCAGAAAGTCAAGTTCCAAAATTGCAGACCTGGTTCATACTCTACCAAGGTATAGAATATGCTACCATGAATATGATTTCAGATCCTACATCAGTTAAGATATTTGTTTTAAATCTTTTTTACCTGAAAGAAAAGGAGCAAAGGGGGAATCTCATGGGCTGGGGAATGTATTAATGAAGGTGGGTCAGGTACCAGCCTACAAGTTCTCACATCTCTGCCTGGTCTGTCTCATCCACCTGTGTGTGGGACTTTGTGTCACGGTGTGTTCTGGTCTGACCACATTGTGAAATGTGCAAAACTAGAAATGGGACCTCATAGCAATTGTTCCTGACTAGATTGTATATATTTTTGTATAAAACTATCTCATTTACAGGCAGCTTTTGCTATTGTGACCTATGTAATTCTCATTTCATAATGGGCTTCATCTCTCACTTACCCAGCAGTGGAGACTGAGAAGGAGTGCACAAGGGATAGTTTGTGCTTCCAGTGGATGTTTTTATTTTTAAGGCAGAGAAGAGTCTGGACCCCTGCAATGGCTATATGCCGGAAGCAAAATTGCTACTTGACAAACTACTTTCCTTTTTCTGCTATTTGACCATATCTGTGACTGTAAGAAGCACTTAAGTTTTGTGTATTTTCATTCAAAGGAAAAAGGATAGCAATTAAATGTTCCTGTGAGAGAACTGTTGACTTGGAGTGTGTTTTCAGTATGCTGGTCTTCTGAGCAAGCAGCCAGAGAATATCCTCTTGCACTTGCTGCTGCAATGGAAAATGACTACAGGGAATTGGACTGATAGGAGACTCAATCTACATAATTAGCAGGTATGTTACTCTAATTCATGCTGTATCTTACAGTGATGCTTTGGGCTGCAGAAAAGTTTGCCTTTATTATGTATTTGTTTTGTGTCAATACATCTTTTTTATGGAAACTAAGGCTAAATGTTAGGAGGATTATAGCTAGAAGCTGTATAGGATGTGTGTAGAGAAGGGGAAGCTGCTCAGGAGGAAGAGGAGCTGTCTATTCTTTATGTACATAAAGAATCCAAGTTGTGCAGAATTAGTGAGCTTAAGGCTGGCTTGAAAGTGGAGGATGTGAGATACATAAATAATGGACACCACCATCAATTTGAGAATAAACACTTGGTATCAGGGGATAGATAAAGAGTTTCTCAATTTTCTGAGGGCATGGCTTTTAGTCTGTGTTTAGTAATAGAAACTATGGTCATGGGGAGTGGGTGAGATGAGTCTGTGACTTATTAGTCAGCTCTGTGATTGTGTAGTTTTCGTATGTCTAAGTCATGGTAGTAGAAAGAAATAAGGACAATGAAAGAATATAATGTTAGGGTTTTTCAAATATCAAACCAGATCTAAAAACTTGCTTGAAGATATATTTTCTCTTGGCAGACAGTTCATGCATTCTGGAACAACTCAGGAAGTAGAATAGTGAGAGAATGGAGATACACACACACATACATAATAGATGCTCCTATTCAGGTCCAGGACTTACATCTGCTTCAACCAGAGCAGATCAGCTGCATTTATGAATAGAGCCACATCCTGCAGATGAGCAACAGGAGTCCTCTATTTCTAAACTCCTGATTTTTGGGGGGAGTTTGATACTAACTTTTGCTTTACACTTGGGAGTTACAAAGTTAACAATTTTCCTTTTAACTAAATTCCTTTTAACTAAACATAAGAAAACACAAGGCTTTATGGATATATAAAATCTCTTTATAAAAGGCTCACTTCTGTACTGAACCCTGATCTCCAGATGCCTCATAATCTTAAAAAACACAATTATTTCGGGGTACACTTTGTTGTCACAAACTTTATTTCTCCTTCCTTGTTAGAGCTCAGAGGTGGGTTCTGCAAAGACAGTAATCCTTACGTTGGAGACAATATTGCTGATAGGTTTCTATAAGGGCAGAAAATGCCTATAACATGGAGCATAGGTTAAACCACTATTAATTTGTTAGTTGAGAAATATGAGTCTAAGTGTGGTCTAAAATAGGATTTTTATCATAAACTTTTACTGTGGCTTTAATTTTACAATGCAGTGGTTTAATCTCGTAGAGAAAAAATGCTCCTCTGTGATAATGCAGATGGTCAATTTGGGGCAGAATCTGGCTGTCCTGAAAGGATTTTTTTTCCCCCCAGTTTCTAGATAATGGTCTAGCTTATAGATCTTCCCATCTTTGATATTGCATGTGAATATCAGAGGATTCAAAAAATGTTAGGTGAATGAAGAAAAACATTCACAGACTTGGTATACTTTAACTTGTAGTTAAAACTGAATGAAACCTGTGCTGTTTAGAAGCAGATCAGGCCACAGTGTGGAGCAGCAGTGCCTGCAGTGGAAGCTGTCCCTGGTGGAATGCTGGTGTTTGATGTGCCCCATGTCACAGGGGCAGCCTGCCTGCCAGGTACTTGTTTACCCAAGAGCTCCAGGTCACTTCTCTGCCACACATAAACATGGAGCAAAATCTTTGCTGTTGGGGTGCCACACCCCTGGATTTGCCTGGATGTTTTTGTAAGAATGGAAACCTGTTTAAATGGGGCAGGTATTGTGCTCCAGGCTACATGGTGTGCTGCGTTTGAGCAGCACCCACAAATTAACCCAGCACCTGCAGCAAAGCACTATAAACTGTGCCAGCCTCTCCTCCTGAATGATTTGGAGGCTGAGCTCTTTGAATATGAGATTGTTTATATTAATGGTTGAATTAAAACATAAATTCTAGTTTGGCTGAATAGTTTTTGAGAGGAACCTGTGGGAGTTAGGATGGGGGGATCTGCAAGGGAATCCAAAGTTGTGTTCCTCAGCTCAAGGGTAGCAGAGGGAAAGTGGGGATGGCTTTTTTAAGCCTTCAGTCAGGCAAGGTGCTCCCCTGGTCATGACAGACACGAAATTTCTCATTTTGTGTGATGTTCACCATGGTTTGTTGAGTAGCTGCCACCTGGCATGATACTGGGTGTTGGTTTCCACTGCAGTTATTATTGAAGTGCTATTCTAATTAACTGGATTTTATCTGAGTTTGAGGATGATTTGACAACAGACAAAGCCTTTTAAAATTTTCTTTGATTTTACATTTATTTTGGTGAAGCTCACAAAACTCATAAGAGGATAGTGAATTCTTGTGGACTGAAAATAAGTTAGAGTGCTCTTGCTGTTGCATTGATATTTCAGTTCATCACTGAGATAAACACTACAAAGCCAGTAAGTAGGAGGGAGTCAGAGCAAGGAAGAGTGACTAGAACTTGGGGGCAGAAGGGACTAACAGTTTTTCAGGAAATGTTTTGAATGTGATAGATCTTATTACCCTGCCGTGAAATACAACTATTGGGTTGTTGAGAAAGTAGGACCAGAGGGAAAATAAAGCTGAGTTTCAGCTAGCAGAAAAGATGTAGTACAAACAGGCTGGAAAGCCAGGTTTGTGGTTACATAGAGACTGTAAACCCTTGAACTAGCCAAACTGAATTGTTTTCAGTCACATTACAATGTGATTACAGGTTACTCAGTGCTAATCTCTTGTTAATGAAAGCAGAATTCAGATGCAGGCTTATCAGATGTTTTCTACTTATACTTTGTTCTACCAAGGCTTTTGGAGGAGTCATTGTGTACCTCAAAATCTCAGGAATAAGCAATCCATAGCAGAAAAAATAAAACTGTGATGCTGTTACCAGGAAATTTTAAAAGAAGGCTTTGAATAAAATAGACTGCAGCACCTCAATGTGGTTCTAAATTTCTGAAGGTAGAGTGATACTATCTCCTGTAAGAAGTAAAAATCTCTACCAAAGCAATATGCCTACAGGACAGATTTTAATGTCACAAAAATGGAGTTTTACCTCTTAAAATCAGTATGCCCACAGAATTTTGAAGCATACCTGTGTTACCTTCACATGAAATCCAGAGAAACTAAGCAATTATTTGCCTCCCCCTCCCGTCCCATGCAAAGGCTTTGACCATACTAAGATTTACAAGTTCAGAGTCGCTTACCTAAAGGATCTTGCTCCTGCAGGACTAGAACAAATGCCAGTGCCCAGAGGAGAAGCATGGTTCCAGCCTGCCCGGGCTGTGCCGTGCTTGTGCTGGAGAGCCCCGCAGCCTCCTTCCCTCCCTCCCTCCCTCCTTCCCAGCTTCCTATCGACTCCTCGTCCAGCCCTGAGTGCTGAGCTTTAGCCAGAGTTAGGCGGAAATATGCCCAGCCTGAGCCAAATTCTTAAGCTGTTCTCTTCTGCTTCCCTCCTTTTAAAAAACACCCTTCCAGCTCCAACCACAGCCCAGCTACCCAGGCAAGCTGCAAGTGGCCCAGGCTCCCCAAAGTTTTGGGTTTTTTTACGCTTGTATTTATTTGCACAAATTACAATGGAATGCAATAAAAAGCTTTGGATCCTGTAAATACAGCAAGTGGAGCAAGGAAAGGAAGGGAGAAAGGAGGAGGTGCTGGATGTTTCTTCCCCTGTAGAATTTCATCTGGGGCAAGCAAAGCAGGAGCATTGGAAAACACGGTGTCTTTAGATCATCTGAGCTTATAGGACTTTTACCATTATATTCTCTTTTTGAAGAGTGCAGAAACATCTCCTTGGGCAGTACAATGTGTGGCAGTCTTGTGGGAGGTGACAACTGTCTGTGGTGCTTTATGTTTGGACAGTATCATATAGGATCTGAGCAGCCATCTGAGCTCTTCCCAGTTTTGGCAGGGCTTTAGAATTGCTTGGGCTTGGTAACACCGCATGCAAAAATAGCACCATTCATGGTAGCCTGGCAACCTGTGTGGTTTTTAGCAGGATCTTGGTCGAACATTGTTTGTCCTACAGATTCCTGGGTGTTGACTGGATAAGCATCAGCCTGTGACCACTCCAGGCTGGTGTGAAAATACTTAAGGTATTCCCTTTCTGGGATTGTTCTTCATACTCATTTGAGTTGTCTTTTTTCAAACTATTGCAAGAAAAGATGAGAGGCCAGTAAGGCATCCTACTTAACCCTAAAGGCCGTTTTTCAGGATAGACAGTGGTTTAACTATTGAAAATAAACCCCTGCAAACTAGAACATATTTCCTTGGCCTTTACTACCTCCCTAACAGTCAAAAAAATCAAGTTATTTGAATATCTGAAAATGATCCTGTAGAGATGAGATCTTATAGTTCAAATTATAATCATCCTCAGTGATTTCCATAGCAAGTTAGGTTGTAAGCTCAGTTGCAAAGCAAAATAACCTCAATAACAGAGAATCTGTGGCTGGAATTTAGCTGATATTTTTGATGAGGCATAGAACAACCTCAGTGTTTATTATGCCCTCAGGGCTGGTTTGAATAAGTTAACATTCTTATGAAATAAAAAATTAAATTAGCTATGAAAATTGGAGTGGCAGTGTTTTTCTGGGTGTTTTGGCTTGAATGTAGCATACTGCAATTCTTAAGAATTCTTGTTTTGAGAATAAATTTGATTATGCCTGCAGAAAACTTATATACATCTTAATTTTCTTATTAACAGGTCCTGAGAGGGGAACTGCAAAAGGTAACAGTGAGTGTACCCTCAGTTTTACCCTGTTTTTCCATATGAGATGCTCATGTGGTAGGCTGTGATTTTTGAAGTGAGACATTATCTCTGTGTTATCTGTGCTTTGAAGAGAGGGGAATGGGAAGCAGAGGAAGAATATTTGTGAATAGTTGGCTGCTGTTTTCTGAATGTGTTTGTTCTTTACCTCTGTACTTTTTAAAGCAGAATCACCCAATGCATTCCCTGAACTGCAAAGGGAGCCTGTTCATGGAGGATTTCTGCAAGCTCTCTCTGCCATCCTCTATGCCACACACTAAAAAGCAATGAACATTCATTGAAACCATTTTCCCTTCAACACACTGTAAAAAACAAGGCAATTTCCATTCCAGACCACCTTTGCTGAGGCCACTCACCCCCTTTACAGCACATTTCCTTGAGATTCCTCCTGAGTTGCTCTCAGGCTCCTGGAACAGTTCAATCCCTTGAAGGCACTTGCTGCATATTTTTGCATACTGTGTTATGTTTGACTATAGTGAGGTACTGCTCTGATAGCCATGGAGAACTAAACAAAATAGTGTGGGTTTTCTCTAGTATTATCCTCCAGGGGTTGTTTCTGTAATCAGAGAGTAGTTTTTTCCACTGCAGGGAAATGTAGCCAGAAGGAATATTTCTGCCAAGTGGGATTCTGCTTTTCAGTAGGACTACCTGTCCTGAGATTTTTGGTCATCTTGGTTAATTACCTCAGATGGCTTTTGTAATTTATAAATACTTGGAAACTGCAGGGTAAGACAACTGGCAACTAAAGTACAAAAAATCTGAGGATGTGACAATACCCATTAAATTGTAAAGCAGATTTTTCAGAAGACAGAAGATGTGAGAGCAGAAGAAAGAATATGATGCAAACATATTTGAGTTCTGAGAAGTTAGTCAGTAACTGATTACCATCAGAGAAAACATTCTTTAGCACATTCATCTTGGAAATGGCCATATATGAGAGCACAATGAGATCATATGAATGTAGGTTTGCACAAAATCCAGCTGTTGAGATGTTCCCAAGATACTGGCAGCCAAAAAAAGCATACCAGTGAACAGGGATGTGAATTTATGCCAGCAGGCAGTTTGGTGAAAGGGAGAGCAAACATAAGGATTAAGTCTATTTTGGGAGGTGCTTTTTTGTTTGTTTTTGGTACAGTCTTCCTATCTCTTTCTTAGATTAGTAAAATGCTTGGCAAAAGCAATAAACTGCACAATGATCCCACAGGGTGCATAGGGAGAAGGAATGGACTAAATAAAGGGTATATGTTGACAGAGGACATATGTGCCATGTGAAAAAATCAGATTGTTATTGGGCATGAAATCCTGCAGCATGGGCTGACAAAGGATATAGCTGAGCTAACTCTTGGGAAAAACAGGACTTTATGTGAAACACTGAGAAAATTAAGTGGAGATTACTTCAGGAGACAAAAATATGGTAGGAAACCAATCCTTGTAGGGGGAGGAAAGTGCCTTACCCTGAAGAGAAGGAAATTAAAGAGAATAATCACCACCCTGGATTGAACACTGGTGGATGATGAAATCAGTGCAAGGTTTGTGTAGACTGCCTACCTGCCCTTGAGAGAAGATTTGTCTCCATCAGACACTGTGGAGGTACCTTAGGCTCTGGTCACAGGCTTAACTTCTGTCAGCTGCTCATGACCAGAAGTTCCTGCTACTTGGAGGCTGTTGAGTACCTAGTGTGAATTGAGACTTGTTACATGATCCATTTGGAAGAGGTCACTTACTTTCACTCTCTTAATTAATTTGGTTTCTGACTGCTGGGTTGGAACAGCTGTTGAACAGATGCAGAAGCAGAATTTTATTACCTGCAGAGGCTGATTTATGCAGAGCAGGTATGCAGCTTTTGGGCTGCTTCTCAGGGAAGCAGAAGTTTGCTCTGCAACAGTTCTGTTTAGTGAGCAGATGAAGGGCCTCTTGCAGAGGTGGTTTCATTAGAATGAAGCAGACATTGTCATTTAAAGGTCTGGCCAGTAGTGATTCCCAGCACCATCCCTGGCAGTCCCCATGGAGCCTCCATGCCTCTGCTGCTCATGGGGTAGCCTCTGTTGGAGTTACAGATCTTATGGCTGCAGCCTTGAATAAGTGATCACCTTCATGTTCTGTGCCAGTGCAAGCCCCTCTCTGGGGTGTTGTATATCAACTGGTACTCGTGTTTATTATCTCGATTTGCAGGGGACATCAAAAAGTGTAAAGTTCTTCTGCTATTGTCATAGAGGCATAATCTGTGATGCACTTAAAAACCCCATATCACATGGCTCATAGTGTGAAGTGCTGTGAAGATCAGCTCTGTCTCTGTCCTCCCTGGAGAAGTTAACAAGTGTGTGTGTCATGGAGCAGGCAACTCTGATCCAGCCTTCTTCAAAACAATCCATTTTGTGCTACGCCTAAGGCCAGCAGTGAGTCAGCTACAGGAATTGACTCTCTGGTGTCATCTTGGTGCCAGCACACCAGGCTGGATTCTGTTTGCCAGCATTAGGTAAGCATCCCATGGCTTCAGGCTGTTTTCAGTCTGTGTCCTCAGCTTCCTGAGCAATGATCTGCAAGGAAACTGAATCAGAAAGCTGAAGGAAAAGGTGGGTCACAGGGAATATTAGTGAATTATGTTGCTTGTTTTGTATTTTCAACTGGTTGTTATGTCCTTTCATTTCAGGTATTTTATGAAGCCTTCCATGCCTCAGGAACCCTATGAAATATGATATGCAGTGTGCCCACCCATTTTAGTGAAAAGAAACCTTTGTCCTTAGAAAGTTGGATTAACTATATTCCCAGCAAAATTAGCGATTCAGGAATAGACTCTTGACTCCCAGTCTTGTATTGCACATGTGGTGATCTGATATTTGCTATATTTTCTATTGCAGAAGGTTGTGGCCCTTTGCTGTTGTAACTATATGTGCACCCATTTGAGTCACATAAAAATGGGAAATAGGTCTGTAAGTTTGTGGTGGATAATATTCAGAGAAAATAATATGGGGGAAGTACTTAATTATCCCCAAATTAGAATTACTCAGCTAGTGTCTTTAGCAGATCAGTATTGCAAACCACACCAATTGAGATAATTACTTGAAACTGAAGCCACAATTTCGTTCCATGAAGGACCTGCTAATATCTGAGAAGCTGTTCATGTGTTGAGTAGCACCTTGCTGAACACGAGTCATGACAAACAGCAGTATAGCAAAGGTCTGTTACCTTTCTGTGGACCTTTCTCCATTAGGGAAGGCATCAGCCATGTATGTGAAGCCTTTGCATATAGGTAATGTTTACCATGTGAGTGGAAATACCTAACAAAACAGAGAAACAGCTGGAAATAAATCCCGTTTTTGTTTGTTACTCATCACGGTCTCCTTTCCTCTTAATTACCACGAGGTCATGGAAAATTGTAAGGGGAAGAATGATCTGCCAGAGAAAGAGGCCAAGCTAATCACTCCACTGCTATTTCTCTGAAAATTTACAGTATGTGTATAATTTTGAAGCCAACCCAGTAAAAATCCCTGGTTAAAATTCCTTTTAAAATACGTGTGTGAGTGAATATGCAATACTGTAGCAGGATGATAGTAGTTTCTTTGTTATTACAGATCCCTTACGTCTTTAGCTGTAATTTTTCTTCAAACATGTTTCCAATACATGTTTCCAGGCAAAGAGTGAACAAGAATGTGTATGAATTTTTTTCATCCTGCTGCCTGTGTAGTTAATCACATGATGGATCCTGTCCAACAAGATCCCCCACAGTACAGCTAGTTATTACTGTATGGTACTGGCTTCTCACCTCTTTAATTCCAGCTGAAAAACTGCATTAGGAGACAACTTAAATACTTTCATAATGCCACTACTTAGTAGGAGAATTTGTGGTAGTTGCCATGGGAAATAGCATAACCATAAGAAGGAAGAGAAGGGCCCACGAGAAATTTGTACTAAAAGTTGATCTGAGGCATGAAAAACCTTGTGAGCATATGAACAAATGAACAGATTAACATACTCCACAAACTCTAGAGGCAGGACATTAAGTCCAGTTGTTGGAAAACAGATGTGAACTCAACTATTGTCCTCCACCCCTTTTCTAAATTTTTTTTCTAATGAGTTCATTAAAGTGCAATAGGTTCCATGTGTATTTAGGAGGGAGCCTGATGGTGGCTACACTTGCTATTAGTTTGCTGTGTCTGCATGCACAGCTTAGTTAGTGTTAAGGATGAAAGAAGTAGGAGCAAGAATTACCACCTGAAGCAGCATCCATGTAGGAAATTGGGATAGCATGGATGCTGTTTCCAATGTCAGATTTTAGGAAATTCTTCCTTGCCTTAAGAGACCAGTTGGCTCAAAGTAAGTTAAGAGATATGTTACTGTCTTCTGTCCAGATGCAGTAAAATGCTTTAGATTCTCTGTCCCAAATGTTCTTTAGTTCAGACCCACCACTGGAACACTTTGTAAGAATAACAGAAATATTATGTCTTAATTATGTCAAATATTAATCTATGCCATTCTGTAATTTTTATTTCTGTAAGTGCTATTTGTTTTTATCGTTTAGATTACTCCTTTTTTGCCATCTACACAATAATGGATGACTTCTATAGTGGTGACTATCTAATGTCTCCTCTCATTAACACTGAGAAAGGAGGAAATACAAGATTAGAGGATAAAAAAGTCGAAGGGAAATGGAGGGCTCATTGCATGTGTTCGAGGAATAAGAAGCATCAAAGGTGAGGACAGAGGCCAATTGAATCATCAGGATGCTATAAATAATTCTTAAGTAATCTCTTTATCATTAAAAAAGTGAATTAGGAGAAGCTGGTGGGGCATAAGCCTATGGTTTGAATTTAGAAGAAATTATATCAGTCCAGGGTGCACAGAGTGTTCTGCTGGGGCCCTGGGAGGGATTGATTGCACAGCTTTGATGGGATTGCTGGAAGGAGAGCGTGGGAGCAGCGGAGGCGAGGCAGGGCGGGGGAAGCAGCCCGGGGAAAGGGGAGCGGGCTGGCAAACACGAGTGGATGGCCCCGGGGAGCTGCCCCACCGGTGGCACCGAGGTGACCTGTTTGTGGCCACCAGCTCACCCCGGGGCCGCTCCCTCTCCTGCCGCACCTCTGCTCCTTCTCCTGGCTCTCGCAGCGCCGGGCGCAGCCCAGGTGAGCTGACCGCGGCACGGCGTGAACTGCAGCCCAGAGCTCAGCGATGTAATCACCCTCAGCGGAGCCAGGGAGGCGGATTTGGCCCAGGGAGTGTCCCGGGCCAGGCACAGCCCGGCTGCTCCGTGCTGACCTTGAGCGTGCTCAGGGGAGCCGGGCTCAGGCGGGGCTGCTGGGCGCACCCCGGCCAGCGCTGCTGCTGCCGCCGCTGATAGCTCCGGAGGCAGTTTAACCCTCTGGAAACATCGTGCAGTAATCATCTATAGGCTGTGGCAAACCAGAATCCCTTTGGGAGTTAGGTCTGTTAAAAAAAAACCCCAAAATTAATTGCGTTTCAGCTCACGTTCACTTGCCATTTGAATCCCTGATGATCTCTGTTAGTGAGAAAAAGGTATTTCAGTAGTTGAAATTTACTTTGAAATTATATGGTGGCACTGTGATGGTCTGATGTGTCTGGAACAGCAGAAGTGAAGGGGCTGATCACAGCTGCAGCTCTCACAGACTATCAAATGTGATTCCCTATGCGGGTTTCAGCCAGTGCAGTTCCACTCTGTGTGAGCACAGCTGCGTGGCCAGTGCTTTAGACCCAGACAGACAAAACCCCTGGAGCCAGTGATAACATAAGGCATCTTGTGTTATTCGAAGATAACTGCGTACAGTCTTTGCTCATTAATATAATTTTGTGGGGTGCCTTAGAATAGTCTACTGGGTACTTTCTGCAGTGCTAATCTGCTTCCTCTTCATGTATTAGAAATGTTATCCTACCACTTGAAACTGAGATAAGCACGATGTTACTGTTAAATACCTCAAATAGCAGCACAAAATATTTCACTGGTTCTTATCAGTTATTTAGTCAGTTATTAGTAGAAGAGAATGTACATTTTTTTTTTTTTGTATCAGCAAGGCACAAACTTTGTGTTGCCAGTTTTTCGTCATCATGATGCTATTGGTTCAGCATCTTAATATTAGACTTCTTGTGGATATAGATACTATTTTGAGGAGATAATTTTTGGACTCTAATGTAAACTTTTGCTCTTTGCCTTGAAAAATATCTCATCCTTTCTACAAAATGTTTACATAAAACAATCTGTCCCACATAAACAGATATGGTCTGTCCCATAACTTTAGATAAAACACATCCAGGCTTGCTCCAGCAAATATGTTCTTTGAATTGATGCCTGCCCTTTCTTTCAGGCTCTGTGAAATGCAGCTTGGGGAAGCTACTTCTGTTTCCACTGATTTCAATCTACCTTGTCAGCCTTTTCTGAGATCCCTAAAGATAGCAAATGGGAGGGTGACATTTTACTGCTGTGGGTCAACTGGTATCTGACAAATATAAACAAATAAAAATATAAACACTGGGGGCTGAGACTCTGGTCTGCTCTATGAATATTGATTTATGGAGGATGTGAGATGGGAGTTAAATTAATATCTTTAATTAGAAGGAAATTGGAAACTTTTTGGTGCCTATTCTTTTTTTCTTTTTTTTTCTTTCTTTTTTTTTTTCAGGGTCCATCTCTTTATGAGTTGTCTTTATTTATTTCTTTATCCATACTGATGATCACAGTGGTTTACCACCACATTTGCATCAATAAGTTGTATAATCCTCAATTATCATTTTGGTTTTCTGAGTTGCTATTCTCTAGAAACTTTTATTGTTTTTCTTGGCTTAACTGCAGACTGTCTCCACCCTCTTTCCTTCTGCAAGTGATCAAATTCTGAAAAGAATTCTCTGCTTTGGATAGACTATTACTTCCCACCCATGCTGTTCTCACCGAGGTTGGAAACATTATTAATTTTATTTAGTGTAGGGAAAAGCTTGGCTAACCCTTCAAAACAATCTTTCAAGTCCTGTAATTCAATAAAGTCCTTATTTACAATGGCCACAGCTATTTTTCTCAGTGCTGTCCAAGCTGAGTCCTCTCTGGTTACAAGAGAATGAAGCATTGTTTTCCATTCTGACAGCAAAATGGTTCTATTTTATTTTTTAGTTCAGGAAAAGTGCAGCATAACCTTGTTTAAAAGGTTCTTAGAAAAAGAAGCAGCTGTTACTCTCCACATTATGCTATTTTTAATGGGTTTTGCTCCAGGGACTGAGGGAGAAAGACTGGCAGTTATATATGACCTGGTGAGTGCAAAACTCTTATTCTGAGACTTGGATTTTCCAATTCTTTCCAGTCCTAATCATTGCTTTTTTACACACATTGCTTTTTTCAGCACATGAACTCTGAATTTCAGTTCTGTGATTAAACTGTATGGTTTATTTCTTTCTTTGGACTCAAAATTATCTAAGTACAGATAATATTTTATTATGATGTGGATAAAACCACTTCCCCAAAACTTCCATTTCAGATGTACACAGTGCCTCTGACCAAGTCAGGTTTTACTGAGGTCTCAGCCTAAAGCAGGGCAGATTAAAATGATGATTTCCTTGCACAAACACACAAAGTGTGGGTGGTGGCAGCATGGTAGTTGTAAATGAAACCTTTGGAAAGCTATACAGCACTGAGGCATTGGCTTCCTTCCCTTAGGACCCACCAAAGACCATCTGGAAAGGAAGTAACAAACTCTGGATTTGAAAAGAAATGTCATCTGGGGTGACCTGTAACTTCGTGTAGTCCTTGACAGTTTCATGGCAATTGCGTTAGATATCACTTGACTGTACCAGCAATGCAATTATATCTTACTTTTCCCTTCCTTCCACCCATATAAAATAAAAAAAATCAAAGCTGAAAGCTAGTTTTTCCTTCCTGTGGTTATTGTGGTGTTTTTTAAAGTACTGTGGACAGGTTTGGCAGTGGTAAGGGTTTTGAAAGAATGTTTGACATGGGCTGAAATCTGCAGCAGAAATTTCTGAAGATCCTTTTTCTAAAACACTTTTAGAAGTGTTTTACAGGGATAACAATAAAGGATCCCAAAGATCCTTTCTCTAAAACACTTTTGCAAGTGTTTTGCAGGGATAAAAATTCAGTGTTTTGTGTACTTCTGTCATGCAACAGCTTGGTGAATTTTTTTCCAGCTTCTTGACCAAATGCTTCTGAGAAGTCCTTGTGGTCATGCAGCAAGTGTCAATCACAGATCAGAGCCTTGTTTGTGGGAAGCTGAATTCGTGTCAAGACTTGAGTGCATCAGTCTGGACCCCAGATACCCGAAAGCCAAAGGCATTGTCATTTTCACTGCTATAAAGCCCCATTTCCTGCCCACCATTGCAGTTCAGATGTGTTGTGAACGAAGCAGTGACTCCCTTTGCCTTCTCTCTGCCCTTCAAGGCACCAGTGAAGTTGACCTGAAGGTAACTTGGCTGCAGGGCTGCAAGTGCTGGCAGCAGCTGAGTGCATTTTTTCGTCATCTCTCCTGGCAGCAGCATGCTGCTGGGCTGTGGCCACTTGTAGCAAATGGCACCACCACAACCTGCACATCCACCACCTGGAAAAGGAAGAATAAAAGGGGTTTGTGTGTGAGAAATTGGAAGAAATGGTGAGTCTGGAGCTTCATCAGTACTGATGAAGTCAAGAGAACATGGGCCTGCCTGCCACAGCAGTGTAGGGAAGGCTCCACCAGCACAGCTCAGACTTTCCAGAGATCCCAGAAGAGTATTCGACTGTCCCATATAAATCAGATGATAGCATTTCTCGTGATATCCTGTGGTTAGAGTTAGGTCACAGCTTGGGTTACATTTTATGACGTATCTGTTCTCTATCTTGGAGATTAGGATTTTGCATGCTCTCAGTAGAAAGCAGAGGGTACTGAGGGACCACTCATACCTGAAAATGGATACCTGGTCCATCTCCAGGCAGTCTGGAGACTGTGGTACATCAGGGATGTATTTGAGAGGAGAGGTACCACGAAAGGACCTCTGCCCCATCCCCACTGCACAGCCATTCTGTATTTGGAAGTGTGACTCTACCTTTGCTAGTGATCTCTCAGGGCAAGAAAGACAGATTTAGGTGGAGTTTATATAGCTATATACATATATATTTCTATATAAATATATAGATATATAGGTGTCTATATAGATATAGCTGTTACCACAGCCCTCCCCCTAGATGGTCTTTTCATTTTTTTATGATCTAGATACCAGTATTTTTCTGCTACAGGGACTTGTGCCAAGACAAGATGTGAACAAATTGAGCTGTCTCGTTGTTGCCTCAGTCCTGAGGACCTGTGTTCCTCGGTGTTGCCTTAAAGAGTCCCTGCAGAGACTCAGCCACCCCAAACCTGGCATCCCTGTCCTGCTGCCCAGTCCCTGCAGCCACTCGGGATCATGCTCCACAGCTAAACAGTATGTAACTAAAGCTTCAAGTGCCCTGCTAACAGAGCAGGCCAAGCATAATCCAGGCCCTGACTCAAATTGACAAGGACAGGTTGGGCTCTGAAATAATCTCTTTAAATAGCAGCAGCCACCTCTTTCTAAGGCACTTCCCCCTGGCAGCGCTGAGAGCTGCTTACAGCACATTTTCTGCCATTTCCCACCCAGCAGTGCAGGGCTCACACTTCTCACAGGCAAGTGTGTCCCTGCCAGCAGCCTCCCAGCTCTGCTCGGCACCAGGAGTTACAATGAATTTTGCAGCACAGTTTATCTACTTCAGGGTCTTAAAAAACAGAAGTCCCAGGGAGTGCTACAGGGAAGACGAAGACTACGATCCTTTCTGGCAAAGGTTGGAGAATATTGCTGTCTGACTTAGAGCTAGAGTGCTCCTTTATCCCCTCAGGGGTCATGGTCAGCCCTCGGGGTGCACCCAGGGCCAGGCCCACGGACATGGCACCCCCTGGACCCCTCCTGCCTCCTTATGGTGACGTAGTTGGAGTTTTGCTTCGCCTCGTTGTTTATTTAGTCGCTGTGCTGTATAGGTAATGCTTTCTTTTTCCTTTCCTTACTTTCTTTAAAAACCGAACAAAAATAAATCCAGGAAATTGTTTGTAATTTTCCATAATCTCCCAGACTTCTGTGGGTATGAGTTGCTCTTGGAGTTATCCACTAGAAGTGGTGGAGATTTGAGTATTTTTAGCACTCAGAGTTCAGCTTTTTTATTTCTTCACGAGTACGGTATCAGAAATAACCCTAAACAGGCCAATGGACAGCTGAAAATTTATCTTGGGATAGCCCATGTCAGATCCTGTTATTACAGTTCCATGGTTGTCTTTGTTATGGTGATCTTAAATTCCTGTTTTCAGACTTGGACGGTGCAGATGGAATTTAAGAGTCATCTTAGTGTCCTTGTGTAGCATGAGCTGAGGCTGTGCACACACATGGCATGGTGGTGTTGTGCAACCTCATGCTTAACCTTTTCCATAGCTTGTTTCTCCCTCAGTTTTATAATCTGGTCACCACTCTTGAGATCATGCTCTGGTTTTGCCAGATGTGGTACAAACAAGGAACAATTCTCATTTCCTGCATCTTCTTGTCACAGATGTTGCTAACATTTAAGGCATAAATTGTTTCAGTGGGCCTGATGCTGTTAACAAAGGGGAAGACAAGGTCTTTTGCACTGCAAAGAGGGCTTGCCCAAAGTCACCTATGATATGCCCTGCTCTGCAGTGCACTGCCAATCTCCTTTCAGTACAGGACCACTCTTCCTCTATTTTAAGTTATGCTATTTGTTCCTAATTGGAAATGGATTATGGAGATGCGTTAGTCACCAGAAAACATCTAGACTCAGAATACATTTAACTTAGGGAAAAGTTTAATTGCTTGAAGAGTTTTAGCTGCCAATGTGCAGTGTTGGATAGTGATCATTTGACATGCACAGCTATGAATGTCCTATAGGAACTTTTGAGAGGGATGGGTCTGTTTGAGAGATAGTTGGTTGCCTCTGCTTCAACATTTCCATGATGGGTGGCCTTGTGAATTCTTCTTGCTTTCAGATTCCTTTTTCTAGTGTTATCTATTTAGCAGCTGACACCCAGTTGCCATTGCCAGCAGTAAGTGATGACATGTGCATAGTGTGTGCAGAAGAATGGCAGTCAATTATGACTACAGATGAAGGCACAGATAGTGCTAGGCCCAGGCTCTGGTAAATCTGACTTACTAAAAGTAAGGAGAGATTTTATCAGAGGTGATAATACAGCTTGGTTGTTTCCTGCATGAGCTTGAGCTGTCTTTGTGTTGCTGGTGCAGTGTCACACAGGTTTGTCAGACCTGTGTATGGTGAGTGGAGTTAGAAAGGCCTGCTCAGCCTCAAGGCTTGGTTGTTATGTACCAGTCTGTGCTGGATGGTCACAGTGCTTACACTTCTGTCCTCCAGGCTGGTTACTAAGCCCTGATCTCTTCGTCTTTAAGACCCTCTGATAAATAGCCCTGCGGAAGTCTTAGGCAAGTCACTGGAGCTGTGTCCCAGTTTCCATCAATAAAGTTGAGCTAATATTTGCTGAACTTGTCTTTCTGCTTAGGGGAAGGTGTTGGTGATTCCTATGTGACTTAGGAACAATTACTTTGCATAGGGTTTGGGTATATAAATGTCAGACATGCATTTTGTATTTCCATCCTGTATGTGCCACTAGTTGGAGTGATACAGTCTCAAATGGGTGTTTCTAAGCACTAGTATTGCACAAAACACTGATAATTCAAGACAGTCATATTTAGAGTGCAGTATTGTCTTCGATCCGTTTTGAATTTATTGTCAAAGAGAGATATTGTGTTCCCTCCCTGTGTCTGGAAGAGTTTACTTGTCACCCTGTAGTGGTGTGTAGGACACTCAGACACTATATAGTGCATAACCTGGAATTCCTGGTGGGGAAGATGACATTTGTTATGATCCTTCTTGACACTTTTATCTCAGCAAGCCTCTATTTTTCTACCATTTGTCTTTCATAAAGTCCCAAGTGCACAAGTTGCTGAGATACTTGAAAATTGCTGCTATTGCAGTATTTGGATGTATTTGGGGATTGGTAAAAAGGTAGAAGAGGAGTTGAGATGGAACAGGAATGTTTAAGGGCTACTGGGAAAGGGGATTGCAGCAAAGAAGGAAAGTATCAGAGGGGTCTGGGAGGCTCAGGCAGCGAGTAGGGTCAGAGGAGACAGTGCTGGGACATGGAATTAGAAGGATTAATGGAGCTGGAGAGGTTCTGGGTAAAACGGATTTGGTGAGGGAAAGGGCCCTCTCTGTCATATCCTGGGACTGCCTCTTTCTCACGCCTGTAAGGGGAGATCCCAGCCCCAGTCACATGCAGTCATAAGCCAAGCACACTGATACCTGCAGCAGGCTGCTCTCCCTGCCTTGCCCCCTGCACATGACCCATCTCTGCTCAACACTGAGGAAGGAGGCACAAGTGGCTTTAAGGGGTCACCTTGTGCTTTAATAAGTATTCTGAACTTGCAGGCGTAAGATCTGAGCCCAGTTACCTGAAAGCAGATGACAAATATGTCTAAAGCTGTATTTTACCAATGTCTCTTGGTTAGTGTGCTCCAGCAAAGTCATCAGGGAGCCTGAAGATGATGGCGGCATATAGGTATGAGCTTAAGAAACCCTTACACCCAAAACATTAAAAAAGGACAAAATTAAAAATCCACATGTAGAGAACATGTGCATATGAGTTTGAAGTGGTATTCAAGCTTAACATTTTGTGACTGCTCAGCCCAGCTGGGCATTGGAGTTGGAACTTCTTGTCATGGCACAGGCCTACAAGGGTGCTAATGTATTCCACAGAACTTGTGCCATACTGTTGTCCACAAAAATCAGATTCCTTACCTGGTGTGCAGCAAGCCAGTAATTACACACTTAGAGAGCCGTTCATTATAGTTGAGAGTTGCACAAGCCTGGGTGCTCTGTGGATTCCACAAATCAAGCACACCAGCTATCAATGCTTTTTACTATCTATATGTTTTAACAAACAAAGGAATTAGCTTTCATTTGCTACAAATTCTCTTATTAATTAGTATTCTATCTTCTGTTGGTTAATGATTCTCTTGTTTCTCATGCCAGTTGGTCCTCATGCTCAGTCTTTCTCTTCTTTTGGGTCAGTGGTTTCTTGGGTTGGTGGTCGCAATCTGCCCCTGCCAGGATCACCTTTAACCCAGCTGGAGCTGATTTCAGCACAGCTGCTAGGTTGGCTTTGTTTTCATCTAGGGAATTCTGCCAGATGTCCTTGGAGCCCATAAATTCTGCGTTTTTTGTGTCCACTATCAGTGGTACATCCTTCTCCCCAAGATTTGTAACCTCCTATGAGGTCGAAAATCATTGAAGCCTGTCAAGCCCTAAACATTCAACCAAGTAATTTGCTTTTCTAGCACACAAACATCACTTAGAGCTTGTTAACTGCTATTTCCTGGATTAAATCTCCCTTCTTGTTGATTAGGCTAGAAAATATACAAATATAAAACATCAAAAGCATCCTTGCTTAAGAGAATTTTTACATTTGCACATTTTGCAACACTGTCAGTCTCTCTTAATAGTGAATGTGTATCACTGTGAATGCAGATGACAGAAGCTGCTGTAGAAATGACAAAGAAAGGCTGAGTTTTCAGCCTTATATTAAAATTAGTTTCCTTTTGTGACAGTTGAATTTCCATCTGTGAACCAGTACATGGGAATGTATGTCCATAATTCCAACTTCATGTCTGCCTCAAAACTTGTTTCATTTTGAAAGTGTAAAAGCTGCCAAATGGCCAGCTACTGGCACTGGGTACATCTGCAATCAAAATGGCAACACTGGGTCAAGCCAAAGAGCTGTCCTCCTCTGTATCCTCCTCTGTGTCCTCCTCTGTGTCCTCTCTCTAGGGGTGGCCAGTGGGAGAAAAAGAGAAGCCACCTAAGACACTTTCTCACATATGCTTTCATGGAGTTTGCCAAGTGTCCAGGGGCTTCATGAATCACAGATTAATTGTTGAATGATGTGAGTATTGGTCACCACTTCCATTTAGTTGTGCATTTTTAGGAGCCTGTTTACATTGTTGCTCTTCATAGAGTCCTCTGGCAATGGGTTCTGTGAGCTAATTATTTTCTTTAAGAAGGGAAATTTAAAATTTTCTCCCTGATACTTTCATACCATCTCCCCCTAACATTTATACTGGGCAGAATGGTGATTAGTCTTTCACAATTTTCTATTCCCTGGACATGCATGATTTTGCAGATTTTTCTCCTTCAGTTTTAGAAGTTGAGGATATCCAGCACTTCAGTTTAATCTGTTTAGTCTGTTTTGTGGGTCCTGATGGAGGCAATCTGAATGTACTTCACAATGGGGACAGGTAACTGTCCATCACTGCACACTTGGACACTTCTTTATCTGTCTAACAAAGGCAACAGTTGTGGTCTTCAGGTATAATATGCATTATTGCCTTTCATCTTCCCAATATTATTCTTCCTTATTTTTTAATATTTTTATTATTTTTTATTATTTTCTTGTTAATATTGCTATTTTTGAATTTTTTCCCTAGTGCTGTTTAACTTGATGAATATTATCAGTATGTCCAAAAACCAAACTGGAAATAGAAAAATTATTCGTTCCAAGTTGTTGCTTTTTATTATTGTAGGTGTGCATTTTGGTACACACTGTCTTTGCATTGCCTTTGAGATTTTAAAATATGTAAAGCTATCTACTTTAACAAATTATATTTTTTTTCCTGTGCCTTAATTGTTTATGGAATGTCTGCATATGGATCTTCTCTTTTTTTTTTTCCAGTTGTGCTGAGCAGCTGTTCTTGAAAAAGTAGGTTTATAAACTGTATTTTCATGTTTGCTTTTACTAATCACTTTAAAGGTAAAATGTTGTAATTTATAACCATGTAACAAAGCTTGCCAGCTGGGTGTTTGTTTTATGTCTGGAAATAAACAGACCTTTTAATGAAAACTTTTGACAAACTCCAAAAAAGGAAAAGCTCCATTTGAAAGGAGCAGTGTTTTATAGTGCTGGGGTTTGTATTTATACTGGCTCAGACCTTCATCTGGTGGACATGATTGCTGGAGTAGGGGCTATATTTTGTTACTGTGCTTGGGAAGTCATGTGCTGTGTTTTCGTGAGCACTTGCATGCTTTGCTGCCTGCTTTGGCTGTTCCTGTAAAAGAAATCCATATAAGTCTCTGCCAAGCATGTGGAATGCTTTTGAGGCAAGAAATACTTTTGACCCAACAGGGTCATTGGTTGCCCATTTGTGATGGGATAAAACCTCAGCCCTCTGTTTACCTGGGGAGTTTGAGAGCTCTGGGAGGGTCTGTGGCACATCCAGGTGGGCTCAATGTGGGAAAATGTCATTCTCCAACGTGGATGAAACGTGGGTGTAGAAGAATCAAAGTTATTCTGAAATAAATACATACAATACATATATATACAGCTGCTGACCTTTCAGATGCAAATGTATGATAGTTTTCATATTAAATATTGAGATGGTAACAATTCAGATGTGCTGTAAACCTAGCTCAAGCCTGAAAAGCCTATACATATTTTACAGCTGTTTGATTTCTGTTCCTCTTTTCCAATGATCACAAAGTGTTGTCTCCTTTGGAGTCCTGAGCAGACACTCACTGGTCATGAGATTGGTACTGCACATAAAGGACTAAGAATATGATTTATTTCTCTCCCTTTTTTTCTGCCAAAAAAGGGAAACCTAACACTAGGGCAAAAAAATCAATATACCATTTTGGTCTTTTTATTTGCAGATACAAATATTTGATGGCACTAATGTAGTGAGGCATTGCCATGGACTTCTAATTTTTCACAGAATCCTGCTTCATCAATAAACTTCTTGTGGTCATCTTTGGCTGGATGTTTTTATAGACTTTTTGATTGCAACAAATACAATGAAAAATGAGAATTGTTCTTCCATCTCAAATGCCAGTTGGATAAAAATTTGGCCTATAAAATCACAAATTTTTGATCTGCCTGGTTTTTTTACCCTACATAGACCCCTTTAACCCATTTCCAGTGCAAGAAACATAATTCATTGCTAATGCTTGCTAAACATTTTAGACAGTATGTTCAGAAATAAGAGGTAGCTGTTCTTCCTTTTGGAGTGGTTATTGGAGTCTGTGATAGGGAAAATCTTTTTTCAGAAGGGAGAGGTATGGAATGAACTCTTAACAGCTCTGTGGCCTCTTGGATGCTGCTGGTGTTGTTTCTGAGGGGGCTGTGCTGTGACAAGTTCACAGGGTTCAATCTGATCTGGTTCTCAGCTTGAATTAAGCAGACTAACGTGCACCCAAACTAACACTGGAAGCTTAACATCTTTATGAAGTGTTCCAGCTGTCTAACCCCGATGGAGCAGAGATGCAGAAAAGTATAGAACAGAGCTACTTGATAAGTTATTTGATTTAAAAGCATAATGCCTGTATCAACTTTGAGATACAGTATTGGGAAAATACTTTAAATCACAAGTTTCAACATAAAAAGGTTACAAATGTGTATATACTTTATTTATCTTAGAAAATTAGTGTTCTCAATTTTGGAGAGAGAAGACCTTGCTACAAGAATTTTCTCCTGTGAAGATATACAGAATGATTGATGCTACTGGTATATTACTTGATTCTAATAATAAAACATTTTATGTTGCCCATATTGTTATGTGAATTTCTCAGTGGAAAAATTGGAAGTGTGATAGGAACCAAAGCTACTGGCACAGATTACTGATACCATTAAGGAAATGGATGATACTGCCCAAAGTGGGCAATTGCTCAAAAAACAGATGCTTCTAAATATTTTAAAATTCTTTTGAAAGTCGCTGCAAAGCATATTTTATGGTGTTGATCACTGCTGTAAAATGTGTTTTATCCAGCCCTGCTGATGAATAACTGCAAAACTTAGACCCAAATTATTCTAGGATAATGGTAAATATTTTTTGCTGGAGATAATGCTGGAATCTCGGACATAATTTAACATGTTTGTTTTTAGAAAACCATTTCTACCAAATAGTTTAATAGTGAGTCATGCAGAGGAGCTTATACCATCTGTCAAATCATAGCCACAAACCAGGGGTGGTATCATCTCTTTTCTAAATCACTGGTCTCCTGCTTAATGCTCCTTTTACCCCATAATAATTTCCAAATTCCAATGATTCCTAGAAGTTATGCGTTTATCTGTTAATAGGACTGCAAAATTCTGCACTCCAGTATATTGTTCCTTGTGAACTGAATGCTATGGACCATAGAGCCAGGGAGTTGAAGGCAGCAAATCCAGCAATTTTTTTCTTGCGGTGTTGCCTCTCCTAAGTTTCTTGGGGAAGGAGACTTTAGTGCCACCAGATTTCCACACATGTATTTAGCCATGAAATGTTAACCCACAGATCAGAAGACCTAGTTCTTTAGCTCTGTAGGAGGATATAATTATTATCCCTTAACAAAGTGATTTCCCTCCCATCAGTTGATGGCGGTCAGGAGCACACTCTGCAAGTATGCAAGGGTAGAGACAAGACCTCTTGTGTACAGTGCAGTGGCATTTGGCACTCTGTTAATAGTTTATGGGAATGGTCTGCAGCAGCTGCTTGCCTTTTTTAGAAAAAGATAGAACTGCCTACAGAAAATACAATTCCGGTTATTCCAAAATTTTTGGAAGCACTGAACTAGGATCATTGCTGGTTGAATACTGAGTACTAAGGAAGGTCTGACTGTCCAGACAACTCAGATTATGTATTTCTTATTTTCTTGGGTAGGACAGTTTCCCAGTTTGCCCATGTACATGTTGGGTCATTTGTGGCTTTTCTAACAGCTGGAAGGTTTCAGTATCTTTCAGTGCACCTACAGGAGGGTAACAGGACAGTAGTAACTCACTCTGCCTGTTCAAGGCCCGCAAAGAGCTACTGAGATGTGCATCTTTCTAAAATGTTAAATATCAAGAATCATCCAAGCCTTTCTAACAAGTTTACTTGTTTTCAGGGATGACAATAAAACAAAGAAACAAGATATGCCAGCGATTTGTGATCTCCACTGCTGCAAGGATGTGCCCGTAAGAAATGGCCTTATTGGGCAGAAGCCACCCTCTATCAACCCCGAGAGACTGAAGGATTTTGGTGAGGAGGATTACCTGAATGGGGACGTGAAGACCTGGGAAATGAAGATAGTGAGCCGAAATGAGGAGTTATTTAGGGATGCCCTTTCCTGCATCCCTCAGCCAAGCAGTAGGACCAGCCTGGCAAGCTGTAACAAGCTGATTCGATTTGAAGACATTAGTGCAGCAGCCTTCAAAATCCAATGTGGTGTTCAGAAAACCCCCTGTATGGTAAGGAATCTTTCTGGTTTTGCATTCTCCTGTGTTTCTTTCCTTTTTCCTTATGAAAGTTGAATAGAAATGAAGAAAGGGTATGTGTGATTTGCAGAAGATAGATCTGTGTAAGAAGACTCATGTTCATATTAATTGTATTTAACTGTCAATAATAATTTTCTTCTTATCTGTTTACACTAACCTAAATCCTCAAAGATTGCAGTGACCTGTAAACAAAGGATAAACCACATTAGGCATAGACTTAATGCACTGTGGTATTATGGTCCCAGTGAAAAAATCCTTCTATAAGGAACCTGAGGTGGAAGTGGCAGACTCAGTGTTTGGGTAAGCACTCTTGTGGGAGGGTCTGGTTTGGAACCAGCCCTTGTATTTGGAGGGTTTGAAGGTACAGATTTCCCTTCTTAGTCAGGCCAGCCAGGAAGGGCTGGGTGTGTTCTGTAACCAGGTATTTCTGCCAGAGGTGTCTTCAAAATAAGGATGTTAAGGCACACACACACATGCACCTGTTGGTCAGGCAGGTGTAGAAATTACTGGAATACCCCCATCGATGTATAAGGTCTGCTAAAGCAGAAGAGAAGTACAATGGTAAGCAGTACTGTATTTCTATACTTTGTCATAGTGCATTTCTGCTGTTTGGAGCTCTTCAGGCAGGCTACTCTGGGCTCTCTTTTCCTTTTGGGGGGTGAGAAGAGTGTCTTTACCAAATGGCAATTCCTAGCAGCAGCCCCAAATCATGCTCTCAATGAATCCTTGTGGATTGTTTTTCTGACATGCACAGGGTAAGAACTTTGCAATCTGCTTGGGGTTAGCAGTCCCTTGAGTGAAGTGGTGCAGCAGTTGTCCTTGTTCCCATGTAATGCCTGCTGATCCAGAGACATCATAACTACTTCCAGTGTGGGTTTTTTAGCCCAGCATTCCCAAAATATGGATAGCTGTGCTTTTTGCAGATCATTACTGAAGAAGTGGGCCTTGTGTCAAAGGACATGGTACAAGACAGTTGGGGCTCTAAGGTGGCACAAAAGATTTGGCTGGAATGCAGGGAACTTTTGGCTAGAGTAGAATTAATTTTCTTCACAGTAGCTGGTATGGGGCTGTGTTTTGGATTTGTGATGAAAGTACTGTTGATAAGACAGAGATGTTTTTGTTACTGCTGAGCAGCTCTTACACAGAGTCAAGGCATTTTCTGTTCCTCACTCCATCCCACCAGTGAGAAGATTGGGGATGTACAAGGAGTTGGGAGGGGACACAGCTGGAACTGCTGACTCAAACTGACCAAAGGGACATCCTATACTATATGACACCTTGCTCAGCAATAAAATTAGGGGGAAAGTTGGCTGGGGGCCTGTGGCTTAGGGCCTAGCTGGTCATCAGCTGGTTGGTGGTGAGCAATTGTTTTCAATCGCATAAGCTGTCTTTCTTGGGTCTTATTTACTTATTTATCTCTTTGTTATTTTCTTTTTAATTACATTGTTGTTTGTTTATTTATTTATGTATTTATTCTTACTAACTGTTCTTATCTCAACCCATGAGATTTCTCACTTTTACTCTTCCAATTCTCATCTCTCCCCAGGCACAGGCAGGGAAATGAGCAAGTGGTAGAATGGTGTTTAGTTGCCAGCTGAGGTTAAACCATGACAGTCATCAACTTAAATAGCTCCTTTCTCCTGGGTGTCCCTGCCAGATTTATGCAACCCAGTTGCATCCCCTTTCTGCATTTACTCTTTCAAGCTAAACAGTCTCACTTTCTTTAGTCTTTTTTTCTTATGAACTATGCTTTTAAAATTATCAGAATTGTGGAAAACCTATATCCATAAAAAACTTGTATATTTTAGTGTGAAAATAGCCTGTGACTGTTGTTATTCAAAGTAATGTTCCTGCAGAAGTCATTACTGCATTTCATGCATTGTTTCAAAAGCACAGAGTGGTGTCAAGAAAAACACAGAAAACCTTTAATTTAACTCATTGTTGAGAGGTAAGAGCACCTTTCAAGGACGTTTGTTTAGACTAAGAAAGTGAGTGTGACTCCATTTAGTTAATTGAAGGGAGAAACATTTTGCAGGGTGATTCCTAATCTGCAGGTAAAACCACGGATGGAGCATCCTGGTTCCTTGGGCAGGAGTTTGCCTTGGAGCTGAGGTGTGGCATCATGAGTGAATTGCAACATGTCAAAGAGGTAGTGAGCATAAGAAAACTGGGAACTGGCATCAAATTGGACACCTTGTTTGGCTACTGATGAAGGAGCTGTAAGGGCTGTGTTGTGTTAGCTTTGTAGATGCCAGAGGGAGGCTGTGCTGTGTGTTCTACATCAGACATGGTATCTGTAGCCCTTAGATAAGATCACAATGACTAAAGGGAAATCTTACAGGCTGGTTCAATGAGTCTTACGAGGTCACACATCAGGTCAGTTCAGCTGTAAATAGCACTGATTCCTGCTTTGTTAGAAGTGATTGCTATATTTAGGCTGTATGAAAAAATCCTCAATTAAAGGAAGACAAAAAGGATAACCTAAAGAATTAAAATCCTGAGTATCAAAATTAATGAAAAATATAAATCTGAAGTACACCACCTCTGTGGTAAAGAGTACACAGTTTTAAATGTAGGAGGCTTAGAAACTTTATTATTCACAGGATAAATCTCCTCAAATCATTTTTCTGATTGTTCGCTCTGGAATCCAAGATTCTCTACAAAAGCCAGTATGGTATGTGAAGAACTAGTAGCATTTCTTTTATAGTGTTCTTGTGCTATTTTGTGTAGCCATTCTCTATAGATTAGGATGTTTGGGATATAAACTATTATCCTATTAGTGTGCTAAGCACTTTCCATTGTATCAGTTTCTGCAGCCAGATTTGCAGGGGAGCAGCAAGTGGTAGCTCTTATGTCAGGATTTTCAGAAGCAAAATAGAGAATCTGGCCCCACCTATGGGTGAGGAACCTAACATAGGCTTGGAAATCCACTAAAAAGCCTTGAAACATTCACCTGAAACATGTAGTTTAACTGTATACTTTAAAGCAAGTATCTGTTTCAGATACATTACTTTATATAAATTCACTTGGAAAGTCCTGCAGTCTGAAAAACATGTTAGTACACATTAGTGTATACAATAATTAATACATACATACATACATTGTATGTATAACACAGCCAGATATTGCTTGAGATAAATATTTTTATTCATGCTGTTTTTGGATCTGTCTCACTTTGTGACTTATCTTAAACGAGGACTTGATCCCCTAAATCACCAGGGCCTCATTTGCTTTGGCAGCCAATAGAGGAGATGGAGCCAATTCTGAAATAGACCTGCAGTTAGCCTGGTGAGCTGGCACCAATAGGTTTACAGCTCTATTTCACAAGTTATCTTGTGAAAACTCTTGGTTTAGTGAATATGATAATAGGAAATTAATATGTTGATGCATACTGGGAATGTCTTATAAAACTTAATGAATATTTGCCATTATTTTTTTTTTTTTAAATCACGCACTTCGGAACTGCATCACATATAATGTGCTTGCTAATTCCCCTCAGCTCAGGCATCCTTTCTGTTCCAAACACTAAGCTTTTCCAAACAGCTGCTTCTTACTCTTGCAGCCCTGGGAAATTGTCTTTCATTTTTTCCATCCTTCTTTGAGTAAGAGATGTGTTTACTAATATTCTACTGGCCTTAGGATGCAAAATAGACAACACTCAGTAGTGAATTAGTGGCAGAAACTATAGCAGAGCTGTAATGGGGCTCAAGGAGGTATTTTCTGATGGCTTTTGTATCCATTAGTTGATGCCCTTACTTTTTGAGTATTCAATATCCAGTTCTGGCAAGTGCTGGAAGCATGGGTTTTGAGATAATTGAAAATATTTATTTTAATGCCTGTATTTTAGCAGTAAGATCCAAAGTAAGTGCTGTTTTCAGAGTTCTTAATGGCATGTGGTCCATATTTCACTGCTGTGAGTTTGAAAATCACTTCCATAAAGCAGAAGGACCTGGTAGGTAACAACACACTGTTGTGTATTTATAAAGAACCATAAGATGAATTTTACTTTTTAGAGCTCATATATAGCAGTAGAACTCATGCCTCAACAGGCAGCTGATGGGGTGGGGAAGATTCTTCTTAATAGTAGATATATTGCCATAATATTATTTATCTACTCCAGTATTCTAGGCTATCCAAGCAGTATGGAATGGACATCTACCTGAAGAAGGAGTTCCTCCAGTACACGGGGTCTGTGAAGGAACGAGGTGTACTTTACCTTCTGATGTCACTGCCTCAGGTATAGCAAAATGTCAGCATTCTAAAAGAAGTAGGTTAGTTCTGCTTCACGAAAATGGAGCAGAGTTGAAGACAAATTTACCTCTAAAATCCATGGAATCACAGTGTTTCTTGTCTTTAGAATCATTGTACTGAACATAGCATGTGAACAGAGATAGGTCTGAATGCAAAATACTGCTTTATTTACAATTGGTTGATCTGCTGGTGAAATTCTTCAAAGTGTTTGAAACAAAAGCTTGCAAAATGGCAACATCAGCATTTTCCTGTAGCATTAAGATGCAAATGTTTTTATGTGTACTGTAGTTCTGATATGTTGAAACCACCAAACTCATGAGCAGTGATGAAACTGAATTACAATGAATGATGACAAGGATCTAGATCACCAATTGATTTTGTAATGAATTTCAGCTTTCTTACATGAATAGCTTGTTTATCATTTGTCATAGGAGGTTATTGCCATTGTCATAGGAGTCTCTGCAGTAATAATTGTTATAATAGGCATGAGACAGCAGCCCAGAGCAGTGGTTATTCCTGCCTTTCGTAATATAAATTATATCTTCTATTGAAAGGAAGCCTGAAATGAAGTAATGTCATACAGGCAGAGCAGAGATATCCGCTCTGAGGAACCAGATATCTATCTCTTCTGTGATCAGTTAGAGTTTTTCTGGTCTTTCCAATGTAGCAAGAATTGAACCTAGAGGAGTGCAGGCACAGGGATTGCTCTTGTGCTGTTTTAGCTCTGTGTGTAAATGCTGAGATCACACCAGACATGCATATACCATACCATAATGTCACAATTCAATCAGCCTGTAAAGGGAAAAAAGGAAATCAAATGAATGGAATGCTCCAGGATCGTATGGGACAGCTCTGTGACACCGTATAACGTGCAATAAGCATCCCTGTTTTTCAGGAGCAGCAGAGGAAAGGGGTGATCGTGGCCTCGGACAGTAACTTTTCCATGGCTGTTGCTTACCACGCCGCAGAGCTCCGTGTCCCCGTGTTTGTCATCGTGCCCACGGGCACGGCTCCGGCCAGGGCGCGCACGTGCCGCGACTACGGTGCCATGGTCATCTCCTACGGCACCACTGCCAAGGATTCCCAGGTGCACGCCAGGAGGCTGGCGCAGGAGAATGGCTACCTCTACCTTGAAGAGTGAGTGAACACCAGACTCATTGGGAAGGTCTGATGAGACACTCACACAGCTCTGCACAAACAAATAATTTCATTTAAATGCTATCGCAGCTCGTCAAAATGCTCCTCTTACCTGGAATACGGACAGTTTTGTGTTCCCAGACACAAATAATGTCTTTCTGTAACAACTAGGGATGGAGATCAAAATGAAACACTCTTCTCTGTCCTTAAATTAGGCAAACTCTGTGATTAGGGATTTCTATGGGCTAATATGATTCATAGAATCACTAGGTTGGAAAAGACCTTCAAGATCATCGAGTCCAACCCATGCCCTAACACCTCAACTAAACCATGGCACCAAGTGCCACATTCAGTCTTTTGTAAAACACATCCAGGGATGGTGACTCCAACACCTCCTTAGGTAGGCCATTCCAGTACTTCATCACTCTTTCCGGGTAAAAACTTTTTCCTAATTTCCAACCTAAATTTCCCTTGGTGCAACTTGAGACTGTGTCCTCTGGTTCTGTCAGTTGCTGCCTGGAGAAAGAGACCAACCCTCACCTGACTACAGCCACCTTTCAGGGAGTTGTAGAGAGTGATAAGGTCACCCCTGAGTCTCCTTTTCTCCAGGCTAAACAACCCCTGCTGCCTCAGTCGTTCCTCACAGGATTTGTGTTCCAAGCCCCTCACCAGATGGTTGTAGTGATGATAGTGGCTGTAGGTAAATTCTTTAGGAACTCAGTCAGAAAGCACTTAGCCTAGTGTTCATTTCTGGTCTCTCTGTTTGAAGTTTGGTGGGTAAAAGTTAATCTTTAGTGCAAAGGGTTCAGTGGGGTTATGTGGAGCAAGAGAAGGATAAAGCTCTAAGATTTTCCCATATCTGGTGTGAGGAGCAAAACTACTACTGACTTGAAAAAAAGATGATTACAAAGCTACTTCACACATACATTTAAAGTAGCTAAGGATGAACACAAATCTAAATTTGAAATATTTGGGGTCACTGGACAAGGCAGACCTAAAAATAAAATAATTAAGGTAGGCAAAAACACTTAGAATTGATAGCTTTTCCTCTTTCTTTTTCATCTGTAGCCTCTTACGCATTCCCCACTCTCTGCCCCGCCTCCTTTCTTTTTTTTACCTTTCTTCAAGAAAGGTTTCCAAAAGCACAGAGGGATCAATCATTAACAGTGGTCCCTCTGATGCCCTGATCTGGAATGTCATTGTCCCCCTACCACTGCTGCTTCTGTGCAGGCTTCATCCTGCTCTTGTTTCTATGGCATCTCCTGCAGGGAGTGCCTGTTTCCCCCCAGCTCCCAGGCACTGCTGCCTTAGACACAGCAATGATGAGTGGTGTTGCCTGGAAAAAAAATCCCAGAATGAGCAGAACAGAGGAAGTCCTCACTTCTTTCCCAGTTGGTGTATTGGGAAGGCAACACTACAATCTGTACTGTTCAATTCCTCTCTTAGCTCTGCCAGCAGCCAGTGACATGCAGGGCTGGTTCATGTGCCTGGTCTGCCACCAAGGGCACAGTCTTGTCCCACACTGGGATTTTTGGTGGAGAATGAGCTGCCCTGAATCCCAAAGAATTTTAAACACTTTTAGGCTCCTTTGAAAACCACAGTTTTCCATAATTTTGTGATTTCCAAATTTCTGTCAGCCATTTTTCAATTGATGTGTTAACTTCCAGCTGGCTTGCATCAACTGTCACGTTCACACATAAGAACTAAATTGCTTTATTGTAATTTGATGTTTAATCTTCCTCTCCTCCCTAAATAATGATTTGAGTTACATAAGGTAGATATTCTTCAGGTTCATGATGCTCCAGGGACAATGCATGCGTAGAAATTCAGCATCCAACACTGAGGACCTCTAAATGTACACGCTACCATTAATAATACTAAAGCACTCTGATTTATTTCAGGTTTCAGGTGACAAGAAACAGAATTGTTCAGGCTGTGACTATGTTTAATTAAAACCTTATGGATGCAATTTTTCACTGAAAAGTTAAAAAAAGGAAGAAACCCCCACTTCAATTGTAAGCCCTTTCATAATGGGATATCTGAAAAATATTTTGTTAGGTGTAGACCTGGAGAGATTTCCCAGTATAATATATGCCTTTATGGATAGCCAGTCTTCTCCATCTGGGTCTGACACACTTTCTTGTCACTTGCCAAAGCTGTGTGTAAAATACCAGCTGATCTCCCAAGTGTTAGAATGGAACTTCCAAAATGTCATTGTATTGCAGTTTAATTCTAGCTTGGATACAATCCCTAGCAATTTGGTCTTTGGGTCTCCTCACCCAGTAATTCATTCTGCCCTTCCTGAAGTAGACACTACGTGACTGGGTTTGGCTGTACCTGCAGGGGCGATGCCCTGCAGCTGGGTGTGTCATTGTCAGCTCTTCCCATTGCTTGAAATTGTTTGATTTTAATTGCTTGAGTGCAATTAAATACTGTGTCATGAAAACAACCATGCAAGAATTCAAATAGATGAAGGACACTTTTTACCCAGTTGCAACTTCCTGGGAAATCCCAGGAAGGAAATGTGATTTTTCAAATTGGAATTCAATCATTTAGTCTGCCTAATTGCTGCCTAGGTGCCATGAAGTTTTTACTAACTATAGGGGCTCAAGCCCTCATTATAAATGCAATGTGACTATTGCCAATAACCAGTTCCTCTGTGAGGATGTGAGAAAGATTGCTTTGTGAATCAGGGAGGAAGGAGTGCTGAAGATTGAATTACACACCTTCCTTGCTTGAGAGCCCATTTCTTTTCCTATGCAACTCCATATCTAAATGCTGTTCAAACCTGATCATTTGTGATCTGGTTAGTCTGTTATTCTGTCCAACAGACTCAGAGCCCTTTACTTGGAGCAGATAGGAACGGAGCCTTCTAGTTGCCACACCAAATCTTCATTGGAAAACTAAAGCCTGACAGCCCATCTTTGATTGCTGATGTATCACACATTTCAGAAGGCAAATATCCAAGTTTCTAGAAGCTCTGACTCAAAAATTCTTGTATCAGTCCAGAGTCTTCAGATTTATCTGCCCTGTTCCTTCATTTTGCCTCAATGGCATATGATACTCAGAGATATGCTTGCTTTCAAAAAGCAAAAGTTGTGAGTCCCAATGCAAAGAAAATCACCCATTTTATTATAAAAGCTGATGGCTGATCAGTGAACTGGTGTTTCAACTACATGTTAGCAAGGAAAACATAATGATCTGAAATATTGATTCAAATTGCTAACAGCTCTCCATGCCCAGAGCAGCCTCATTTGGACAGTTCTCAGTTGTTAGAGAGGCTTTATTCCTTCACTTGAATATCCCAAGCCTTCATTCGTTTTTGCAGGTCCCCTTGTACCCCATGGCAGGGGTGGCTCCATAAACTCAGATCTGAATCCATTTTGGAAGTAAGTCTCCAGAATTATTCAGGAGGCCAGTGATATATTTTGTCACATATAAGAAGGAGGAGAGAGCTCCTTCAGTGTCTTGATAAAGACAGTAAATACAAGGATTCAGTTACTCATTCCACTATGATTTCTTGCCTTTGTCTTTGGCTGTGCTACAGGAGCAGGAGTTCATTAATCTTATCCTTTCTTATGTGGTTATATAGACCCTTGACCCTTGAGGAGTTTTCTCTGTCTTGGTATATATGTGAGGTATCTTCTCAAGGGCCTTGGTCTCCTTGCAGGAATTCTATGCTCCTACTCTGAGCCTCTCTGTGCCTGTCTAACAGTAATAAAAAGAGTTTCCTAGTACCCAAACATCCTTGGCTCAAGTAAATCAAGTACAGTCATTGGATCTGTAATTCCATTTGCCAGGAAAAGCAGAATGTGCAGAGAGCTCATATTTCTTTTCTTATATATAGTTCTACATTTATGTCATTGCTAACTTGTAAATAAAATGCAAACCAGCTTTTAGAAATAGATCCAAGTCAGTCATGTGACTGTATAGTAGAGTTTTCTTCAATTTTTTGATGCTGCTTGTCCCTATTTTTTATACTACTTTTGCCTGAAAGTATTTTGCCAGTGAATATTTTGGCATGACTAAATGCTTTGATTAATGCAAAGCTATCAGATATTGTTCCTGGACTGTGGAAAGACAACTCTAGCAATCTGTTTGGTATTTGTGAGGCTGAATCTCTTGAAAATTTCCATTCATCACAAGCACTAAATCCACTGACAGGTAAAGAGGGGACTTATTTTTGAGGCTTTGATCAGTTTGGACTGCAACATTTAAAATTTATGAAGCTGAAGGAAATTATGGCAATGGAAACATGACTTCTCCCTGTCAGTTCTGTAAACACCTGATAGCAATGGGAGTTAAGTGCTCTTTAGTCTGAAGACTCGTTGAGGAGCTTGTCTAAGGCACAGGTTTTCTCCCAGTGGGCAGGAGCATGCTGTGGTCCACCTGATGGCACCATCCTGTTGCATCATCTCACGTGCTGCTGATTTACTCTCACATTTATCTTTTTCTGCTGAGCAATGTCTTGAAAGCAGTGGACTGAATTATTACTGCACTGAGAGCTGTGACCTGAGAGAGCTGATGTGTGCCCTTCCTTCCCCAGGGAGGACAGTGCTGTGTACCTGGCAGGCCTGGGCACCGTGGGGCTGGAGATGTACGAGCAGGTGCCAAAGCTGGATGCAGTGATTTTCCCTGCAGGAGGCCACTGTGGCTTGCTGGCTGGGTCAGCTGCTGCTCTCAAACACCTCAACCCACATATTTCTGTAATTGTAAGTTGCCTTTCACCTATTAAGCATTGCATTTGGGTGGCTTTCACCACACTGTTTACAAAAGACACTGGTATCTAGTGGCACTTGCAAACGCTGCCTGTGCTGGGGACAGGAACTATCCCATCCCTGGGCTTTGCCTCAGAGAAGACCCTGTCAGAACCTGGGAAGTTCCTGTCCCTTGGCTGTTCGGCTGGATTTAAGAGAAAAGCGTGGGAGAACTTTTCCTAAGCAAATCAAATCCAGGTCTGTGTTTTGAAATAAGTTCTTGCTGGAAAAATTTGGTCCTAACTAGGCCACAGAATAAGTTTAGTGGTAGCATGGTTGTTTTGCAACTTGAAATTAATTGTTAATTTGAAGAGGAACTTTCTGTAGGTTTTGCTATCTACTTTGGTGGCAACTTCTGTTACAACTGGTTCAATCAAAATTGACAACATCTCTCTTCCTCAGGGAGTTGAATCTGAAAGTTTCCCAGTATTGCAACAGTCCTTAAAAGCTGGCCACCCAACTGAGGACCAGGCCTGCAACAATCATCACTTCTATGGAGGTGAGAAAATGCAGCATTCTTTGGGAGGTAAAGGTTGTAACAGATTTCTCCAACTAGATTATTTTCTTATTATTTCAGTTCAAACATATTTTAAGGGAGTTCTCTGAAGAGTCAGAATTTAGTTCAATCTATAACAGCAGCTTCTGCCACATTTTCCCCCACACTCTGATAGGGTAAAATACTACTTCCAGTGCACGTGAATACTTAGAAATATGAGAGTATTTATCTGAACACTGCTCACACACAACATCTAAACCAGTGAAGTAAATGGGAAAGCTCTTGTGTAAAAGACTAATTTGGGAAAAGGCAGGAAAATGATGCAGCACTTTAATCTTTAGGCACAAATCTGTTCTTAGAACTAAAGTGTTTATAAATGGTACAGTTGTTTCCATACCATTTGCTCAAAAAACCTCAACTGTTAAGCAATTTAAGGACATCCTGTTTACCTGATATTCAGATCTCTGGAGGTTTTGGATTAAATGGGAGTTTTACAAGAAACTTCTAAATTCTCTTGGTTAGCTCTGCCTGTGTCTGCACTCTTAGCCAGCTGTCTTGCTGGAGCTAACAAACCCAGTGTTGTGCTTGGGTATCCTCTCCTTCAAGCCTCGTTGACCACTGAAAAGCTCTGGGCTGCAGGGTCACTCTTGCACTGCAACAATGCCAGTGAAGTATCAGAAATTTCTTGAAGGGGTCCAAAATGGCAAAATCTTCTTGTGAGATTCAGTCTTTCATTACCAGACACATTTCTGTCACATGAAAAAAATCAAGCAACTTAAGGTCATGTAACAGCACTGTGCTGCACTCATTAAGGGCACAAACCAGCCAGGACTCTAAAATATGTTGAATATGTCTAAAGCAGCCAACTTCATATTTTTGTCTTTTGAAATCTGCAGATGTGAGTGGAGTTTGCTTCGGCAGCAATTCTTTGCAGCTGACTGGGAAGCTTGTGGATAAAGTTGTTGCTGTGAGGTAGGTGAAGGAAAACAGTGAAATGAATAATACTGGATGGACATTGTTGTATATGAAAAAGGTGCTGTACCAGCAGGGTATGGTGGTTCTGCATATGCAGTGTAGAGAAGGTTGGCAGGAGCTGCCATCATGCAGAGATGGGGGAGTGTGGGGATGAGGCACCTTTCCTGCCAAGAGGGGCCTGAAGACTTTGAACCCAGACCCCACATACCACAGAATATCTCAAATTGGAAGAGACTTCACGAAGGTTTATCAAGTCCAACTCCCGCTCCTCACAGCACTACGTAAAACTAAGTGATATGACTAAAAGTATTGTCCAAACCAGCTCTTTGGCCAAAACTTCACTTGCCACCATGATCTGGTCACCTCTGGGTGTAAAACTTGTCCTTGTATTCTACAACACTTGAAGGCAGCCCTTGAGAAACCTCTTCTAAATCTTTACAAAAATGCCACATTTGTGCAATATACCTACTACTAGGATTTAGGTAATATTTCTAATAAAAAAGCCATCCTGTCTTTCAGTTAATGAAGTCTGAGGTGAACAGTCACCCCCAGCATCACAGCATTCTGTAACACCACCATGGGGTCATATCCATCTGGGTGGATGGCAAGAACCCAGTTAGACATAAATGTGTTATCTTCTGCTTTTGGGAGCTGTTTTGATTTGATTTGTTCTGACCCAGGTCTCTTGCTTTCAGGGAGGAGGACATCCTCGTTTCAATGCTGAGGCTGCTGGAGTATGAGCGAGCCACGGTTGATGCAGAAGGGGCCATTGCACTTGCAGCACTGGTGGCAGGGAAGCTGCCTGAGCTGAAGGGTAAAAGGTACAGCAGCTATTGCAAACAGGGAACTGTGGCAAAAACACAGGACTGAGCACCTTGGTCCTGGGAAACAGTGAAAATCTACTTGTTCTGTGGGTGACAAGGCAGTCCCTGCCCCTGAACTGGCAAGGGGCTCATTGGTGACAGAAACTTCAGACTGACTAGACCAGTCACAGGTGGTAAGATTGTGTTGAACCAGACAAATGCCAGCCTGGAGACCTGACAAATCTTGTCCCCTTCCTCATTCTCAGATATTTGGGGGAAAGGCAGTTACAGCTCCTTGAGGCATCATCACACCTGCCAGGACAGTGTCCTGCTCTTGTCAGCCCATTGTCTCCTCTTGTTTCCCTGGTGGAATCCAGCCTGTGTGTGGTGGGACAGGAGCTGGGCTGTCTGCTGCAGTGACCCAGTGCCTCCATCCTGGGAACTGTCCACACAGTCAGAGGGATTATCCTTGTGCTTAGTGCTGAACATGTGGCTAAGTGCTGCCCTGCCTCTCAGCTTGAGGACTCAGCACTTAAGTGGATTGAGCCTTGGCTCAGGTCATAGTCCAGAATGTAGTTAAACATACAATCCTCAAGACAAAATAAAATTTCTAGTGCACAGCATTGTACACTAAAATACTGCTGAGGCAATTCTTCAGAAGAGGCTGACAGTGCACACAGAGCAGCAAACACCTTTCAGTACAACTGAAATAAAAGGGAAAATGCAAAGGTTTGGTCTCAAAGAGGTTAGGTTTGACTCTGCAGAGAGAGATTTTCATAGACTAATCGTGTGGCTCTTCACTTGCACTTCAAACATTTCTGCACTCACCTTTTGGGGTTGTGATGAGTTTAATCAATGGTTACAGAAAGCCTTGAACATACACCTTGTCTGATCAGTCAGAGGTTGAAACTTAGAACTTCCAGGGGAGAATTATGTGAAATTTTTAAAACTTGAAACCTAGACCTACAGCTCTCCAGCTAATTATCTCTAACAAAACTCAAATCTCCAGGAAATGCAAAATGAAAACAACATTTCAGACCAACTAATGCAGGCAACTTCTAGGCCTCCCCTATCTGCTCTCAATGGATACTGAGAGGCAGGAGCCCTCTGATGTGTAATACTTGTTGAGGGGAGACCTTAGGCTGATATTGATACAGTGGTTATGATTTATGGTTCCTTCACCCTAACCAAAACTCCTATTTGTCTGTCGGTTTTCAGAGTGGCAGTTGTTATATGCAGTGGAAACCTGGAATTACATTTGCTGCAACAGTGCATAGCTCGTGCCCTGACCCTGGATAACAGAGTGTGCAGATTTTCCCTTGTGATTTCTGACTGCCCAGGAGACATGTCAAAGTTGCTGGAGATTTTGGCTCGGGAAGAAGCAAGGTAAATCAGACTAATAGTTGGGAAATATAATCACAGACTAGCACAAAGACTATTAAAGATTGGGAAATGTTTCCAAACATCTCTGAAGCCTAGTGTGTAAGTAATTAATTAATCAAAGATTTTTTTTTCTTGTTATATTGCAGAAAAGTTTTTATTTCCTTCATTTTTGTTCCAGTCTGAAAGCACCTTTGTAGCATAGAATTGTGTCTAATTCAGAAAGAAGGAAAGATATTTACTGTCCAAATACTTACAGAAACTGTCTTGCAATGAAGGGGATTGTTGTGATCGCTAACTTGTCCCTTATTTGATGCAGAGTTTTGGATATCAAACAAGAACGCACATTTGTGACATCTGAACTCTTCACTGTCGAGGTAAGAGGAGATGCAATTTCAGTTTCTTTGGTAGTACTGGCCTCCCCTGGTTTATTCTGTTTTCCTGTCTCTTTATGCCTATGTTGTAGTCCAACAGAGATTGTCAGAGATTATTTCCTCTGTGTTATACAGCTGCTTGCCAAACACTCAGCAGGCGTATAAATAACACAGGACCAGTTTTACCTGCTGTTGCAACATCCTGGTGAAGTCCTCCAGGTGCTGCATTGCACTGCTGCTGGTATGAGCCCTCCTGACGTGTGGCAGGCTGCTGGGGGAGGTGAGCAAGCTGCAGCATCCATCCAGAACTTGAAGAGCCAGCTGTGTAGGCTGGCTGTAATTGTCTGACATGTTTGCCTTAAGGCAAAGTAGAGAACACCCTTACTCTTAAGGAATCCTTGTTTTTAACTAGGGACTCAGTTTTGTTTCTTATTCACAATGGCACAGAGGAAAGCCATTATTCCTTTGTCGAGTATTGGATGCAGAAACAGTGAAGAGGTGTTACCAGCTGATGGTGTCTCTTAAAAGGACCATTTGTCTCATGGTGTCGCTCTTATTTCAACTGGTTTGACAAAGGTGTGGTTATACTGATTTCATACGGTCCAGCTCCAACCTGACTTACTTTGAGAAACCTCAGGTGGAAGTCAAATTAGAGATCTTTTCTAAACAGGCTCGTAACTGGGATGTAGAAATGTTACTGGGTAAGCAAGTTCTTTGATTTTGGCCTTTAAATTTAATTTCCTGCCTGGATACAAAAGCCTGCTCAATATTTTCACTTGCAGATATACAGAAGAGGTAGATTAAAGATCACTATAGTACATGGTGTCATCAATACTCTCAAGCATCTAGGACTTCACCCACATTGTTCTGCAGTGTGCCATAATGATAGGCCAGCTCACTGCTTTGGCTGATTTGGAGATAACATGACACTCACTGCATGAGGTGGATAAATCCCTCTGAGTGACTAACTAAAACTAAAGTTTTAATGCCATTTTTATGGAGTGAGGCTTGTGGGTTTTACTAATGCTATTAAGCAAATTAGATTAAATCTACTGTCTTAGGTGGGGTTTTTTTTGATGTTTGGTTGGTTGGTTTTTGAGGGTTTTTTGTTTGTTTGGGGTTTGGGGTTTTTTTAAGTTAGTTTTTGTTCATTTGTTTGTTGTTTGTTTCAGTTTTTAGTAAATACAGGCCCTGAATGAAAACAGTGCCATGTGCTATTCTCTGCACTTTAAACACAATGTATTTTCACTGACTGTCCACTTCAAGAATCTGACAGTGTTGCACTACAAAAAGGTTGAAGGGAGGAATTTGCACCCCTGTATAATTTAACTGGATATTTGATTTGCATGGTGGCTTTCAATCAGTCTGGGAGAGGCTATTGGATAATTAGATGTGAAGAACAAAGTAGTAACCCAGACATACAGACCTCTGCAAGCAGCTCTATCTGGTGACATCTAGAGAATTGTGAAGCTTTCTTTGAAAATTAAAACACATGTAATCAAAAAGGGTAAAATATAGAGTTTATATGTAAGCATCAAAATGAATTTGCTCAATCCAGGTGCAAGAAAAAAGACAAATCTTCATAGTAAAGCTAGTACCTGTGAGGGATGTTTTGGTTTTTTTCTTCGTTATTTCTAAGAGCCAAAGACCTGTGTCATCAAAATATTTTAAGCATTTTTTTATGTAAACCACAGCACATAAATAAGGCATGAATTTAAACCTGGACTAAGAACCAAAATTACCACTTTGTCTTGTACTGGTGGTAATAACAAGAAAGGCAATGCAGTTATACCCATTTCATTCAGACTTTAATGTGTATTTTTGACTGTGGATATAGATTAGGTGTTTGACAGAAAAGGGCAGTGAGCACAGATACTGATTTGAAACACTAAATCTGTCCTGTCAAGCTTATTGCCTCAGTATTTAATCATCCTTTTTGATTTAGCCTTTTATTTCTAAAGAAGAGAAACTTGGCTTCTAGTCACTTACCAGGATGATAGAGCTGCTTTGATTGGTGGTTTTTTCATTCTAGTGAAATGCCTTTCTGGGTTAGTGTTTGTTCATCTAGTGCACACTTGGAACACTCTGTGGGAAGATCCTTCCTGGTAGTCTGATTTCATAAAGAAGTAAGGACTTTCTAAAATGAAATTTTATGTTCAAACTACACTTCTGAAAAAAAACTTTTGGAGCGTTTTACTGGCAAAAACAAGACTTTTTTTTACTAAAAAATAAGGAAGGAATATATCTATATTAGAGTAAGAAGTGCCTTGTGCAGAGGGATCAGCTGCTTGTGTTCCTTGGAATATTATGGGAGTTTCTCTAGGATTCTGCCTGCTCGTACCTCCAGTGGAGTTTCTCTTCCCTTGTGATTCATTCTGGATTTCTTTCTCACAGAGGACTACGCCTTAATTCACTCTGACCTGACTGGTTAGGGAGCTACTTCCAAAGTCTCTATATTGAAATAGATAACTCTCAGCAAAACAGACAAATAACCAGTCTGGTAGGCTTCGCATTTGACAGCTGTTGAAGGAGGTTAGATGGGAATATCTACACAGAAAAAAGATCAGAGCTAATGAAAAAAATCATCTGGTATCACCAGTTAACTGGATACAGGGATCTAAAGGACCACCCAATTCATGGGGAGAAGCTACAACTCGTTTCTGTGAACTTTCTCTGTTCTCCATCAGTGATATTCCTCAGATTCAATTGGGACAATTTATCACTTAAATTGCTTCCATCTGTAAACCTTTTTAAACCCATTTAAGTCCCTTTAATTTCATATTACTATTGGCTTAGGAAGAAGTCAATGAGCAAAATCAATAAGCAACTTAATAAGGTAAGGACATTCTTTGCTATGAAGTAGATTAGCACCTTGCCTGCTTAATAACTGTCTAATTTTTGGACTTGGGCAACCTAGTTGAAAAAAAAATCTTCGAGCTCATCAATTTTCTAGAAAAGTCTTCTCACCACTGAAACTACAGCATAATCAAACTGGCTGGTCCAGGAGGGCTCTGTAAGGTCTTGAATTGCCCCAGAAGCTTTTCAGTGGGTGGCTTTTGCACTGCAGTGGTGGCAGTGCTCCCTCTGAGCCCACTCCTGTCTGACATTATGGGTTCTGGTCTGTTCACTTCAGACCTCTTGGGAGCTTCACTGTGCTGTGGTTTTGAAGATCTTGGAAGAGAGTGGCTGTAAAAAGAACATCTGCCACATTACTCCTCCCTCTTGTCTGTGCACAGAAATGCTAAATCATAAATCAAATATTTCATTTTCTTTTCAGTAACATTACACATTCTCCCAGTGGTGCTGGAGTTCTTGGCTTTGTGTAATACCTTTTTTACTCATACAGTTTATTCACCTCAGGCCAGAACTCAATAAATTATTTTAGTCTGCTCTGGTCAATTTGAATAAATTTGTTTGGACCAACTTGCATTTTGTAAAGGCTGGAAGGGAATATTTTGGATTAAAGTCCCCATTGCCAACATATGCTCTGTTATTGCCCCGTGAAGTGAATACATAGGAGCAGGCAGCTGTAGAGCTAAGAGGTGCAGGAGGATGCTATCATTCCCAAAGCATTTCCTGCATGACCCTGGGCAAGGCTCTGTTTCCAGGTTCCATTCCCCAACTGCAAAGTGGAGGCTCTGGGAGTGGGAAGCTCAACACTCCATTTCTTCTGAGGCCCTCCAGAAGAATTTGGTCATGTTCTTTAATGGCATTCCACAGCAGGCTGTGGTACAGAGCACCTGCCTTATGTAATGTGGCTGTAGCTCGTTCCTGCTCGTGCTCACCCACCTGAATGCACCAATTGCCAAAAGATAAGGAAGGGCTCAGGTTGCACAACCAGCTGACAGCTGCTGCATTCTTTCTCAAGCATTCCATTGCTCTGACCTTGGGGACAATCTGGCAGCTGATCCCCAAACCATCAATTGAGCTGCTGTTACCAAATAATCTGTAATGTGACGTAATCTACACTGAGTGTTTACCAAATAATTCAAAAAATTGCCCAGTTGTTCATTTCATACAAAGAAGCCCCATTTTCTAAATATATAACAGAAACCAGTGTATATAAATAAAGTTTTCACTCTTAACTCCAGTGACTTTCATGCAAACAAACCTATAATGTTGCTAAATGTGGTGTATCATGAATACTAAGTTATGCAAATCCAACATCAACAGCTTAAGATGATGAATATGATTTCTAGAATGAAAGAAGCAGGATAAAAAAGTTCAATGGATGATTCACAGACATAAAGAACTGCATTAGTTACTTAGGATTAGCTTTACCTGGAGCCTGGAAAAGCACAGAAGACTGAAGCCTCTTGATTCAGCAGTACTACTCACATTTCCTCTGCTGTCTAATATTGACTCAGCATGTCCACCCACTATTTTTGTTTGCACACACAACCTACAGATAGTAGGCATTAGGGAGCTGAGAGGATGCCAGAGTAATTTTTAAAATCTAGGAAAATATGATCTAAAAGGCAAAGTGCTTCCATTACGAGAATTTGCAGTTGAAAGGGAGTAGAGGTGTCCACCCTATTCAGCACAGAACTTTGCAAATTTCTTCCTTTTGTGAAGTTATGGAATTTCCTCTCATTGAAATCGGTGTAATTCCTAAGAGTATTTGGATTTATGCATCTGGATTTTGGTGTTGCACAGCAATAACTTGTAATCGATTTTTTCCTTTAATTTTTTGTCCTGCTTCCTCAATTATTTCCAGTCATTAAATAAAATCCACAAGCCATCAATATTCAGTGAAATCTCTTCTGTCTTTAATTACTTGTAGGCCTGCTCTGAAAAATCTTACAGGCTGACTAAACCCTTTGGCTGAAATGTATCTTTAGATTACCTGTCACAGGGAATGGAACTTTAAATGCTGTAAAAGAGCCGACTCGCTATTTTAATGTTTTTCTGGACCAGACAACTATTTATTTATTTAATCCATTGAAGATATGGTATGTAGGAGAGAAATTAATAAAATGCACTCTGTTGGTGGATTTGTGAGGTTTTTGAAAAGAAAGGTGTGCTGTGCACAGCTGGCCCCACAGACAGTGAAAACTCTGCAGGTTCAAAAATCCCATATATAGTTCTGAGGGCTTATCAGTATGAAATAAGTTTAAAGTAAGTTTTTCTCTAGTTGTCATAAGCTACCTTGTCTGGTGTACAAGAAAGATCTAGCAATAGGTTCTGTCATTTATTCTTAAATAAGACCATTTGGGGGCACTTACTCTTAGGTCATTCATAGCTGTGCAACCTGCTATAGCAAGTGGTATTGGGGTGCTTCTGCATCCCACATAAAATAACCTCATCAACCTCCCTATGAATGTGAGAGCTGCTCTGTTGGACACGTGTAAATTATGTGTCCCAGGTGGAGCAAGCAAGAGAGCAGTTTGGGAAAGTAAAACTGCAGTGCAAATTGGCTTAATCTAAGCAAGAAAGTCAATTCTTGCCTTCCTCGCTGCTATCTGTAGCTGCCCTGAGGCGTTGTGTGATTCTCTCTTCACTCCTGCTGACCAAATGTTCTCTATTCCTCTCTTTGACAACTGTGAAAAATCAGGTGAATTTCTGGAGTTGTTTGTTATCACTGCTGTTGCTGCTACTGCTTTTATGATACGCTACAGCATAATATCTCCTGTATCAGCTGCTGGCTGTAGTGCATGCTTAGAACAAAATGACAGTGTTTATCCAAACTGTTCACAAGCTCTCTCCAGTCTAGTGAGGTCTGCCTGGTTTCCATCATGAGCAGACAGGAAAGAGCAGAGAGGATAATTAGCCATAAATCAAAATGCTTCCCCATGCTTGCTCCCAGGGCAAAGCAAAGCTTGCTGCCAGACATTCAAGGCTGAATCTGCCTGATCCAGACTGGTTCCAGGAGCAGCAATTGATTTACTCAGGACAAAACAGGCATGATTGCAATGGAAGAGGGAAAATCTTACTTTTTTAAATTACAGACTCCATGCAAGATGTGTGTGTCCCCTTGAAGATATGACTGCAAAGCTGTAGGGATTTTATATGAACCAGGATGGATAATGGGTGCTTGGTACATTGGCACTCTCAGATAATTTTCCCAGTCATTGTGTTTTCTCCCCTTTCGTCATTATTACTTGCCCTCTATGACTGTCCTTCTCTTGAGATTAAATCCCACTTTCTTGAAGAAGAAAGAAATTAGCATCTAATTTGCATTCCAAAGAACCAAACAAACAGAGCTATGCACAGCACAAAAGGCAAAGAATTACAACACCAGATCAGAGTTGTGGTTTACTTCATGATGGATATTTGAGAAGCTGTAGCCAGTTTTCTAATTGAGTGAGCTACAGCTATTTAGATTAACTTGGAGTGTTAGTGTTTTATGTTTTCATTCAACAGTTTTGCTAAAGGTTTATTGTTGTTTTAAGACAGTTCCAGAAAACATGAATTCGAAGTTGTTATTCAGAAATGTCCTTGTAAACAAATTAGGGTATTTTTTGCCTTGTTGCTTTCTAGAAGAGATGCAGCTCTGATTTTGACAGTTCATGTCTGGAGCAGCCCACCATCAGGTTATTATGGCTCGTGCTTTCTCTGCTCTCTGTAAATTTGCCTGTTGCAATGAACTCTCTGTAGCTGCATCATGACTCATCTTGGGTCCTTTCCTTGCTAGATTTCCATGTTTCTGTGAGGTCTTTTTTCCATGTGGCACTTTCAACACCAATGATTATTCCAGGGGGACTAGCAGTAATGGAAGTTAGGAAGCTCAAATGGTGAAGTATAATTTTCCTTGTGCACCTTTACATTGGTGCCTCATCTTTGCTAGGCTTTGCCCAGGCTTTCAAGTAATGGGGCAGAGATGTGAGTATGCAAAAAAGAGAGATTATAGAAAAATTGAAAAAATGCCATTGCAGTTATTATCTTTAGTGGCTACATGACAGGATTTCAATAGTACCTGTGGAGGCAAGTGAAGAATTCAAAAAAACTATCAAGATTAGTTTTGCCCAAGTTGTTTTATTTAGCAGCAGAACAACCATAAAAGAAAACTAGAAGTGATGCAATCAGCAAAAGAAAAAAAAACAGAACGAAGCAAGAAGGTGTGTGAGAAGTGAAACCAGCCAATTCTGCACAGATGATAAAGAACTGGGGGATAGGATAAAGAGCTCCACGACAGACCAGAGAAGGAGAATATAAAAAGCTTGAAGGATGGAGGTACTGGAACAAACACTTGCTAGAAATATGGAAGTGTGAGGTAAGAGTCAGAGGTGGGTGAGGTGGCAGCAGTGCTACATCCATACCCCAGGGATGGAAAAGAGAAGCTGCTAACACGTCTTCAGGGAGGCCAAGAGCAGAGAAGTACCTTGCCCAGGAGCCAGCAGAGGATCAGCCTGACTTATTTAAACTTTGAGGGCAATAAAGCAGGGTTTTTGGAAGATTTTATGGTCATGCAGATGGGCTGGAAGAGCCCCAGATGTCTGCAATGTCAGTTTTCTTACCTGCATAAAGAGCGGATGTGAGGGCCAGAGTTTTTACTTTGAACTGATTGTTTTTAAGAGTGTATTTTAGGTTTAACTTGGAAATTACTTTGTCTGAGATTGCTGCCATGCCATCACGAATGGTTCTAATTCTTTTTCCAGGTCACCTGCACTGTGGAGACCAGAGACAAGATCCACACATCCCAGCTGAGGAATGCACTCCTGGAGCGCTACCCCAGGACCGCCTGGACCGAGCGGTGACGCGCACAGAGGGGCACGACGGCCTCTGGCCAGGATTCTGCAGAGCCCCAGTCCTGAGGCTTTCACCACAAATGTTACCTTCCAAAGCTCAACAGATAGCTAATAGTTTCAGGATATTTATTTCCTGCTCAAAATGTAGCAAATGTCTTTGGGGGGAAAAAAAAAATTAAACTCAAAACTTTAGTTTAGCTAAGGGAAGCTCTTAGTCTCTGCTGGTGTTGGAATTCCTCAATTCATTATCAGCTGGCTGCCTGGATTTTAGCTAGTTTGTAGAATCCAGTGATATTCCATGAACAAACAGGAGAAGGCATTTCTCTTTATGTCTGAATACAGACCTCTCAAAGGTCTTTTGGTTTTGATGCAGCTCCTTCTGCTGGACTTAGCCACACTACAAGTACAGAAATTTTCTGTTTCCAAGCCAGAAGCAGTTTTCTGTTTGCTAAATCTGCTTCAGGAGGTGTATACATGTGTATGGGGTTGAACACACTTCTGTTCTGATTTTTGCTGTGAGAGGAAAAATTATGCTAATAGAAGGTGATTTAAAAATAAACAGAAAAACCCTTGGAAGATAAAAGCCAATATAATTTTAATGTTTTTTCCCAAGGGAAAATGATCCTATTTGCAAAATAAAATTCCAAGATATTTTGCAGAAATTGGAAAAAATATTGATTAGAGCTCATGTACAGAAAACAAATGCATTTCTTCCCTCTGGTTTTGGAGACTCAGTATAAAAAGTGGCAACTGGCTTGTGTTTCTATATAAAAAAGGGTCTTGTTACCCAGGTGAATTTTGTAATTAGAATTCCACTGATTATCTTAGTCTGTCTAAAACAGACTCTATCCAGCTCACCTGACAGATTAAGAACACTGTTAATAGTGACATATATTTAAAGACCACATGTTAATAGCCAAAGGCAGTGCTTGGAGAAGAGGAAGCCTAAGTCTTAGGCACATGGCTAATGCAATTAACAAAGAACACATTGACCTAAATACCATTTTTATCACTACAGACAGAGACCAACTAAAAATATAACAGAGTGGGATGGCAAGAAATATAAGAGAAGTTCAAGCCCTCTTCTGAATGTGCACACAACACAGTTGTGCCTTTTCATTTGGGCAGAATTTAATTTAAGCTTTGGGAAGATCTTACAAAACCTTCCAGTACCTAAAAGGGGCCTAAGGGAAAGCTGCATGGGACAAGGGGCAGTGGCTTTAAAAGTGAAAGAGGGCAGATTTATATATATTAGGTATTAGGAAGGTGCTTTACTATGGGGATGGTGAGGCAGTGACACAGGTTTCCCAGAAAAGTTATGGATGCCCCATCCCTGGAAGGATTCAAGGCCACGCTGGTTGGGGCTTTGGGCAACCTGGTCTAGTGAACAGAACTCCACGACAGGGAGGTTGGAACTAAATGGTCTTTGAGATCCCTTCCAACCCAAACCATTCTGTGGTTCCATGATGTGTTTCCATCTCTCTCTGTAGCTTATGCAGGCAGGATGGGAAGAGAAGGGCAGCATTGTGGCTGTACCTGCAGTGTTATTTTTCTGGGAAATAAGCAGTTTGCTCCTTCTTGTTGTGGTTCACAAAGGACCAGGAGTACAGAGTCTGACAAATGGAGGACAAAAATAGAAGTTTACAGATTTGGTTTGTTTTTAGAAGGACCACATTGGTTTGCATGTGAAACTAAAAGTTACTGATGCCCCAATGGTTAGTTTTATTCCCTTCTTGCCATCCACAATGATGGGTATAGGCCTTGGTCCTGTAAATCACAGCTGTGTCCTGTCAGACACAACTCCTTTCTCCACTCTCAGAAAAGTTTAAGAAATCTGTATGGAAATAGATGACAGAGTCCATATTACATACTTGCTACTTCCATTGGAACAAGAAATGAACCACACCATCAAAGAGCAGATTTGGGGATGAAAACCCACTATCAATAAGGGTCTAATTACCCTCTCATGTTTTTTGGCAAAATTCTCAGGAAGTTTTGAGGATGTCTCAGGTACCTACATGAGAAGAAAATGGAGCTTTATAACCAAAGCTCTCAGTAGTGTCCAACAGGTTCTGCTGTCTGAAAATTTGGTTTAAAATTTTTTATTATCCTGGACTTTATTGTTTTAGAAGCTCAGAGCATTACCAACTTCTTTCCTAATCAGTGGGAACTGCATTTAGCAAGTCTTCCCAAACCTGGGGAAAAAAGATGTAGCAGATAGAGCAATCAAAAATCAATGCACTTGAAATCTCTGTATGATTTTAGAAATGTGTTTGAGGAGTGGGGAAAGAAGGTGATGTCCAGAAGGTGCTTAAAACGCCAACATCATATTTGCAGTTTGGTTTTATTTTTATTAAGTATAAACATACCTGAAAGTGTTAATCACTCTTCAGTAATAAACACTTTAAATGTGAATATAATAATACCAGAGACGTTTTTCATTCTATATTGCCTTTATTGAAGTCTCATTGGCTTAAAAGATAAAATTAAGATCTTCCAAGGGGAAAAAAAAACCTCAAAATGATGCATTTAAATGAATGTATGCTTGGAAAGAATAATGAAATACCTGTGCTGCTAACCTTTTCCTTTTTGAATTTTGAAATAGAATATGATCTATGGCATTTCAAAGATCTAATAATATGGTTTTGAATGTTTTATTTAAAGAGGTATTTTTATATAGAGTGTTCTTACATACCTTAAAAATAACTTTAATGATTATGTAAAAATTTCACTAATGGTTAAATCAGCAAAACGTAAATCTAAGCATAGTATTTATTTGAAAAATAATTAAAATTCTGCTACCCCACCTCAGCAATGAATGATTTGTCATTATCTTGGGTGATACGGATAGCAGCCTCACTTTAAAAAATCAAAGTTAATATTTTTCTTTTATCTGTCATTGACATTGGCTCAAAATCCACATCATTCATGCAAGGGGGGGCTGTGAGCTGCCGGGGAGGAGAGTGCAACAGGGCAGGATGGCTCTGGCCCTGTGCAGAGGCAAGGGAGATTCCTGGGCTGTTCCCCAGCATGGTGGGAGTCCAGCATGCACTCTCTTCACTGGCACAGAACAAGGGGCTGCTTCTCACCCTGGGCTGGGCTCTGGGCTGTGTCCCTGGGCAGGGATGGGTGCAGTGTGCCCTGGGCTGTGTCCCTGGGCAGGGGATGGGTGCAGTGTGCTCTGGGCTGTGTCCCTGGGCTGTGTCCCTGGGCAGGGATGGGTGCAGTGTGCCCTGGGCTGTGTTCTGGGGCAGGGATGGGTGCAGTGTGCCCCGGGCTGTGCTCTGGGCAGGGGATGGGTGCAGTGTGCCCTGGGCTGGGCTGAGGTGAGTGAGTGAAGTCCCTGAGGTCAGCTGAGTTAGCTGTCAGGGATTCTCACTGCAACCATCATGAACTTTGGGAAGCCAGTCCTCCAATTCCAGGGTTCAGCAAACCACTGGCTAAAATGCACTAAGCTGTCTCCAGAGGCACAAGATGCCTTGACCCAGGTAGTTCCACTGGAGCTAAGCCAATCTGGGAGCTGTCCTAGGCACACTCTGCTTGTCAGGGGCACAGCACAACTTCTTCCCAGGACTGATGCAAACAAGGTGCATCTTAAATTGAAACAAAATCTCTTCCCACATCAATTCCTTCATTTTTTTCAGCCAGGTCCTGTTAGCTGGGGATTAACATCTAAATCTCTGCCAGCACATGTTTTTGCTTCATCAGGAGCAGTTCATCTCCTCATGCAGGTGGCATGTCCTCATAGGCAGCACTTTGCCTTCTGGCCTCCTGCTTTTGGGAGATCCACAACCTCCCCATCCCAAAACACAGTAAATGCATTTGACATGCTATTGCTAAACTTTTGCTAGGCCCAAATATGCCCATAGGCATGTGGTTTACTGAACGGGAAATTAAACTGCAACACTCTGAGGTTGGGCTGTAATTCCTGCCAGTCATTTATTGCATGGCCTTGGTTCTCCTGTCACTTTCTCTGTAGTTTTTTTAACTGTAAGCAGTCTGCCATGTATAAGGTGTTGAAGTTTGTAGTTTTCTTCTATTTCAAATCTCTGCTTTCATGTGCTCCCAAACTTTTGCTACATCTCAAAGAAGGTGGAATCCTTCAGTACATTGTGCCCTCCTCAGCTGATGAATTTCCCGTTGTTTAAAAGCGCTTTTAATTTTTTTAAGCTGCAGCAAAAACCGGTGGCAATATTTGGAAAATATTCTAATAAAATATGGATGTTTTGAAGTATGTCAATAATGATCAACATCCTATATAGCTAAGCCCATACAGCCTGAAGAAATGAAGAGTCCTTAAGGACACAGCCAGATCAGTACATCTGAGTGCATCCACACAAAGGATATGAGGTGTTTGTCCTGTACTATTGATGTCTGAAAGCTCCTCTAAATGCAGGCACTCTGATTTACTTATGATTTACTTGCCTGGTGAGGGGGTGCAGGGGCAGATTGCAACTATGAAAATCCCTATCCTTCACGCTTTTGAAATTTTGGAGAAGGATGTGATTTTCCTTTTGATAAGAGCCCTAGAGTGTCTATAGAAGGACATTTTAAATTGAGTAATAGCTAAACTTAGTAAACTGGTCATCCTGTGTATTCCCACAAGGGGCACCTGAGTGGTTTTCCTTTGTGAAAATGATCTCAAAGAATGGTGATGAATGATACAATAATGTTCCTTACATCTCTCTTTCCTCCTCTCCCCTCATTCTTCCCCTCATGTATGTGCTGCAGGTATGTTTGGAGTTGCAGAGGCCATGTAAGGTCTAGTACAGTACATGGATTGTGCCATATTATTACTGCTCTTCTGACAACAGATGTAAAGGAAATACTGAGGAATTTTATTCCTTTTGCTTTCAACAAGCTATGGCAATTTCTTGAGCTGTTCATGTAGCTCTTGCATACAGAGACTGTACCAGAATGCCCACAAACATCAGACTGTGGGACCTCAAGGGTCTTGCCTACAGTGGTTAAATTCACTGCAGACTCCATGGCAGTGACCATTCCCTCAGCTTCCCCAGGGCTCTACTGCCCTGCAGGGGACCTGCTGCCTGAGCAAATTAAATGTCCTTAATTAACCTACACCTGGGTATTTCCAAAGTCTGGCTCACTCGACTCCTGTTGTGTTTAGAAAAATCTAGGTCAGCATGAAAAAGAGGCAAAGCAAGATAACATATTGAGATTCTGAGAAAAGTTTTTCATCACTTCCCCATAAAGAATGTGCTTACAGCCCTGAAGGGTTTAGAAGCAGTTCTTGAAAATGGGTGGGAGACCTCTCACTGCTTCTGTTCAGGCTCAGCAGTGTCTCTGAGCTGATGCTGCACATCCTGATCTACACATCCAGATCTCCCCAGCAGAGTTTGATTTGAGCAGTGATTTGCCAAATATGCTGATTTGGATAACTTGCCTTTAAGGAGTAAATTACACTCATTTCCACGTATTATGATTTAAGGATGAAAATGGATCTGGGTGGTTCCTTTGTTTCCTTCAGCAACACAGCTACCAAGCAATCACAGCATAAAAGTTCTGTTTTAAGTGATGTGATTGTGACTTGTATGAAATTATTTCTTCTGATCACCAATGCAAGTCAAATAAATAAAGAATGGGGGTGGTATTTTTATATGTTTAGAAAAAACAGGCATGGCTGCTTTAAATTTTCTTGGCATTTACTTTATATTGTTAATATAATGCATACCCAGTCTTGCACTTAGCTTTCATAGCAAGGGTTGTTTTTTTCTTCCTTCCAATTTGAATGGATGTCTAAACAGCATTTATTTTTCAGTGCTGTCACCAGCCTAGTTGGCAGAAATATTCATCCTGGAAAACCTTTATTAACGTCATCTTAGCTTTCTTGGTGATTTATCTTCTTATTTAGCAGTCTTTTCCAAAGTAAAAGCTCTTCTGTATGTTTCATTAGGGTTTCCTTTCAGTGGGAAGTGGTATTTCAAAATATTTTTTTACAGTGAATTACCTAATTTGCAAGTATTTGCCTTTGGGAAGCAGGGTGGATTACGTGTTGATGGGGATGCTTTGACACCCAGCCCAGAACTTTGGGAACACAGGGTGCACTTCTATTGCTCTGCCCTTCTGTTGTGGAAAGGGCATTTTGCTTGCAGTGGAAAGAGTTGCTCTAAGTGATTAAGAGTAATCCGTTGTTGTTGCTATTGGACTAGCCTGGAGAAATGCTTATGTCTGGTGTAACCAGCAGCATTTCCAGAGATGGCTAAATGGTTAAAGCCAGAAATGTGTGTCTTTGTGAACTGAGTGAGGTGCCAACCTGGATTCGTGCTCCTGCTGGCTTTTAAAAATAATTTTGTAACATATTAAGGGTATATTTACTTTACTGAGATGTTATGGGCACTATAAACACTTATTCAGAAATGGTATCTCAATATTATTTCAGTCTTGTCATGCTGTGGGTTTGTTTCTTTTCTTCAAGGCCAGGCAGCATTGCTTATGGCTGAAAGCAAACACTGGTTGGCTTTTGTTGGGGTTTATATTTTTGTGGGTTTTTTGTGTTTTTTTTTAAACAAGTGTTAAAACTGATTTCCTGCGATGCAAAGTTTGGGGAGAGAAAGTGTCTGAAGGTAGATGAATACCTGGGAGTTGCATTTCTAAAATCTTTGAGAAGCCCAGCAATCCCCATGGAGAAAGCTGCTGCAATCTGTCATGCTAAACAAAAATCAAGAGAGGCTTCGAAAAATGGTGATGCCAGTGCCTGGCTAAAACTTTTTTAACTTGGTCATTTTTTTAAACTAAGGCAGGACATATTTTTTCCTACTCTAGCTTCCTATAGCTTTCTACTGCAGCTTCCTTGGGCTGCACTGAAGAAGCTTTGCCATTGCCTGCCTAAAAGGAAGCCTGTCTAATTAGGGGGAGTCTAAGAGGACACAGTTAACTTCTGAGCTGTGATTTACCTGCAGCCACTCCAGAGCCCAGTGGAAGGGCTGAGGGTGAGCCTGCCAGTGCTTGGAGTACAGCCTGGCCATGGGAGGGGAAGGCAGCATAACAGCAGTGATGGGATTTGGAAAGCTGATCCTGCATGTTCCAAGTGTGAACACTGATACTGGAGTCAAGAAGGGGTCTATGGATTTTGTACGGGCATTTTATTTCTAGGATGTATTAAAAACAACTTCTTCACTTTTAAAAAATTTTTATTCCAGGGTCACAGACTAAGACAAAAGGTTACACAAGAAAACATAGCTCAGGCTCTTGACATTCCTGTTGGATTTCCAGCCACTAAATGAGTTTCTGCTTCTCTATAAAATGTTTAAGTTAACAGTTTGCCATTAAACAACAAAACCCAAACAACAAACCAACCACCATATCAAATCCTTCAGCTCTCCATGCTTTTAGTACACACTGAAAGCAAAAACTTTATGTATCTGTGCTTGAGTAAGGCTTTCCACAAAGTGTTGCAGTCTGCAGATACTGCACAAGGCACAAAGTTACCCATTACAGCCTTGTGGAGCTCTTGGAGATTAGAGAAAGAACAACCTTTTCTTACCCTTTCTTCCAAAACAGGATCATGGCAAGTGGCATGGTAAAACTTCTCCCCACACCAGAGTTAGTACTTTAAATAGTTATTCCTTTTAAAAGTGCTAGAACTACACAGGCTAAATTCTTTTTCAAATATTCAAAAGTAAAAGACAATCTGATAGAAGACTCACTACACATACAGGAAATACTCTTGAGGGGTGCTTATGATGGTCTCTCAACCTTAGGTTTCAACAGACCTTGGAAACAGTGCTATATGTTTATTCACTACATCTAATTTCATTCCCAAATATCAACTTTTCAGCTAGATTTTTGAACAATAATTTCTTTTTCTCTTTGGATAATAAATTACTTCCTAAAAAAGCTGCCCTCAAAGCTACTTTATACTATAATAACTCATAACTTAAAATCTTCATTAAAAAATGAGGTCATGCTGCATGAATTTTAAGGCACTTGTATTAAACCACATTAAAGTGCTTTATGTGTCCCAGCTCACTGCACCTCAGCCTAAGCTGAGACCTGGTCTTTTCAATGTGCCTACAGCAGTACAGTGGTCTGTCCTTTGTGGAACAAAATAAGCAGACAAAACGAAGTACAAAGAGCAGGCTTTAACAACAATGCCAGTCCCATAGAGAAAATATAGGTAAATTTAAATCCTATTACAAAACAAGTGCAAGCTGCCTTCTGGCTCTCAATAACCCTCCTTGTTGGAGAAGAACAATTCTCCTCATGGAAAGGTAATTTATCAACCACTGCCACCAGCTGTCAGTGACACAGTATACATGTCAAAATCTGCAGAGGATCAACTTTTGGCTTCTTGCATAACAAATAGGATTAAAATTTGGCAGTGCCAAGACTGAAGGGCTGATTTTCTTCTGAACTATCCACAGTGCCTTGTGAATTTTAATTGTGTTACTTAATAAGAGGAGAGTTGCTTGGGTAGAAAGGCACTGCATCATGCAGCAGGAATGTAATTTAGCTAATTACAGCACCTAGACATGTATGTGGGGGTCTCTTCAGAAAAATTAGATGAAGTATGTGAGAAGTGACTTCCTTCATTGTCTTCTAGTACTGCTTCTTGGCTGCAGGCTTGTAAGACACCAGGAGACCAAAGGAAGCATATCCAAACAGAAGGGTCTGAACGAACCATTGGAACTGAACACCTGGGTCAGTGATTCCTTTAGCTCTGTAACATTAACAAAAAACACAAAATGTGTCAAAAAACTGGCTGTACTGCTACTTATAAACTAAGGTTAGCTATCTCCATCCATCCTTGAGATTCAGACTGGATTAGAACATTTCAGCTCAGCACATTAGTTTCCATCTCCTGAGACATTTCCTGTGCTAACTAAACATACCAGTTCTTGTTGTTTTAGGATTTTAAGCTATTTATTGAACAAAAGTTCTTTCAGACAATCTATGCATACAATTTCCTCAACAATATATAAATTTCAATCTCTGTCTGTCCTATTTGAAATGACTTATCCTAGAACTTTGTGTGCAAAGAACCAAGAAACTAGAGTAGCTTAATACTGATCTTAATACAGAAGTCTGAATATAATTTCTTGTTGATTGTGCTAGTCAAGAGAGACTTCATGCTGGCAGTGCAGTGACGTGGCAATAACTATGTGATGAGGGATGGAGAAACCTGGTACCTGAATTTGTGGCTAGACAAAGACAGGTAACAGGGCTGAATGCACTTGATTTATGAAGAAGAGATCTTCCTATGTTAGTTAGTTTTAATGTAACATATGTGACTTTTTCTGTATGTTACAGAAAATGCCATTTTCTCCTCCATTGTTCTTGAGAAGTACTGCTACTGAAAGGACCAAGTATAAACACAACAGCAAACCCAAGGGAATTCACATTTCCAGTAAACAATTCCGCCAGATATAGCTGTGCCTTTTTGTTTATAAGCTCAGCTGCAGTGTTTTCAAATTAGTGCAGAACCTGGAAAAAAGGGCTTAAGAAATTTACCTGTTGCTACAAAGCAAGCTTAATGAATAGACCATATGCAGCAATACAGGCCAAGAGCCAATGACAACACTACTGCTTATTAACAAATTTGTGTCTAAGTCCTCACAGTTTTAACTTGTGCCTCCTTTGTGCTGTTGCCAAGTAGACATAACTTTTACATAAGTAAAAATAAATGGTGTTTGGTGCTTACAGAAGTACAGCTGTTAGGTAATCTAAACAGATGATGAAAAGCAGGCCATCTCTGCTTTTATTTTGTGGGTTTTAACACTACCCTGTAAAACTTCATTAGTAAAATTAATTACAATACACTCATCTGGCATGTTCACTGGTAGTCAAGTTTCCTCATTCTTAAAGGAACCACCTTAGGCCCAGATACCCATTTATTTGCAGACTCAGACTTAAAGTTTTAAAGTTAAAGCTACATAACTTAAAATGAAAGTCTGATAACCACAAAATTTTTAGTAACTCTCATTCTGAAGGCAGAAATTATTCATACATATTCTACTGTCTTAAAAAAAACCCAAAACCTTATGCAGCGTTACATGAAACTAAATCCTGTTGCTTCCAAGTGCTGTTACCTGAGATGCCTGGGACAGACAGGAGTGAATGAAGTGGAAACCCATCATTTGTGTCATGGCAAAGAGACTGGCCACCTACTCTGCACAGCACGAGAACCTAATGAACATCTACATTCTTCTGAATTACTGCAACCACGAGTCAAATGAAGGATGATGTGTTTGGACAGCGCTCATTTCCAGGTAAATTGTTATCCTAACATAAGACTTAGATGGCCTTGCTTGTACAGTCTGACCAGTTCAAGTATTTTATCCTGCTGACCTGCAGATGCAAGAAGATCTGAAAGAGTCCCCAGATGAAAGTGTCCAATTGTATTCTCACAATACAGACCCAATTGTTTAAGCGTGTAATTAGCAGTATTGCAATCCTGATGAGGTAAGATCTGATAAAATTGTAACACCTGAAGTTATCAGACTATTTCTACACTATCTGTGGCTCCCTCTGCCTCCTGAGCAGCAGTGTTAGTTACCCAGTGAACACGAGTTCAGAGGCTGCCGGACATGCTCTGGCAAACATTGCCAGCCCTTGGTTTTGCTGCCCTGCACAACAGTAACCACTGGGAGAATTGGCAGCAACTGACTGTAGAGGACAGCAAACTATCACTGCAGCAAGAATTTTACCAGCATCCTCTGAATTCACTGCTGCTGAGAGCCACCACAGTCAGTTTATAGCTTATGTTACTTGATTTAGAAATCCTTTGAAGAGAACCTATGCTGGAGTGAGAGGAAGAAACAACTTACTGGCATATCTTGATACCATAGAGGGCTTCCACTATGTGAATCAACCAGGATACCCAGAACCTGATGGAAAAAAAACATGGTTTATTGTGTTGAAAACTAGGGAGAAGACTGTTGTATCCAAGATGCAGAGAATATAAACCTGGAAGCACTGAAGTGACAACTTATTTTAACCTAGAAAGGAAGGGGTGTTCATCTTAAAAAAACCCCAGAAGTGTACACTTTAAAAAAACTGAAGCTTGTAATAAGCAATAAGCCTTGACCTGCTATTTGAAGCATCCACTAGGCTTCCAAAACTTTCAGCACTTAGATTAAGCCAAAAAGCCAAATGCTTAGTGAAAGCAGTACAAGTTAATCTTAGTTAAGCATGCAAAATCTATCCTTTTACTTACACAAGTATTTTTAGTGGTCCTAAGGAGCTACTTAAGTTTCTACAGATTTAGTTCTACAAAAACAACTGTGTGTATAGATTCAGAATATATAATGTGACTTGATAAGCCACACTTGGCCTACAAATTTTTACATAGAAGTTTTTGTAGAAAAAAAAGAGTTAGGATATTCAGTTAGGATCAATTCAATACCTTGCTAAAGCAAAAGATGCTCTGAGAAAAGATGAAGGCTCTACATGATGCATGGTAAAATAAACAAGAAAGCCCTACTGAGACCTGTCTTTACAGGAAGTCAGCAATATCAAGGAAGTATTTTCTAGCTTTTTTGTTAGTTGAAGTAGCAAAGACTAAATTCTGCAAAAACTTAGCACTATGCAGTTTTTTCAGCAGGTTATTTCTCATGTAGATCAGGATAAGTGAGTACCAGGGTAGAGAATGTTCTTTAATTGAAGCTGGATCAAGAAGATTCCTAAAGAACTGGACTGCTCAAGTAACAACTAGAGAAAGAAAGACTTTCCATAGATGGTACAAGTATAACTTTCGACTAATAACTGTCATCAAAAGTAGTATCTTAATATTTTTCCCTTTCTTGTTAAGCCATCAGTGATGCCCAATTCGAAGTTGAATTTTTAAACTATCAAACTGGTCTTAGCCTGTCTAGTCCTCTACATACTTATTACCCCAAACCCTTAATTATAATGAGCTTGAAAGGAGAGCTCTTTAAATCTAATTAACAACTGGGTTACAGGAAAGCTTGTTAACACAGACTAAGCACAAGAGTCAGAGAGAGGCAAAATAATTACATAGTCAAATATAACTTACATGTAGCATACCCACTTGTGGTGGTGTTCCACTAAATAATTAAGGAAGGTACCAAATAATCCCAAGTAACTATAAGGTATAGTTGAAGGCCAAAGTGTTACCCACTAAAACAAAAACAAAAAAAAATTAGTTATCTTACTTCAAGGTACAAGTACTATTAATTTAACCTTCAAAATAGCTTCATTTTTGAGCCCCATGAGTTTAAGGCTCATTTATTCATCATACTTAAATTCTTTCATTCCATTAACCTTGTCCAAGGACCATTTTCTTCCAGCAGCCCTTGAAAGATTCCAACCAGGAAATTTCTATTCCTTGACATACCAGATACCAAGGGGATAAGCTTAAGGTTGCTGTCTGGGTACCAAGAGTGCATCTGCACGCTAAGTGGCATTGAAGTTATAAGCTCATTACGTATTAGACATGGAAGCTGCAAAACCTACATTGTCTTTGTCCTGAAGAAGTTAATCTGAGGCAAGTGACCTGAAGAAGCCAAACAATGAACACACTGCTTTGGAGGAATAACTATTTATCTAAAACTAGGGGATCAGTCCTTCTTTAGTCCCCTAAAAAAGGAAAATGTCAGATTTTTATTTTTAACAGTGCACAGAAGATAACTGGGCACAAATCCCAAGACCAGAGATACAGTTTCTTTCCTGTCACACAACTGTCAGCAGTATTTACCCTGTGCACCCTGATTGTCACAAGCCAGGGAGGAGAAGGGCAGTGAGTGATGAGCTGTGCACTTCGGAGTCCACTGGGGACAGAAGGTGAGCGCTGGCCAGGCCAAAGTTCACACTGCCTTATCTTGCTTCTGCTATCAACGCTGCAGATTCTCACTGTATGTAAATTTAGCTATGCCAAATGTGTGGGAAGGTGATGGATTTAAACAGGGAATGTGCTTAAAGCTCTTTCTGTTTCCTGAAACAGTCCAAAAACTGTTTTGTGAGTGGCTTGACATGCCTCGACCATAATTTTTACAGTGGTGGTTCTTAAGTTTAGAAAATCTGTGCAAACAGAATGAAAATCGCGACATGTGAAAGTCAAGGGATGACTTTCATAAACTCGTCAGATTCATCAAAACAATCATTAATATCCCTGCTCCAGTAATCCAACCTAACTTAGCTGAAGTCTGTTTTTGGAAATTAAGGCAGCATGATGACTGAACTCATGTGTTTTCCAGCACCACCAGATCGTGCAGCCCGTGCCTAAAGCCCTCACCTGTAAATGCACCTTAGGGCTGACGTGCCCCACAGCTGTCCCGGAGCGAGCTGTGCTGATGCCCAGTGCCTCAATCCCAGTTCTGGGAATGCCGCAGCCCCTTCCCAGGGCACCTCGCCGGGCGCCGCGCCCGGGATGCTCTGGCCGGGCCCGGGATGCCTCCAGCCCCACGGCCTCGCTTCCCTTCGCAGCCCAGCGGTTTGACCCTCACTCTGGCCTTCCCGCACGGCTCTGTCCCGCCTCCTCCCTGCCTGCCCAAAGCAGCACATCTAGTCTCCTTTTTCTCTCCGTTTATTTTAGGGAGCGGTGTTTCCGAGGACACGGGGAACGGTGCAGGGAACCTGTTCCACGCACCCCGCGGCTCTTGAACGATCTCCCTCCCTGCCTGCCTCCCCCTCTCCCCGCGCCGCTCCTTACGCCGAGGAGGACCATGCCGAAGATGATTGCGACCATCCAGATGAGCCGGGAGCGCTGGAAGTGGCAGCTGCCATCGCGACGCCGCTCCGCCGCCGCCGCCATCCCGCCGGGCCGCGCTGTGACCGAGTGCCGCGCTGCCCCTAAGGCCGGGCTCAGGGGGGCGGGGCTGGGATCGGGGCGGGGCCGGGCTCAGGGGGCGGGCC